>JAANYP010000029.1:43195-440695 GCA_020465985.1 Centrapalus pauciflorus
TTATTATGCAGCACATCAAATGATAATACTACTCTAAAAAATAATTTTTTTTCATAAACCTGTTTCAATTAATATAACAAAGATGATATATAATTTTTTTGAATATTCACATATTCTAAGTGCATAAAATCATGCCATATAAATGTACATTCACATATATAAAAATTTATGTAAGTGTACGTTCATACTTCATATTATTATTAAGGAGTTAGAAGATGTGGATGTTTGAGAATTTTACATATTATATTTATAATGTTAATTAAAAATGATTTTGAAAAAAAAAAATCAAAAGTTTTTTTGAAGCTGGTATTTTGTGGCGCACTGCATAATAAGTAGTAATATCTCGAACCATATTATATATATAGACACACACACATATGTGTGTTGAGTTTCGTGGAGTATCATATTAGACTAAAGTACTGAAGTATCATATTACATGTACATGTTTATTACGATATAATGTTAAATTTCATGCAAAAGTGTAATTTACATATGTTCAAAGTTGCATTATAATTGAGCAGTTCACATCATTTTCATATTTAGTACAATAAAATCTTTAAATGTTTAATTTCATGCAGCATGTACATGTTCATGCATATTGCAACTTTCAACATGTGCATATTGCTATTATACATTAGATAAATACAACATTTTATCATAATGAACATGTAAATGATGTGAATTGGTTAATAATAATACACATTTGAACATGTATATATTGTAATTTTGCATGAAATTTAAGATTTTATCATAATGAAATTATTTCTTTTAGTTCTCAAGATTTTTTTAGTGTGCGTGTATGCATGTATGTGCGTGTATGTATGTTCAGGTTCGCATAACTACCTCTCTAATATGTGAGAACCACTTTAAAATTGTGCATTTGATATCTAAAGTTGTATATTAGATGCTAATTTATACATTTGATAAATTATGCATTTTATGTAAACATTTATGGATACTTGAATTATAAGACACATATAAACTAGTCTTTAGGGTTTCAAATTCATGGATACTTGAATTATTATGTTTTGGATTTATAATTTATATGTTTGGATTAAATTCGTGTTTTCGTGTGAGACGTTTAAAAACGTGTTTTTGTGTTGTGTCACGTGTCACACGAATTTTTAACGTGTCGTGTCGGTGTTCCACATTTCATAATTTGTGTATTGTTCGTGTTTTACAAATTCGTGTTGTGTAAAATTTGTGTCTGATACGCGACACGACACAGATACACGTATTGCCATGTCTAATT
Organism: Centrapalus pauciflorus; assembly: GCA_020465985.1. Lineage (NCBI taxonomy): Eukaryota > Viridiplantae > Streptophyta > Magnoliopsida > Asterales > Asteraceae > Centrapalus > Centrapalus pauciflorus. The sequence continues at coordinate 44,448 of JAANYP010000029.1, forward strand.
ATAAGTTTATAACATATATATTCATTATATCAACATATTTACCTTGTGAAGTGCTATAAGCTTAGATAAAATTGTTACATGTTTACGTTAAAAAATATGTTGTGTACAAATTATCAAAAGTGTGTTTTTCAAATGATTTTTGCAGATAACTACCTGAGTGTGGAATGCAACAAGGGATTATTGGGGTGTGTAGAAAGGTTCAAGAAAGCAGGTAGCAGAACATTTAAAGGCAACACATGTGATATTGATGATGTTACAAACACCATTGAAGCTGTCATGGATGCTGCACTTCTTGCAGCCAGATATATCAATAAACCCTAGCTACCTATTCAATTAATTAATTAAGATATTATTTATTTTTTAAGAGAAAATTAGTTATTTAAACTCTGAATCCAATTGAAATTATTAAAGTCCGATTCTTAGATTGTCTTATTGAATTAGATATTACAGTTTCAATAAGTGATAAGACACAACAACAGAAAGGGTCTCTGGTCTGTCTAAGATTATATATTTAGAGGTAGATCCATCGTGGACGACGTTGAATGCAAACAAGATCTTCATTATTCTTAGTTGATTCGAGTTCACTTGATGTATTTAATATGCAATCAAATATAATTTGATAGAAATGACAACATACTTCATTTTATGACACGTTATGGTAACTATGATTTCTAACATGTGTTCTAATTCTTTTTATTAAGGGTTTATTATGAAAATAACTAACATATTTTCATGATTTTAGCGTTTTCGTCATTTCATATTTTTTTTTTCAATAAAAGTCCTCAAGTTAATTTTTATTTTTGGTTTAGTGAAATTTTGATATATAGACTCGGTTTTCAATTTTTAAAAGGGTTTAATATGAAAAAAACCAACATGTTTTTGCAGTTTAGTCTCTCAGTGTTATTTTTTACCAATAAATCCTTAAGTAATATATTTGTTTGTGTTTTTGAAAATTCTTTATTTTTTCAAAAAAGGTATTCAAGTTTGTTGACTTTTCAGAAAAAAATAGTGAAAACATGTTGTTTTTTTGTGGAAAAAGTCAGGGTTGATTATGAAAAAAACAAAACTTTTCCGAAATCCGGATTCCAAACAATAACTTGAGGACTTTTGTAACATCCTTAAAGTTAAATTACTGTATTTGAGGCTTATTAGTTTAAAATTGTAATTTAAGTTGGATCGTATTTTAATTAATTATAAAAGTCGGTTGTTTTATTCAGAAATTGATGATTTCAATTTATTAAGTTGATATAATTATTATTAAGTGGTTGAAAGGATAAAAATAAGGATTTAATCTTTATTTAATGAAATTTAAGAAATTGGTTGCTATTTTGAAGAATTAAGAAATTAGAGAATTTCTAGTTTTAAATTATTTAAGTATGATAATTTTTAAGTGATACTGATATTGAAATCAAGACACAAATCAATATTTAAGAAAGTTAGAAAGTTGAGGGGTTGAATGTGTTAAAAGTTGGAAGTGGAAATTAAAAAGACATAAGTCTTTTTAATTTGGGTTCATTCATATCTCTCTTCTCTCTGCTCTCTACCTTCTCTCTAAAAGAAAACATACGGGTTCTTTATCTTCAAATCAAGAGACAAAAGAAAACATCAAATTGGAGGCTGAAACTTCAGATTCAAGTCGTTTTGAAGGAACTATAAACATTACAAGCATCGATTTAAGGTAAATATCTCTCGAATTTACAAATTTAAGGGTTTATGGTTAGGTTTTGGATGAAAACCGAATCTGAAATTTTGGGATTCAAATGTTGATGCATGTTAAATATTTTGATGGGTTTATGTGAATCTAGTGTATTAGAAGTTATGTACAAAATTTTAGGTTCTAAATCAAGTTATAAGTATGATTTTCGAGAAATAAAGTCGTGGGTACTGTGTTTTTCACATAAAATACCGAAACTATATAGTTGGGTACCGAAACCTTATTGGTTTCGGTATTGCCCACACTAAAAGCATATAGTTGTGACACCCTTGCCACAATAAACCCAATTACAAATGCACCCAGGATTATACACCACATAATTAAATACATAATGATCTGAATACTTAAACAAGTGCGGAAGCATTAAAATACAAAAGTAAAATAATACAAATTACAATCAGACATCCTATGGTGCTACAAGGTTCCAGTACTATGTCTACAAACTCAATTTTATTACATTCATCCCCAATCATATTACAACATTGTCCTGAATCACAATTACCGATTATGTAGTACCAAGTCTTCCAAGTCTTCCCACGACCTAACTAGAAGGTCCGGCAGCTGATTTACCCTTTCCTGTAAAATAAAAGCAACTGAGGTATAAGCAAAGGCTTAGTGAATACACAGATTACGCATTTTATAAGTCTTTATGAAGCCCCAAGGGTAAAACCGATGACAAACATCGTATACCCTATTCGTACACCAAGTACGGACCAGAGCCGCAGCCCCTTCGAGCCCAAAGCTCGGCATAGAAACATACCATCTGAGACAAACGTACGATCGGGGATGACATACTGCCTACCAAAACCTCGGAGGGATCAGCTCCGGGTCATATAGCGCAGTAACATCGGAGTAATTGATGCGACCCACCAGTCCATCACTAGATGCACAACAATCGAAAGGACATGCAACAAGTAAGAATGTGCATCTAAATCTACGCAAATTAGTAGAATTCCAAACAATAAATGAAACAACAGGTCTCAGCAGGCAAAGCTAACATAAAACAAATATAAACATGCGAAATCTATTGTACTCACAGTGGGGTGCGTTATTAAACTTTAAATTATCTTATCTCTCCTCGGAATTTCAACCGGATCCACAAAGTACCCCACTGTGGGTTAAACAACACCACAAGGGACCTGTAAGTCAGTTGCAATAATACCTCGTGTCAATAACTTGTTTAATTTTGTAAAAACCAAATTTTATATCATTTGACCCAAATTTCGGATCATGTCCGAATTCGGACCCCAATTCGGTCCCCATGCTAAATTCGAACCATGTCAATTCGGACCCCATATAATTTCGGACCACCATCAAGTTCGTACCCCATCGAATTCGGACCCCCATCCGAATTCGGACCAATCCGGATCCCAACACATAGAAATTATTTTGATATATTAAATATCCTGAAATCCGGGCCTCATCCGAATTCGGACCGGATCCGAGTTCATCTCGGATCCGAATTCGGATCATCTGTTATTCGAACTTATGCAGTTTTTGTATAATTTCCAGATTTAATCCCATCATTTTTTTTTGTACTAATTCGATACATGAAATAAATTATACCAACTTAAATACACTTATTTTCAACCATTTTAACACTAACATAACATGCTTTCATACCAAATTACATCCTTTTTTTTGACCATTTTTGTTCATTCATCGAACACACACACTAAAACACATAGTGATTCCTAGAAATCATACTTTCGGGTTGAATCAAGACCTGAAACTTTGTACATAGCATCTTATACACTCGATTTACATGAATCCATGATAACATAACACATGCATTGACATTTGAAATCAAAATCAGTGATTCAAAGTTCATCCAAAACCGAACCAAAAATGTTCAATAATCCGAAATTTAGAAGATTTTTACCTCAAATCTTCAATTGCAGTGTTTATAGATCCTTCTTTGTAACTTGAATCCAAACTTTTAGCTTCAAATTCCAACTTTTGTGACCTTTGATCGTTTTTAGAGAGAGAGCCGAGAGAGAGTAGAAGTTTAGAGAGAGAGTGCAATGCTTCAAAATGAAAGATTATAAGTCTTTTATTCTCCTCTTCCATCTATTGGCACATTTCACCCCTCCACTTATCCGGTTATATTAAATACTGATTTTATAAAATAAAAGAATTCTATCTTTTATTTATTATCCTTAATAGTTTAATAATTATTTTCACTTAATAATTAAAATTTCTAAATCTCCATAATATGGAACCAACTTTATAATCAATCCAAATTTCGCATATTCAACTTAAATTACATTAATTTAAAATTTCATCTAATTAAACCTCAATTACAGTAATTCAAATCTGAGGATGTTACAGCATGGGCTCCACCACGCTCAACTTCGTCCTCGAAGTTACTCGGATTCGAACAGTTGTGGATATTTCATTAACATTTCCGCCTTTGTCTCCCAAGTGTGATTTGCTCCTTTATGATGCTTCCAACGTACAAGCACCATTTCAATCTCTTTACTCCTTAGCTTTTTCATCTTGGTATCCAATACACATTCCGGCTCCTCCACGTATCGAAGCCTTTCATCAATCTGTAATTCAGTATGGTCGGCCCAATCTTCGTTACCAGTAGTAAATGACTTTCGGAGATTTCCAACATGAAATACTGGATGTATGCCTGACATCTCTTCAGGCAACTCCAGGCAATACGATTGATTTCCAACTTTTTCTATTATCCTAAATGGCCCAACAAATCTCGGAGCCAACTTCTAGCTAGGTTGTTGTGAAGTTCTTGGAAGATATCTACTACTCAATCGGTAATTGTGCTATGGGACAATGATGTAATATATTCTGGACATTGTAATGTTGAATTGAGTATGTATACTTAGAATTGGAACCTTGTAGCACCGTAGGGTGTTTGAAACAGTTGTAACATTTTATTTATGTATTTTTATGCTTCTGCACTTTAATTAAGCTTTCAGATCATTATGTAAATTGTGTTTGATGTTTAATCCTGGGTGTTATTTAATTGTGGTTAAATGTGGCAAGGGTGTCATACGAGATGGTATCAGATTAGTAGTTTGAGATTCAAGTGTCCGTGAGGTCTTGGTCTCAAACACTAAGTGATGACTTGTAGTGATTTTAAGTAATGATCTGAACTAAGATAGGTTACGATCTAGTAATTATAAGAGATTGACTATCATACGGGACAAATGGGTGGTGTCTTTAAATAAATGACATGTTGCTAAACAAGTTATATGTTTTATATTTTCAGAACATGTCTAGAGGAGGAATGACACCCGAAGAAACCAAAGAGATGATGCTAGCCATGATGGCTGAGCAGAACAAGATGATTCAAGATCAGTTTCGGGCTCGAAATGAGGCCGAAGCTAAGAGAAGAGAGGATAAGAGAAAGAACAAGGAAAAAGAAGGGGGCAACAATGAGGAACAAGATGACAACACTGGGTCGTCTAACAAACCCAATGGTTGTCGGTTTAAGGATTTCAAAGGAAATGGTGTTGTGGAGTTTAATGGATTGGGTGACGCTGTTGCCGCACTAGAATGGATAACGGCAACCGAACGAACATTCCGAATCAGCGACTGTGCTGAGAAGGACATGGTTCGGTATGCTATCGCTATGTTCACCAATGATGCGATTATGTGGTGGAACGCTATGGTGAATGCTTTGACATTGGAGAAAGTGGCTGTGATGACTTGGGCTGAGTTTATAGAGTTATTCACTCAGCAGTACTGTCCGGTTGATGAGCGCCGAAACTTGAGGCAAAGTTCATGGCATTGATGCAGGGACTAAAACTGTGTCCCAATATGCTGTAGAATTCACGAGGCTGAGTTTGTTTGCGCCTCATCAGGTTGATACTGAGGAAAGGAAAGTGACCAGGTTCGAGGCTGGTTTGGATATAGACATCAGAAGGGTTATGAGCAACGTGCGTTACACTATGTTTGCTGGCTTACTTGAGGCTGCCAGAAATGTAGAACAGATTCTGATTATGTCGGGTTACTCGATTGGGTCCGCTGCTCCTTCCACCAACCCAACACAACCTTCACCGCCGAAGCGCAAGCGTGAGGGAGGATACTCTGGTTCTTCTCGCTCGTCGTAGTACTCGCCGCAACAGTCTTATCGCCGTCATTCTGGTTCTTCTGGTCGTGCTCGTGCCTACTCCATCAACACCGAGCCGCGATACTGTAATAAGTGTCACTTGGAACACTTCGGCAAATGTACTAACGGACGCGCTTGTTTTTGTTGTGGAGAGTTGGGTCATTTTCAGAATGAGTGCCCAAGGAAAGGTGATGCTTGCCACAAGTGTGGTGTATGGGGGCATTACAGTAGGAATTGCAGAAAGAATGCTCCTGCAGCTGCTGCTCCATCATCGACCCGTTCATCAGGGGGATCTAGTGGTGGTTCAGTCAACCGCCGGAACCAGCCACAAAGGGCACCGGCTCGTGCATTTCAGATAACGGCAGAGGAGGCTAGGGAAAACCCAGAGGTTGTTACGGGTACGTTCATAGTTAATTCTATGCCAGCACGAGTTTTATTTGATTCGGGTGCAACTCGTTCGTTTGTTTCTACTATGTTTGCACAACAACTTGCCATGCCACTGTCTAAGTTATCTCCCGTACTTGACATAGAAACTGCTAGCAACACTCTAGTCAAAGTAGATCACGTATACCGTAACTGCACGTTAGTAATTGAAGATGTAGTTTTCAATTTGGATCTGATTCCGATCGAGTTTTGTGAATTTGATGTGATTATCGGGATGGACTGGTTAATTGAGAATGAAGCCCACATAGTATGTAAGAAGCGTATGATCAAGATAACTATTCCAGAGGGGCGTGAGATCTGTATATACGGGGATAGGAGAAGAGGGGATCTGTGTCTGTTAACCATTGCAAAAGCCAGAAAGCTTGTTGCAAAGGGTTGTGATGCCTACTTAGCATAAGCGATTGATGCTAAGGCTGAAAAAAGGACCGTGGCCGATGTGCCTGTTGTTTCACAAATCCCGGATGTGTTTCCGGAAGACTTGTCTGGCGTGCCGCCTGAGAGACAAGTGGAGTTCCGTATTGACTTGATCCCCGGAGCTGCACCGGTAGCTCATTCTCCGTATCGCCTTGCTCCTACAGAGATGCAAGAGATGATGAAACAACTCCAGGAGTTGTTGGATAAGGGTTTCATTCGACCTAGTTCATCACCGTGGGGAGCTCCTGTTTTATTTTTGAAGAAGGAAGATGGCACAATGCGAATGTGCATTGACTACCGGGAGCTGAATAAGTTGACAATCAAGAACAAGTATCCGCTGCCACGAATAGATGACTTGTTTGATCAGTTACACGGGGCTTGTGTCTTCTCTAAGATTGACTTGAGGTCAGGATATCATCAGCTGAAAGTTCGAGAGGAGGATTTGCCTATGACAGCATTCAGAACACGGTATGGGCATTATGAGTTTTTGGTGATGCCTTTCGGGTTAACCAATGCCCCGGCTGTCTTTATGGATTTGATGAATCGAGTTTGCAGACCGATGTTAGACAAGTCGGTGATCGTTTTTATTGATGACATTCTAGTATACTCTAAGTCTGAGGCTGAGCACGCTGACCACCTAAAAGAGTTATTGGAGTTGTTAAGGAAGGAAAAGTTGTATGCCAAATTCTCAAAGTGTGAGTTTTGGCTACAACAGATTCAGTTTTTAGGTCATGTGATTTCTGGAGCTGGGATTTCTGTAGATCTAGCTAAGGTCGAAGCTATAAAGAATTGGGAACCGCCTCAATCAGCTAAAGAAGTCAGGAGTTTTCTTGGGTTGGCGGGCTATTATCGGAGGTTTATAAAGGACTTTTCTAAGATTGCAGTTCCGTTGACGGCATTAACGAAGAAGAATGCATCATTTGTTTGGGAGACCATACAGCAAGAAACATTTGAGATCTTGAAGAAAGCACTTAGTGAAGCCTCGATACTTGCTCTACCGGAGGGAAATGAGGATTTTGTGGTGTACACAGATGCTTCAAGGCTGGGATTAGGCGCTGTACTGATGCAGCGTGGAAAAGTTATAGCATATGCCTCGAGTCAGCTTAAGCAACATGAGAAGAATTACTCAACTCATGATCTTGAGTTGACAGCTGTCACTTTTGCATTGAAATTGTGGAGACACTATCTGTATGGAACTAAGTGTCAGTTATACACGGACCATAAGAATTTAAAATACATATTTAGTCAGAAGGAACTCAATATGAGGCAAAGACGATCCATGGAACTTATCAAAGACTACGATTGTGAAATACTGTACCATCCTGGTAAGGCTAACGTAGTAGCCGATGCTTTGAGTTGCAAAGCTTATGCCAAGGAATGTTGTTATATGCTGACGTCCACGATGTTAACTTCCACAATAATTAATGATGTTAAAGCTGCACAGGTGGAAGCTTTAAAAGAAGAGAATGTTGGTGCTGAGGATATTAGAGTACAGATTAAGAGTATGGAAACAAGTGAGTCGGGACTGAAAGGGGTTTACGGAAGGATCTGGGTGCCAAAGTTTGGGGGCATGAGAAAGGTAATCATCGAAGAAGCACATCAGTCTAAGTTTTCTGTACATCCTAGGAGCACAAAGATGTACAACGACTTAAAGGCAGACTTTTGGTGAACGGGATTGAAGAAGGATATAGGCCAGTACGTTGAACAATATAGGACTTGCCGGCTTGTGAAAGCCGAACACCAGCAACCATATGGCAGTCTGCAATCGCTTCCTATTCCGGAATGGAAGTGGGAGCACATAACTATGGACTTTGTTACGAAACTGCCGAAGACTAGGCGTCCACACGATGCAGTTTGGGTGATAGTTGATAGGTTAACTAAGTTCGCATACTTTATTCCGATAAGAGAGAGTTACTCTTTCGAAAAGTTAGCACAGATTTATATGGTTGAGATTGTTGCTAGACATGGAGTGCCTAAGTCCATTGTATCAGATCGGGATAGCCGATTTACTTCAAACTTCTGGTCAGCTTTGCAAGAAGGACTAGATACAAGGATCGCTATGAGTACAGCTTATCGACCGCAAACTGATGGTCAGAGTGAACGAACAATCCTTACCTTGGAAGATATGATGAGATCATGTGTGTTGGATCTCGGTGGCAATTAGGATGATCATTTGCCACTGATAGAATTCTCGTACAATAACAGCTATCACGCAACGATTAAGAAGACACCTTTTGAGGCACTATATGGGAGAAGGTGTAGGACTCCTACTTGTTGGAGAGAAACTGGAGAAACGCCGATTGCTGGGCCGACATTGTTACAAGAGACAAACAAGAAAATACAACTGATTAGACAGAATATGAAAGCGGCCCAGGACCGTCAGAAAAGTTATTATGACAGAAGGCACAAACCAAACAGTTTTGAAGTGAATGACTGGGTTTACTTGAAAGTATCACCTATGAGAGGCGTTACTCGTTTTGTGATGAGAGGCAAGTTGGCTCCAATATTCGTTGGACCATTCAAGATAGTAGAAAAAGTTGGAAATCAATCGTATCGCCTGGAATTGCCTGAAGAAATGTCAGGCATACACCCGGTGTTTCATGTTGGAAATCTCCGAAAGTCATTTACTACTGGTAACGAAGATTGGGCCGACCATACTGAACTGCAAGTTGATGAAAGGCTCCGATACGTGGAGGAGCCGGTATATGTATTGGATACCAAGATGAAAAGGCTAAGGAGCAAAGAGATCGAAATGGTGCTGGTACGTTGGAAGCATCATAAAGGAGCAAATCACACTTGGGAGACAAATGCGGAAATGTTAAAGAAATATCCGCAACTGTTTGAAGTCAAATAACTTCGAGGACGAAGTTTGAGCGTGGTGGAGCCCATGCTGTAACCTCCTTAAAGTTAAATTACTGTATTTGAGGTTTATTAGTTTAAAATTGTAATTTAAGTTGGATCGTATTTTAATTAATTATAAAAGTCGGTTGTTTTATTCAGAAATTGATGATTTCAATTTATTAAGTTGATATAATTATTATTAAGTGATCGAAAGGATAAAAATAAGGATTTAATCTTTATTTAATGAAATTTAAGAAATTGGTTGCTATTTTGAAGAATTAAGAAATTAGAGAATTTCTAGTTTTAAATTATTTAAGTATGATAATTTTTAAGTGATACTGATATTGAAATCAAGACACAAATCAATATTTAAGAAAGTTAGAAAGTTGAGGGGTTGAATGTGTTAAAAGTTGGAAGTGGAAATTAAAAAGACATAAGTCTTTTTAATTTGGGTTCATTCATATCTCTCTTCTCTCTGCTCTCTACCTTCTCTCTAAAAGAAAACATACGGGTTCTTTATCTTCAAATCAAGAGACAAAAGAAAACATCAAATTGGAGGCTGAAACTTCAGATTCAAGTCGTTTTGAAGGAACTATAAACATTACAAGCATCGATTTAAGGTAAATATCTCTCGAATTTACAAATTTAAGGGTTTATGGTTAGGTTTTGGATGAAAACCGAATCTGAAATTTTGGGATTCAAATGTTGATGCATGTTAAATATTTTGATGGGTTTATGTGAATCTAGTGTATTAGAAGTTATGTACAAAATTTTAGGTTCTAAATCAAGTTATAAGTATGATTTTCGAGAAATAAAGTCGTGGGTACTGTGTTTTTCACATAAAATACCGAAACTATATAGTTGGGTACCGAAACCTTATTGGTTTCGGTATTGCCCACACTAAAAGCATATAGTCCATAGTGAAACTTTGTATATTGAAACTATATATTGAAACCCACATATTACCGAAACCATATATATACCGAGACAAGTTTGAGAGGTACCGAAACCTCTAAGGTTTCGGTACATATACCGAAACTATGGAGGTACCGAAACTGAAGTACTGAAACCCAAAATACTGAAACCTTTATGTATGCTGAAACTCCTATAGCAGGTACCGAAACTCTCAAGGTTTCGGTACATATACCGAAACCTACACACACTGACATCCGCTCGTCGTAAAGCGTTCAAAAATAATTTATAAAAACACCAAACACCTTAACTTATAGCTAGGGTAAGTGAGATCGTCTCCTCAGGGAGCATGTGGTTATCAGTATTATTCTACGATAGTTAATAACTAATAATAAAAACGAATTATTTAACTAACGACGGAATGAATTGATTATGTGAAACTTTGGAAAATTAGTTAAATCTTTGTTACGAAAACTTAAAGAATGAGGTAAGAACGCCAACGACTTCGGATTTAAGGTTTGGGTGGAATTATGGATTATCGACATAGGGTTGCTAATAACTTAATTATTTATTATTCCGTTTAATTATCTTTGTAACCTAACCACATAGACATAGTTATGACAATCACATCCATCGCAATCCGTATTTTGGGCACGAATCGTGTCATGTTCACAGTCCGTCTTAACTCCTAATCTAATGAGCTCAGCACGGCATGTAACACGGCTACGACGCGTCTTACGATAAAGATATAAATAGAAGCGAACGGAATAATATATTTAAATAATAATCACACAGAAAACTAAATAAAAAATATCGTTCGTTACAATGATAAACTAACTGAAAACATAAATACTAGTTAACAAACAAACCCTTGAACGATAATGATATGATCATCAACCAACGCATACGAAACATTGAACTTGTCAGGAACAAGCTTCGTAGTTGTTGGATTGATGGGGGAAAGATGGATCGTAGAAGGAACCAAACCCCCAACCCTTAGCCGTTGGTTGTCGTGTAGACTACATCGCGAATCTGGGACTTTCTCCCTCCTTTTCTCTTCAATTTCTCCTCCAAATATGTTTTTTTTTCGTCTGATATGAACCCATATTTATAGGCAGCTCTTTAAAACCCTAAAAATCACGAAAATAATATTTTATGGGTTGGGCGCAGCCGTGGGCGCAGGCCTGCGCCCCCCCTGCGCTTGGGTCTAAAATCGCGTATTTTGGCAGATTAAATCATTCTGTTGAACACTCGGTTGGGGAGCAGGGCTGCGCCCCAGTATGCGCTGGGTCTGCGCTTGCCCTGCGCTTCAATGTACGCTCCTCACAAAATAGTTTTGTTGAGCACTCGGTTGGGGAGCAGGGCTGCGCCCCCCACTGCGCTTGGCTTTCTATAATGGTTCTCCGATTGCGCTCAAATTTGCCAGACTTATACTTGAGAGTACTTTATACATAAAATAATATCATTTAAACACATTAAAGTTGGTATAAAATAAGCCGATCACACACCCTTACTGAAACCTTTGTTTTAATACAGAAACCTTGATTCTGACTCATGTGAACCGAGACCAAGTATGGGAAGTTCCGAAACCATAAAGGTTTCGGTATTTCATTCTTTCAAGAGCAGGGATATATATATATATATATATATATATATATAAATGTATGCATGTATATATATAAAAAGGTACAGATAAAATCATCTCGGTTGGGTTTTAATATTGAAAATAAAATGAAACCGGTTAGACATTCTTTAATTAAGATAAATTTTGAACATTTCGGCAATCTCAGAAATTTAAGGATAAGGTTTAATTTTCGGATTACAATTCCGAGGGATTTACGCTATAATTTGAGAAACTTGATGGAACTTATTGATAAATAGGTTATTGAAGGGATCAATTGAGAATAATTAAACCATTAAGTAAGAGGGTTTTAAACATGAGTTTTGATGACGGTTCCAATGGTTGTAACACTTTAATTTGCAAAATCATGATGGAAATTATTATCAAACATATGTATGATATGTTTTATTTATGGAAATGTAACAGGTCCCTTGTGGTGTTGTTTAACCTACAGTGGGGTACTTTGTGAGTCCGGTTGAAAGCCCGATGAGAAATAATAATTGATTAAAGTTTAATAATGCACCCACTGTGAGTACATATGATTTCGCATGTTTATATCTGCTTTATGCTAGCTATTGCCTGCTGAGACATGTTGCTTCATTATCGTTTGGAATTCTACTAACTTGCGTAGATATAGATGCACATTCATACTTGTTGCATGTCCGTTATTTTGTTGTGCATATAACAATGGACCGGCGGGTCGCATCTGTTACTCTGATGTTACTGCGCTATATGACCCGGAGCTGATCCCTTCGAGGTTCTGGTAGGCAGTATGTCATCCCCGATGTTATGTCTGTCTCAGATGGTTGGGTTTCATACCGAGCTTTGGGCTCGTAAGAGCGACGACTCATGTTTGTCGTACTTTGTGTACGTGGAGGGTGCACGACGTGTGTCGTCGGTGCTACTCTTGTGGGCTTCATAAAGATTTATAAAATGTGTAAATCTGTGTATTCACTAAGCATTCGCTTACTCCTCAGTTGTTGATTTTTACAGGAAAGGAAAAATCTGCCGCCGGACCTTCTAGCTAGGTTGTTGTGAAGTTCTTGGAAGATATCTACTACTCAATCGGTAATTGTGCTATGGGACAATGATGTAATATATTCTGGATATTGTAATGTTGAATTGAGTATGTAGACTTAGAATTGGAACCTTGTAGCACCGTAGGGTATTTGAAACAGTTGTAACATTTTATTTATGTATTTTTATGCTTCTACACTTTAATTAAGCTTTCAGATCATTATGTAAATTGTGTTTGATGTTTAATCCTGGGTGTTATGTAATTGTGGTTAAATGTGGCAAGGGCGTCACAACTTTCTCAGGAAAAATAACACAGAGAGACTAAATCGTAAAAAAACATGAAAATATGCTGGTTTTTTTTTCATATTAAACCATTTTTAAAAACCCGATTTACTAAATATAACATGGTTCTGATGGTCAAATATTACAAAACTAAAAAAATAAATTTTTACTTGAGAATTTTTCTGGAAAAAAATATCATTGAGTAATGAAAACACAAAAATATGAAAACATGTTGGTTTGTTTAATAATAAACCTTTTTATTAAACATGTTTGAGAAATATATAATTATTAGACAATATTTTAATTTGATATCTATGCATTAAACCGTTTGTATAATGCATGAGTTTTTAATCTAGTCTCTAGATAAACAAACAATAGCTATGTTCTTTTTTATAATATAGATGTTTGCAATTTAATAAATAAAAAAATTGATATGTATACTATATATAATAAGAAAACTACATGGAGTTTCTGGACCATTGGATGGAAAGAAATCAATGGTCTAGATCAATGACAACTCATAATTATTTATGAAATGTCTCTTATACCCTTAATTAAAATCAATAATTATACATATGCCATTGTTTTAATTCATTTTCCAAATTTACTATCTTAACTTAATTACATTAAATTTTGATTTTAATTTTTTCATTAATGAATTAATATTAAATTAATATTTACCTAAAATAAATATGTGTCATTATTATCCTTAATAATTATAGTTAAATTCAAATATAAAAATTTGGATTTAAATGTAGAAGTGTAGTAAATAAAGTTAAAAATTTTTGTTAATTATTTTGCTAACAAGATTTAAAATTTAATTGATATAACCTCAATTATGAATATGATAAATTTTGATTGTTGATTTTCAGATATTCCATTTTTATATTTTATCATTTTCAAAATATATACACATTCACATAATGGAAGTTTTTTGTTTCTTACATTGATATTTCATATTTGAAATTAATAAAAATTAAAAGAAACATTTTTTTCAAACACATATTATCTGTTTTTCAATATAATAATATACTTTTATTTAATATCAAACAACTAAGTATTTTTTTATTTTTAATTTAACTAGCTTTCAAATTTTTTTAATTATATACAAATTTTATAATAATTTATTAAAATATAAAAAAATATGTATTTTCTAAATCAACTTATGTAATACATGGGTTGATTAACCTATATATTATAATAAAACAAAACAATTTATGTCATATGTCACTTCTACAATATAAGAAAAAATTATTTTTCCATTTCTTTTTCCAAATTTAACACCTTAACTTAATTGCATTAAATTTTGACTTTATTGGGATAATTACTAAAAGGGATAACTGCATAAAAAACCCCAAACTTGTCGGGTTTTTGTGATTAAAACCCCAAACCATTTTTCGTTGCATAGAAAACCCCGAACTAACTAAAAGTTCGTAAATTAAGGTTTTATTAATGGGTAACCGGTTGAAACCAGCTATTAATCCTACGTGGACCGGTAAATAACCTACGTGGAATAAATTTTAATTGTTGAAACCGTTTGCCAATAATTACACATCATTTAAACCCCGTTGATAATTTTTAATTGTACTTTTTAAACGGGAATACATCATCAACGGGGGTATAAATGATGTGTAATACTTGACAACCGGTTTCAACAATTAAAATTTATGTCACGTAAGTTATTTACCGGTCCACGTAGGATTTAAAAACCGGTTTCAACCGGTTACCTATTGATAAAACCTTGATTTACTGATTTTTAGTTAGTTCGGTGTTTTTTATGCAACGGAAAATGGTTTGGGGTTTTAATCACAAAAAACTGACAAGTTGATGGTTTTTTGCGCAATTATCCCTTACTAAAATAGCCAAATGTCACACTTTTATTCACTTTTTAGCCACTTTATATACATTTTACCAAAATAGCCACACTTTACGTTACCACATTTGCGTGATAGCCACAATTTACGTGATTTGTATTTTTTTCATTTTTTAATGCATTACGATACAAAAGGTGTCTGGTCACGTAAATTGTTGTACTTTACGTGACCATTGTTGCTCCTTCCCCATGAATGTTTGGTGGGATGTCTTGTCACACTTTACGTGACCAAGTACAACAATTTACGTGACCAAACACCTTTTGTAACGTAATGCATTAAAAAAATGAAAAAAAAGTACAAATCACGTAAAAGTGGTAACGTAAATTGTGGCTATTTTGGTAAAATGTATATAAAATGGCTAAAAAGTGAATAAATGTGTGAGATTTGGCTATTTTAGTAATTATCCCTTATTTTTTTCATTAATTAATTAGTAATAAATTAGATTTTGTAACATTTAAAATTAATGTTTACCTAAATAAATATCTATCATTATTATCCATAATAATCATAATTAGATCCAAATATAAAAATTTGAATTAGTTGTGTAAATTATTATTATGTATAATATAAGAAAAAATCAAATGTCACGTGTCACCTCTACTTTCACCAAAAAAAATAATTACAACTTATAAAAAATAAAAGGATAAATACAATTTAATATTTTTAAAAAAGATAAATGTAACATCCGGAATCTAGCAGCAGGTACGTGTAATTTATTTATTGGCTTTAAGAGTCGCCTCAATGAGTTGGTAAATTTTGATTGATAAATTGCACGTGAGTCAGTAAAGTAGATTGCTATTACGTGTAATTTTAATCGGTTGAGATAATAACCGGTCTAGTAGTAATTGAGAATTTGGGGTTGTTTTAATGAGTTAATTGACATTCTAAGCCCAAGTCGTTAATTTGAGATTAATCGGGTTAACGGGTGTCTACCCAGTGATTAATGAGTATCGAACCCGTTTTAATTGGGTATCGGACCCAAAACGTATATATAGTACGTCTATGGCTCCTTTCCTTCACTTCACCAAAAGCTCAAGTCATATGTGTGTGTGTGTGTCCTCAGCTGGAGTTAAAGAGGAAGCCAAAGGGAGGAATTCAGCAACCAAAAACTGAGAAATTATCATCATCATCACCTCTTTAAGCTATAGCTCGAATTCAAGAAGAAAGGAACGCGTCGAGGTTAGTAATTCGCGTTCAATTCAGTTAAAGCGATATGCTAAGTAGTTATTGTGTATTGGGGTTGGATTATAACCCCTGAAATATGTAAAATCGGGATTAAAAGTGATTCCCGTGGTTGTAGAAAAACAGAGCATAACCTGCTTTGTTCGTCGCCGCATCGCGGCCGTGCTCATCTGGTCGCGCCCGCGATCAGGATGAGGCGGCTAAGGGTGATCGCTGGCGGTGGGATCGCGCCCGCGCTCCAAGACCGCGGCCGAGACCGCGATCGTGGCCGCGCTCCTGGCCGCGCTCGTGGGTCTGAGTCCGATAACTGATGTCGAGTCCGTAAATTAGTAGTATAGTCGTTATGAGTTCCGTAGCTAGTCGTTACAGTGTAGTTGTGTTTATTGTTGCCAGGATTTTGTAGCTAAGCCTGGGACTTGTAGATACTGTCGTTGATAGCGGGACTGTAGTCGTGCTTCAGGTGAGTTACTTACTTGTTGTTTATTATCCGGGTCCGATGTGGATCCTTTTATACGTTGACATTTGTTAGCACAGAGCAGAGTTCGTGGATCACGCGTATAGTCGTTGATACGCAGAGTAGAGAGGCCTGTTGGGTCATTCCCAACTCAGTGGACCTGACAACCCACTACTTTGTGGAGTGGGCTATGCAGGCTGTGCCGGGTCGCTCCCGATGAGGCGTCGGGCCGTTGATGCCGGCCGCATGTAGAGTTGTTTACCAGTTGTTACGTTGTGCTAACTATTTTATAAACTGTTTTAAAGTTGTTTATAGTAACTCACCAGCTTTCCGCTGACTGTTGTTTTAACCGTGGATCTCAGGTACGAGGACTGAGGCTAGGGATACAGCGGGCAGTAGCCGAAACCCGCCGCGTGGACAGTAGTTAGTGACTACTTTCGTAAGTAGTCTTGATGTTTTGTGGTTTGGCTTATTAGCCAGTGACTCATGGATGACTGTAACCTTTACTTATGTCGTGGTTGCCGGACTTTGTTGACGGGGGTCGGTTCCCGTCCTGTGTTACTTATCTCCGATGTTGATATTTAGTAGTAATTAGCTGTTTAACCCTTGATGACATTGCTTATGATTTGATGACGTGGACTGTGAGTCCTATGTGGCATTAGTCGAAAAAGTAGGGTGTTACAATAAATATACTCTATTTTTTAATCTGTAAATAATAAAAAATAAACACAATTATTATTTTTGTATGTTTTTATTTTTACTCATATACATTTTATATAAATAAATTTAATTAAAAATATCCACGTAATACGTGGATCATAAACTAGTTTGTTTTGTAATATGGAAATGTAGGAAACCATATAAACTTCAATGTTGTTGAACTTAAAATTTTAATTAATAATTTAATTAGAAAAGTAATATTGAATTAAAATAATTAAAATATTAAATTAAAGTATTTAATGTGTCATATTCTATTAACTATACAAATAAATGATTTAATTTAAATTCAATATTTTAAACTAAATTTTTTATTTAATCAGTTAATTAAATTAAACCATTAATAATTAAAAAGAACTAATATTAAACTAAACTATATATTTTAATTAAATTTATTGTGTTAATGAATTTTAAGATATTTTTCTAATTCTTCAAACACCAAGTTCAAGCTAATTTCAAAAAATTCAGTTTTTAATTTTAAACTATTTTGATACTCGAACTCGACTCGATTCATACTTGAGTAGCTCGGTCGTGCTCGACTAGATTAAATGCGAGTTGATTTTGATTTTTTTTTCGAGTCTATCTCGATTAGTTCATGAGCTGTCTCGTCTCGTCTACCACCTTAAGCTCCCGTAAGTTGCGTGCCAGAAGATAAACTTTTTGATAACAATTAATAATTTAATGTAAAATTATCGGTTTGTTAATTAAAAACTGTAATCATTATGGATTCTAGAACTATTTGTTTTTATATGTTGGACAATGGACAGATTACTTGGTATGGTGTAAGTTTTATTTTATATATAATATACTATATTTCAATTATTTTTTAAATTTACCCATATAATACGTACATGGGTATCTAACCTAGCGTGATATAAACAAGTACATACTTTGCCTCATTTTTATTTCTCATTGCTATCATCTTTTCATACCTGAATAGTTACCTGAAATCTCTAAACCGAACTGATCCACCAAAGTCCACAATGAGATCTACATCGTATGATTATATTTCACATTAGACTTTACATTCACTAACCCTAATTTAATCATCTAGAACCTCGATCTATTATTACCGTTCTAGTATTTTAATTTAATATAATTCTCATAATTGTGTTCAACTTCAATAATTCTAATACTTACATTTACCAGGTAAATGTATACTGTTTACAAGCTGTTTCCAACCCCTGTTCATAAGAACAGTGCCATCCCCTTTCTTATATTCTTAACCTAATCATCGCAGCCCCTTATGCTAATTTCTATCAGTTTTGCTCTGCAAACCCAACCACCTGTGGTGGCGGCGCTGCACCGGTCAGCGGCGGTCGAGGGGGAGAGACAGAGACGGGCGAGTGTTGGAGGTGTGTGTGAACGACGAGAGAGATATGTGAGGCTGAGCGGTGGTGACGGCGACGTGTTGTGGCGGTGGCGGCACTAGGGTTTGGGCCGCAGCTGCAGCCGCCGGTCGAGAGATTGAGGAAGAGCGAGCGAGCGAGAGGGAGCTGCGTAGGAGGTCAGGTTGTTGTTTCTGGTGTTTACCGGTGAGTGACTTCCGGTGCTTATGCATCTCTGATTCTTCTCCATCCTTAAATTGATATATTGAAGATGTACACAAGGTAAGTCATATCCACACATCTTCGATCTATCTTTATTAATTCTAACCCTACAATGTGAAACCAGTCCACTGTAATACACTATTACTGTTGTTTTGGGTTTGTAGTTGATTTCATTGTGTTTAACAGAACACATAATCGTTTTCTTCATGACTAAAATTTTATTTTACAAAGTGGTTCAATTAGGTTTATCATGATGCATTGTGTTTATGTATCAAAATTATGTCTTAACTATCTTTTGTTTAAAGAAATAAAAAAAATACAATTATGGGTTCATGAAATTTGTATATATATATATATATATATATATATATATTTACTATAATTCTGTTATAAACACCCATATCGGTGTTTAGAAATACAAACTACAGTGAAGATCAATTATACTAAAAATAGTTATTTTTTCTATAATACGTGAATGAAATCATAACCCCTTTAAGGCAAAAAAAAAAATGCATTCATTATTCTATTGTATGTGTTTTATGATTTTACAAAGTGGTTCCATTAGGTTTATCATGATACATTGTGTTTATGTATCAAAATTGTGTCTTAACTATCTTTTGTTTGAGGTCCTCCCTTTATTGTTTTTAGTTTTAGCCCTAATTATGTTTGGTATAGGGAATTAAGAGGAGAGAGGTTCTCTCCTCTTAATTCCCTATACCAAACATATAAAATGTGATCTGGATAAAGGAACCCACGTCCGCATAGGGGTAAAATAGTCCAACCGGTTTTCAGAATAGACAATAAACATTATCTCTGTTTCGATTATTTGCAGATACATACAAAGAATGGATATCCTAGAAGGCCGCTAATCCAGACTAAGAAATCGGTTCGAGTTCAGGGAGATGGAGAATATTGCAGCGGTTGAATCGGTGATGCTATATCATTATAAAGTCGAATTTTTTTTTGGGTTTTGCAAACGGTATATTGGGTTTGAGATATCATTCTAGAAAGGGGTAAGCAGTAATTTACATTTATTAATTAAATTTTACGACGACTGCTAAATGTATTCAATTACCTATAACTATGATTGTGTTTGAATTTAATCAGATTAGTTAATTAAGCAGATATCATGAAGCTACTCAAACGAGGTTGTGGAAAAAGTAATAGTTCAACATGGCGGCAGAGCATGTGGTAATCGACGATGACACACCTAGCAGAGACAAAGAGAAGGGTAAGCAAGTTATTGTCATAGAGGATTCACCCGCTGCAAGGAAATTCGGTATGTTATTTGTTGTTCTATAGGAGGTTGTTGGTTTTGAAGTAAAGTAATTTGGTTATGCATATCATAATACTAATTAACTACTTATACTGCTATTGATTGAAAATCTCTGATAAGTAGGAGTACATTTATGGCATAAAATTCAAATTAAAGACCGATAAGAAATCAAAGAGAATCATAGTTATAGGTAGATTATATGAAAAGTGTATAAGATTGATAAATTATTAAGACTTTTTAGGACTCAATGTATTGCAATTGTAAATAGGTATTAAATGCATCAATCAATGCAATTTTGTTAAAGGGTTTTGGTCTGTTGTTGTTGCTGCTGGCGCATCTGTTGCAGCAACAGGATTGTTTTGATTTCTTGTGAAAACTCTATGTGATTGTAATAGCTATTGGCAACAATGAACAATTAAATAGATATATTAGTGTGTAATTATAAATCTAATTAGATGTGCATTACATGACCACACACAAATGAATACATACACACTTTAACTATGTATACATACATGAACATATAGTCTGAAATGACTGCTGTTTATATATTTAATTAATATACACATATATAGTCACACCAATACACCATAATACAATATAACACTGCCATAGCCCTTTTCCCACTGCTGCATCTGTTGCAGCAGGTGCTCCTAATTGGAATCCACCCTTAATTTTTCTGTGAATTACTATGGGAAAAACTGAGCAACAAACCAGTTATATGTAGTGTGTATTTATATATCTAATGAGTTGTGCATTATAGTATCCCACACATGAAAGCATAAACACTTTAACTATGATGCATAGATGTACATATATTGACATGGTTGCTGTTAGTGTACACCATAACACAATATAACAGTAAGTTAGTGCTGTTGCTGCCGCAGTTGGTTGATCTGTTGCAGCAGGTGAAACTGAATTGGTAGTAGGTTAAATGCATTAAAAACAGATACATAATTAGGAGATAATGAAAGAATATTGGTGTTGCAGTCGTTGAATCTATTGCAGCAGCTGCAGCTTCATTAGGTGGCATTGTAGTTGATTTGTCTTAGGTTATTTGCATAAATCAAAGCATTTTTAATACATTAGATAGTTATTTTGTTATTGCTGTGTACAAAGGTGTATTGTATCAAATACACTGGATTATTTAAAGTTGCTTCTAGAGCACCTATGTCAGTTGGATTTAATTAAGGTACGCTCACTTATCGGAAGGATGCATAGCCGTTTAGATGGATAAGTAAAAATTGATGATTGTATATTTATTGGATATGAAAAAAGTAACAACCCTTGTAAAGAAATGTAAAATAATCAAAGAATATTAAACATACAAATATAGCATATGGCACTTGTAAAATATTGATTATTTATTAAAAATCCATAAGGATTTGATATAGGTATGACAGATGATTTCCATGGAGTTTATCAAAATTAAATAACGAAGTTGTTGTGGTTTCGTTGATTAGGGATTAACATGTATTTGGGTATTGACATATGGTAAAATGGTTAACATATGCATGTCTGCTGGGTAACTTTGTTTTCTTTTCAACTACATTTAGATAGCAATGTTGCTGAACTTTTTTATTATTATGTTATTTGCATAAAACAAAGCATTTGAAAATCATAAAATAGATGTTTTTAATGTATGTTATAAACTGTTAATTGGAACAAAAACAGGGCTTTGTTCAGTTGATGGAAGGGCAGTTAGTCCGGTTGGTGCAGATTGTTTTGAGTAATGTGTTTTCCAGTTATTAGAATGAAACATATCCGTGCTATTGAAAAGTAAATATTGATGATTGTATACTTATGGGATATGAATAAATGCCAACCCTTATAAGTAAATATATGGTATCCAACCAGATGCAATGCCATCTTTTGATTTGCATCTTTCACAAGAGACGAACAATGTTGAGACAGAATATGCATTAGGTCGGTCATATAAAAAGTTGCAAGGTGAATGTAGTGAACATAAAACAGAGCATTGTCAGTCAACATTCCCAGTTGCTGGTAAGTATGTTACAACAGTCTGATTTATACATATAGTGAACATTAAATGACGAGAATGTGTTTCTAACTTGAACTGCAAATGCAATTTTTTGTTAGGTACTTTAAAGATGTAAGACATCCTATGGCGGGAAGATCCGATAGTAAATAACCAAAGAGACTGAAAATGAGATGGAAAACTGACAGAAATTGTTTGGACATGTGGCGCAAAAGAACGTGCATAACTGGGATTCGGGGTTAAAACCTGAAGGAAAGGAATAAAAATAACAAATCGCTAAGCTTCGGGAAAAAAATACATTAGTAAAATATCGATGAGCGACTCTAATGTCATGAAGAAAACAATAACTGAAGAGACCATGGAGTACTTCAAGTTAGATGACACAACCAAGGAACAATTAAAGGCAGAGGCTGTCAAGTGGCATGCAAGAAGAATTAACAGAATGTAGCAGAGTTTATTTATATTGCAATATTAACTTTACATGGGATTAGTTTTAAGTGAGTAAGAAGGCTTTATTATAGTTGGTTCAAATACTCTTGGAATACTAAATAAGATTAATTAGTTATTTTTATGATAATTTGTTACATGGTATTTTTATGAAATAAATATTTATGTGGTCATGTTTAAAGATAGTCAATTGAGGGTGATTAAGAGTTCAGTATGTGAGTATTTGATAAGTAATAAATAGAATTTTTTAGGTGAATGGGTTGATTGTTTGAATATGTAAGTAAGGTTCATTGTCTACGATGAGGTTGTGATGGATATGTTATGCATACAGTTCATGACATTACAAAACAGAATCACTAAAATGGTATCAGTTAGTTATGTCATTTAGTAGTTAGTATGAATTTTTTTTTTTTGTAATCAATAAACACAATGATATTGTTTGAATATACATACTAGAAAGGATGCTGAAAAAAGTATAGTGTTTTCCAATAAAATGAATGAATTTTAAAGGTGATATATTTAAAGCTGATTTAAATAGGTTACATATATGATAGTGAATGAAATACATTAACATACATGTGATGGAAAATGAAATATTATCACAAAAAAATTAAAAATAATTTATGAATAAATTGGGAAAGGAGTTTTCAACAGATTCAAGATGCAGAAATATAAAATTAAACAAATCATAGTCAACTAATAGTCTCAAAAAGTATGATGAAGCATACACAACTTTGTTATAACATAAATATTGTATAATAAATAAAATGCAAACATTTTAGTTAATTACAAAGAAAAGTCTATATCCCAATTAAAAATAATACAAGATATTAAAAAAATCCATAATTACAACCAGAAATAATAATAAACTTAAACATCGATCAATTTTCTTTTTCTTGACAATTTCTAGAGTCATGCAATGCATGTTTGTTGCAATATCTACAAAGTCTCTCATGTTTAGAAGCGTTGATCTTTGCCGTCTCAGCATTACCAACAACACGATTACAGGATCCGCATCCTTTGTTACGAATGCCTTGAGGGGCATGAATCGTTACTTCAGAAGGTTTCGATGTGTCAAGTAATTTTTCGATAGCATCACGGGCCAAGAGTCGGACCAGTTTATCTTGGACACGATCGTGAAAGAGATGGTATGGTTTTGCTGTCCAACCAGTGGGCGAACAACCAACACAGCGGTATCCAGGCAAAAGAGATGGTATGGTTGAGAGGGAAATTTTGCTTCTACCAATGTGATTACTAATACATTAGCAACATCCTGGTGTTGGATTTTATGATCCAGTCAAGTTTATGAAGTGGGGATGGTTTACATGGTGGCGTTGTGTCTAGGTAATGTCACATCCTGGTGGTGGATTTTATGATCCAATCAAGAGATGCGACGATATTGAGAAGACATTCATTGTGAATTCAATTGACAAGGTAATCACTACATAGTCAACTTTTTTTTATCCAACTATCAACCCAATCTAATTACTTACCCTATTCGGTCATCATGGTTACCGATCACTTTAATTTGTTATAACGCATATGAACTATGAATTTTAATTGTAATATCAACCATGTAGCATCTTTCGTATCTAACATCCATTATAATAGCTTTCTATATCATAATTATATTAATTATTCGTAAACTCCATTTTGTTAAATCCGCCGCAACGCGCGGGCAAGATTCCTCGTTATATTTAAAGCATACTATGATATGATTTTATCTAAAAATAATAAAACCTGTACTTGTTAAAAAGTTTCTAAAATAATTAAGCAAGTCTAAAAATGTTTAATAAACATCTATCGAGTCAAAATATATTTTGACGATGCTAAAAATATTTAATATACTATTTTCAGATATGTTTTGAAAGTTAAAATAATCAAATTAAAATTATAAACTTAGGTGTATTTGTATAAATTTCTGTAAGTACTTTAATTACTTAAGTTAATGAACCGATTAAACTTTAAATTTACAGATTAACAACGAATAAACTTTTTCTTTTTATCTTTTTGAAATTATAATAAATCAAAAACCAAATAAATAACAAATCAATAATATATAGCGTTTTGGTTTTTAAAAGAAAAAAAAAATATCATATCATTTCCAATACCAAAGCTATAGGTCCAGCCCAGTCTCCTCTCAGCCCATAAACTGCCAAAGTCCACAGCCCAACAGAAACAGTAACTTCAACCCAGTAAAATATTGAAACTTCCATTAAAGTTGACAAAACTGGCCCCTTACTTTATATTTAAGTTACACTTATTTTTACAAACACCTCAAGGTCTCAAAAGATTTCAATTCGAACCCTCAATCTTAATATCTCCTACTCAATCGATCATAACCATTGTTTAATGTTTACTGTTATCGTTATTGTTGTAATTAATTAGCACTATTATTACCTTTGAAGCTTTTATTTTTCTTTTATATTTATTCTATTTTAAACAGTGTTATTCTATTGATAGTAAAAAAGTAAGTCAGAACATAATTTTAAAAAAAAAATCTAGAAAATGATGTATTAAACAAATTGTATTCTGAAAAAAATTTCAAAATCATGTTAAACTTTTGTCTTCTGGTCATCGATCCGTTTGCTTGAACGGACCAAAATTACCATTCCGTATGTATTTGCTTCATCTTCACTTGCATTATTTATTTTTTTGTTAATTTCTTTGACGACATTGCAAAAGTTAATCACAAAATATACATAAAATATAATGTTTGTTTTGTTGTGTAATTATAGATTACTGAGGGAATACCATTAATTTATCGAGGGACAAAATAGATATGTCTGACATTAATCTCTCACTATTAAATCCGCCGGTGATATCTCGGCAAAAATCCCTTGATAATCCTCGGTAAGAGGCCGTTGGTTATTCATCCATAATAAACCCCTCTGTAATATCTCGGTATCATATCCCTCAATAATCATTCGTTAACTAATGTTGTCAGTAAATCTATCGATGACTACTTAATGCTATCTGTAAATCTCTCAAATTACAATCATTGAGCAGGTTATTTCTACAAACCAATTGCATTGAAAATCAATCTGTAATTCGTTTTTCAAGGAATTACCGTGAGATTCTTTCATCTGTAAATGTCATTTTTCTTGTATTGAAGAGACAAGAGCGATTTCGATATACAATACATTTTGAAATGATACAACCATATATGCACTACACACCTTGCATAATAATTTTACAAGTACCAATACCATTATCTAGTTAGAGACATAAAATTACAAATGATTTATTGTCACAACAGCTTCCAAGCTTTGCCTCCATTCATATTAAATTTCTTAAGCCTACCAAAAATCATAACTATGATCAAAACTAGTTTTCCCTGGTCACTCCACTTACCGGAGAACCCATACCACTTGTTTTCACAATGTTCGACGTGTTTGAGTCGTCGATCACAACTGTAGCCTGTTGAGAATCCCACATTTCCATATGCACTGCAATAAGTAAAAATATCATATTATTCCATGAAGCTCGTTGAGACTGTTAATTGGAATTAATTCCTAAAAAAAACAGTTGGCAGATGCAATTGATGGGTCACATAAGAATAACAACTTCCAGTCTTCCACTATATAATATTCATATATTATTTAAGAACGCAAGAAAATGTTATAAAGTAGTGTTTAGTTTGGCAGAATATCTATGATGGAGTTGGATTTTGTCAAAGAATAATATGTCACTCTATTAGTGACAATATCAATAACATACTCTAGGTGTCACTAATTGGCGACTTGTTTAAGAAATGTCGCTATAGATGTTGCTACTTTAGCGACGTCTTTATCTGTGTCATTATATCAACAACACATTATATTATATATGCATACATACATTTTTCATATCTTGAAAGCCAATGGCATTATGCCATGGGTTTTTCTTTTCTTTTTTTTTTTCCTTTTAAATTTAAATTTTTCATAACACACCATTATCTTAGTGTTTAGCCCTTTTATTTTAATAAACTTTTGTTTAATCCTCTTTCAATGTTTTCTTACACACTTAAAAATTATAATTTCTAATTATATTTATGTTTGGAGTTGTCTTTTGAAACTATTATGTAATGTTTAATTGTATGAAAAAGACTTTGTTATTCAAACGCACGGTACAAAATTTTCTAATGAAATTGTTTTATAATTAAAATATAACTATTTAATATTTAGATTTTTCTTAAATATGATCATGTATAATATTGAACATTACTATTATAACGTTGACAAACCCTAATCGATGTATTAGAGACGTTACCGTTATAAATTTATTTGATTTGATCGTAAAACCAACAAATTAAAATGACAACCAAACCTAATCAATGTCAAAATTTCAAATTATGGTTATAAATATTTAATTAAATAATTCTGGTTTCGATATGAATTAATAAGGCATTGTTTGTAATTTTAGAATTGCAAAATTTAGAAAACCAATGATAGGAACCATCTAAGAGTGTCATTTGTCTTGCTTCCTGAATCTATATCAGCTTTCCAGTTTCACAATTCAATCCCGGTTCAGTTGTGTTTCGTTATTTCAATTTTTTCTTTTGTTTTTATATTTATTTTTGAAATTAATATTTTAAACCCCGCAGCAACACGCGGGTGTTTGATCGCTCGTTAATATACACATCAATAGTTTAAAAAAGTTAGTTATACTAAGATCATCAAGTACAAATTAAAAAAGTCGTTACAAACCATCCAAGTATAATTGTTGTTTCATTTATGTTATTTTAACTAAATACATATTGAAAATTTATAAAATGATAAAGAACGATATTCTTGAACCCCGCATGTAATTAACAACAGGATCATATATGATTTATACATATATATATGGTTATTTTAACTAAATACATATTGAAAATTTATGCTTATTCTAAGTAAATACATATTGACAATGTCTGTCGCTGAATGTGTGAAAAAAATTGGCGGCGTTTTCACCGCGAAACTAACATTTTTGTTCCAAAAAAGTAAAAATAAATACTTTTTACTTTTAGGGACAACATATGTCATCGCTGGAAGATTTATAAATTATTCAACCTAGAAAGTCAGAAAAGCTGCCATCTTTTGTCGTTTAGTGATGTTTTAGCAACAACATATGTCATTGCAGAAAGTGTTAGCTAGCCGCCAAATGTTTTTTTCTTGTAGTGCATATATATGTCATCATTGATTGTGTATATACGTAATACTGATTACAAATATGTAATTGAGAAAGAGAGAGTTTATACCTTATGACTTCAACCACAATGTTCAAAACGTTGAAGTTGAGAGGATCGTCTACCATCTGTCTTCTTTCGATGATACAAATACTGATGATGAAGATGACCAAATAAGAGAGTTGTGAGAAAACTAAAGTCTCGGTAACTTTGCTACTACTACTACGACTCTTTTTGTTTTCTTGTTCACAACTCTCTTTGGCAACCGGTAAAAATAAGGTATATGGTGGAAGATACCTGTAATTCAAACCATTAATTTTTTCTAACGCCAATTAAAACCATTAATTAATTACCAATTAATATAAATACATGCATAATACAAAATTAAAAATGATTCATTTAATAATTTGACCCATAATTTAAGAAAACAATTTAAATTGAATAACCAAAGAATTGACATGTATTATTAATCATAGGATGTGACATGGTATAAGTATATATCTGAAATAAAATCATTTTGTATACCTATTCCCAGAATATAAGAATCTATAATGATGTTTTTGTTGACCTAAATTATTCATCAGCTTGACCCATAATGCTTTAAATATTTTATCAATTTTAATTAAAAAAATGTTCTATTTTATGTACAACATAATACTTATATATACTGATTCTGGGGTACGTGATACGTTTTTTGGGGTGTTAGATTTTCTTCCATTTTTTAATTATATAAATGGAAATGTATATATAATACTAGTTTATTTACCCGTTTATATAATATACGGATTTGTTTGAACAATAACATTTTTAATAAATTACAAAATTTAGAGTAATTTAGAATTTGATAACAAACGGTACAGGCTATGAATATTATGAAGGAGATATGATTCAAAATTTATTTAAACATTATACGTTATAGAATGATAAACGTTGTTAAAATAATTTAAGAACCCTCCAAATAATAAATAAAATATTCATAGTAAAATCATTAGTTTTATTTATAACTAATAACAATACATAATTGAGATACAATATACATTAGATTTTTTAATATTTAATATCAACCCGTAAAAATAAGAATTTTCGTTATGCAAGTGTCGTATATAAAATGATTCTATTAACCAAAGGTTGATAATAAATCCCTAAAATATAATAAATATAAATGAATTTAATTTAATTATTTAAACCAAAAAAAGTATAAATTACACGTGTCAAATGAAGGTTTCGCCAACTGACAGTGTATTTAAGTGTTAAGTGGTAATCTAGTTATTTTTTTAATATCTTAGATAGATATGTGTCTTTCTCTATAAAAATAACATGATAAATAGAAGGTTTAAAAATCAAAACCCTAATTAATATGTGGATGGTATCTTAAGTATACATGTTATTCTGGTGATTAAAGTGTGTTAATTAATGATGCAACGAGGCGAAAGAGATCGAGACTTACATCATCACGACGAACAACACCAATACTGCAGCGCTCACGGTGGAGAGGTCGACAATTGATTCGCCTGTATGCCGTGAGTTTACCGTTTGGAACAAAATACCAACAGTTTTCTGGTAGAAATTCATGCCTATCAAAGATCCTGAACTCCATTCCATCGAAGAAAACAAAATAAATTGTATCATGATAAAACCGATTACTGTAACGGCAAGAAGCAAGGAATGTTGCTTAGAAAGAAGATGATGATACCCTAAGGCTTTATAATTCTTTAACAAGTACTTAGTTTCGGCTTTCTTGGTGAAATTTCCTATTGCCCAGATCAAAAGTCTCAAAACCGGAGGGTACAAAGTGTTACCTAATACGAGTTGTGGGACGATGATTAACAACAAGCCCGAGTTTTTCCTAAAGGGGATCATGTTTTCATTAGTTGGAACAAATCCACAACTCGCAAAACTCGAAATTACTGTGAAGACTGAAAAAGTGAGTGGCTGCAGTCCTTTCTGTTCGAGTACATTTTTCGCACTCGATATGACACTTATGTATATCAAAACTGATACCACACCCAAAAACTGGACAGATAGTAAGTAAAACATTACTAAATGACATAAAAACTTATAAGATTTGTATCTCAAATCCTCCATATTGACTTCATTTGTAGAAACAGTTTGATCACTACAAAAAACGTCGAATTTTGAACTTCCATGTTCACTGATGGTTATTTTATCGAGCTCAATATGACTTACGGACGAATCAAAGTTATCACCTTTGAGAGAAGCATTTAGGGAATACTTACGAAGATGGAGTACAACCATTGAAGTGAACACCTCGCCTCCAACGGCCATAAGAATAATTAAAACGATAAGTTGGGTGTTGGAAAAAACTTCCATTTCGACGGTGGACATGCTTGAAACAGTGGCTGCTGAGACGGAGGTGAAAAACAAGTCCAAGTTCCTAGGAGTGAAACTAGTGGTTCTTGCATCAAATAAACGAAGGATTAAAAACCCGAACGACGAAATAAAAAGAAAGTAGAACAATTCTAATGAAAATTGGTTTCCACGTAGACGAAACCATGTGAATCGACAAAGACATGAACTACTACAAAGTTGATCCGATGATGTCTTCCTAATAAAGGAAAACGCTTTCATCGTTGTTAGTTCGTACACGAACTGATCAAAAACTTGGAAAGGTTCTTTGATTCGTGGAAATGGAAGGCTGGGTAGTTTGCTGGATGCTTGGAGCTAGGTTTATATAATATTCGAGTGAAGGAGAAAATCTTTTTCACGATCGACAACCACTTGAATCAAAGTTGTCTAAAATGACATAAAGAAGAATGCATGAATTCTGATTTGGTATGTGGGTGGGGGGTGGGGTTAGGGTGGGGGGGGGGGGAGTGAAAGTGTGTGTTTAATGGCTAGTGCATCTCCTACAAAAGAATTTTCATTCACAAGTTTTGCGACACGTCGATCATGGCAGCAAACAAGATACGTTTTAGTAAGGGCATCTACACTGGAGAGTTTGAAAATGGTATTTTTTTCCAAGTGGCAAACCTTCAAAAGTTTTTTACCATTGGGCAAAAGGTTTTTTTTTTTTCCTTTCTGTACGTGCATGAGTTTATTTTCTAAAGTTTAATTGGGTTAACATATTACAATTATTTCAATTAAGGGTCACGATTCTGACCCATTCAAGCAAACGGGTCTAACAAATTGATAACCAAAAGATAAAAATTTAACATACTTTTGGATTTTTTTTTCAAAAACAATTTGTTTAATAAATCATTTTTTGTTTAAATTATGTTCTAGCGTACTTTTTTACCACGGATAAGTTTTATTGTTCCGCCCGCTTGACTCGTTGGGTCAAAATTATCATCTCTTATTTGAACGAATGGATTTGAAATCAAACCCATAATGGATTTTATTATTGCAGATGCTCTAATAGGCGGTAAAGAAAAAAATATGGACCACGCATTTAATTATCAAAAAGTTACATTATATTTATATAAGAAATCGACATATAGGTAACTAAATAACAAATTCAATTTTATCTTTAGTAATTTAATATTCTTAATTAACAATTAAAACACATCATATATATATATATATATATATATATATATATATATATATATATATATATATATATATATATATATATATATATATATAGGGTTGGGTTCCGGTAAGAACCCTCGTTACCGTGAGAACGTGAGAACCACTCCAAAATGCACAAATTTGTACATCAAATGCACAAATTTAAAAATTAAAAGTTTTACTTAAAATCATTATTAGTCTTAAATATTAATAAATATCATAATCTAACACTAAAATTACATTCAAAAATTATATTCATTAAATTATAAACTAAATGCACAAATTTGAACATCAAATGCACAAATTTTATTAAATGCACAATTCATACATAAAATGGATAAATTATAGCATGAGATACGTAAATTTTTACATGAAATGCATAAATTTATCGAAAACATTTAATTTTAGTATCAAATGCACAATTTTATATAGTGGATGCACAAATTCTAGAGTGGTTCTCACGTTCTCACGAAATAGAAGGGTTCTCATGTGAACCCAATCCTATATATATATATATATATATATATATATATATATATATATATATATATATATATATATATATATATATATATATATATATATATATATATATATAGGGTTGGGTTCCGGTAAGAACCCTTGTTACCGTGAGAACGTGAGAACCACTCCAAAATGCACAAATTTGTACATCAAATGTACAAATTTCAAAATTAAAAGTTTTACTTAAAATCATTATTAGTCTTAAATATTAATAAATATCATAATTTAACACTAAAATTACATTCAAAACTTAGATTCATTAAACTATAAACTAAATGCACAAATTTAAACATCAAATGCACAAATTTTCTTAAATGCACAATTCGTATATAAAATGGATAAATTATAGCATGAGATGCGTAAATTTTTACATGAAATGCATAAATATATTGAAAACATTTAATTTTAGTATCAAATGCATAATTTTATGCAGTGGATGCACAATTTTTAGAATGGTTCTCACGTTCTCACGGTAATGAGGGGTTCTCATGTGAACCCAATCCTATATATATATATATATATATATATATATATATATATATATATATATATATATATATATAGGGTTGGGTTCCGGTAAGAACCCTCGTTACCGTGAGAACGTGAGATTCTCTTCAAAATTTGTGCATTTAGTGCATAAAATTATGTATTTAATGTTAAAATTTATACATTTAATAAATTTATGCATTTAATATAAAATTTTATGCATATCATGATAAATTTATCCACTTTATGTACGAATTCATGCATTTGAAAAATAATGATTTTGAGTTATAAATTTAATTTTTAAATTTGTGCATTTGATGTATAAATTTATGCATTTTGGAGGGTTCTCACGGAATTGAAGGGTTCTCATATGAACTCAACCCTTTTATATATATATATATATATATATATATATATATATATATATATATATATATATATATATATATATATATATATATATATATATATATAGAGAGAGAGAGAGAGAGAGAGAGAGATTTAGGTTCAAGTGAGTACCAACCATTATGCAGCGCACCTACCACCCTTAAAGATAATTTTTTTGAATTTTTTTTTCATGAACATGTTTTAATTAACAGATCATATGTAAATTTCACGCAAATCCAAACACTCTAAGTGCATGAAAACACGCATCACATAAATGCATGTTCACATACATTTAAAATTATATAAGTGTGTGTTCACATCATTTTTAGGAGCTAGGAGATTTGAATGTATATGAAATTTACATATAATATTCATAATGTTAATTAAAACATGTTTATGAAAAAAAGTTAATTTTTTTAAGGGTGTTACCTTCTGGTGTGCTGCATAACGGTGGTACTCTCTCGAACCATATATATATATATATATATATATATATATATATATATATATATATATATATATATATGTGATATCGTACCTGTGAAAAATTAAATATTTATGAGAAATATAAGAAATATTGAAAATAACATATATGTTGAATCAGTCACACCCATTTTATGCACACACATGCACATGAGAGACTTTTCATTCCTTGACAGCCAGGATCCCTAGCTACAACCTTGTATGCTTGGTAATCTATAAAAAGGAGCCCGTTGGGAGCTTAGAATTAACATACATCAACATAAAACCCTTGGGGGATAAAGTCGCTCGGGTTTTGTTTGTCAAAGGATTAAACAACGATTCTAGTCACCATTCGACTTCTCTGTCATTTTAATGACCATCATTTATCTCCTAAGCACTCTAGAAGCAAAAACCACGAAGAATTCAAATACAAAATTCATCAATAGATTATGATTAATGATCTGGACAGATTCTTCTAATGTTCTGGATAGATTGATCTATACCCTTTTGAATGTTCCTCTGTGTTTAATTATATGATTATTGTAAGACAAGTCACTGTCAAGCTACTAATTATGTCGAGTTAATTAGTTTAGGAATTAAAATGAACATTTAGTCAAACATAGTTTGTGCCTAAAGTAATATAAAACTCAATTCAGATATTATTATTATGTATTGGTAACTTGTTAATGAATCAATACAAACTCGACAAAAACTAGTTGATTGTTGAATCCAAATGTGATTACTTTCCCATATAGTTGAATTCGTTCCAATTAATCGTTGTTTAGGGTTTGCCAATATTTTTAATTATTAGTCGGGGTTGTTTCCTAGTTTTTAGTTGACTAAACTCATTAGCTTTTTAGGTTAAATCATCTCTTAGTTTAATGCCAAAATTTATTGCCTTCTAGTTTAATTCAGGGTTTTGTGTTAGTTTGTGTGTTGTGATTGTGATAATTAAAAACTGGTAATCATTTGTTCCATGTGAATATTGTATGTACTTACTTTATCTATTAGACTACTTAGTGGTATATTTTTATGCTAAAATGAAGGATACTCAATAGACCCTGATGATCACTCGATGATACCCAACTGGCTTGTGTGATCTCCCTCTCCAACCATTCTATCATCTTACTGAAACATCCTTCCATTAAATACCAGACAATCACCCATCATAATATACATACCATTATCAGATCCTTCGATTAAGATCTAGAAATAATTAAGTGAAACTATAGATGTCAAACTTCAAAATACAATAGTAATACAGTCTACAAGGACATGAATATAAACTACATTGTCTTAACAAGCTTTATTACATCACATGATTCCCAAACCCAATTACAACCATAAACAAATAATTCCTTACCAAAGTTCTAGTAGTCCCTGAGTAAGTTGTAGCAGTGGCCTAAGTAGTTTCCTTCGTGTGAAAAACATTTATCAACAACGGGGTAAGCTTTGCACTTTGTGAGATAACATATTATATATTCTATAAATAAATGAGTCATGCAAATATGTGTAAAATATTATAAGCAATGTTTGGTTTTTCGTGCAGAGGGCATTGATGCCAAGACATAAGTCTTATGTATGGCTGTTCAAATAAATAGCGATCGAGGATACACAACCTGACTGGAATGAAGTATGAGATCATCAGTTTCCGACAGTGGCAATATGTGAAACCTCAATCAAGGTCATACTGGAGTATGGTTCTATCAACAGTTGAAACATATTAACAAAAGATGCACGTCTAAAGAAGAGATGGCTACATATATATATATATAACATGTCCAGTACGAATGTGCATCAAATAACAATAAGGTCAATATATAAGTGTCAATTGATATGTATGAACAACAGGAACAAACCATAATATAATGTGTATGTAAATGCAGTGATAACAAATGCAAATATATTAATCTATTACTCATAGAGATTTCTTTGACAAGGATATCATGGAAATATCCATATTGTCTTACACCGCATCAGTTATTATTCTTTAACTTTACCTTGACCCCGTACACTTGTATTTTATTGTATCATACTTTAACCATTTTTCTTTCTCTCAATATGTGTTGAATAACATCATAATGAACATAGTATATCATTTATATTGCCCAACATCATTGGTTGATCAGTATAATAATTTCTATAAATATTTCCATCATAAGTTCTATATTTTATTGTATCAAACTTATGTGTTTTAGACAATAATTTCAATCCGAGGTTCAAATAGACTCGAAGTTCGAATCATCAATGTTTCCAGAGTCCAAAGTTCATAACTTAGATTGATTCATGTTCAATTGAACCTGAAGTTCGGACCCGTTACAGATCCGAAGTTTGAATCTATACTGATCCGAGGTTCATCACTTAGCAGTTCATAATTTAACATATTTTCATATATTTAGATTGTAGCCAATTTCATGCAATAAACTTCATAAAAACCACATATAACCCTTTTAAAATACTTATCTAACATCAACTTGTTATTCCAAAACTTTATCTGGCCAATTTGCACCAGAACAAGTTTATGTTCTTGACAGCTTCGAACACACACAAACACACATACTAAAAACACATATAGCTCAAATTCATGCCTAGGAGTTGAATCTAGAAGTTGAAACTTGATACAAAGCTTGTATATATTTCGATTATGATTCCCCAACTGCAAATTTGAACATGCATTAACAAATCATGCATGAATCGTACCATTTGGTTCTTCTCAAAACTGAACAAAAGCCCATTAAATTTGTATGTGTTGATATTTATTACCTTAAATCAAAGCTTGTAGTAGGTTTAGTTGCATCCAAACAATGAATTCCAAAATTTTGTAGCTTAACTCCAACAAAATCGTAAATTTGATTTTAGAGAGAGAGAACCGTGAATAAGAAGAAGCGTCGAGGGTTAGAGAGAGAGAGAGAGAGAGAGAGAGAGAGAGAGAGAGAGAGAGAGAGAGAGAGAGAGAGAGAGAGAGAGAGTGTGTGTGTGTGTGTGTGTGTGTGTGTGTGTGTGTGAATTGTGATGCAAGAAATGACAATTATGTTAAATTGAATTTTTTTGCTTTAGTAGCAATATTTTGGTCCCTTAACTTGTATTTTAACTCGTATTGAGTTTCATTTTTCACATAAGAACCACCCAATAATTATTAGAAGTCTCATATAATTTCCACTTATAATATCATAAATATAACTTAAGATGAATTATACATCCAAATTACATCATTCTTGAAATTAACCATCAAATACATCGTAACTGAAAATAATTGTCAGTTTACACTTAAAATAAGAATACATATGTTACACTTACACTGATAACGTCAAATGCATAAACACATGAAAGGAATAGATTAAAGTAGATCTCAAAGCCCTAATCATCAAAGGGTGAGAAAATGAAGCACTAGTTTTCGAAGGCAGAGAGAATGTGCAAGATCTTGAAGCCCTCATCATCGTAGGGTGAAAAATTGAAACAAAATATTTTGATCTCAAATAGAAACCTTCGTCGAAGTAAATCAAAAACAAACTAGATGAAGAGGAAACCTCCACCAAAGACCATATGAAAAATGACATGCTTGATTCTTGTATCGATTTGTGGTTTTTGATAAAATAAAAGTTATATTTGAATCAATGTGTAAATGTTTCCAATTTGTCCCATTTTTTATATGTGCAAATGTGTTAGTTAAATTTTTATGAATCAATATTTCATGAGTGTATGATTTGATCTTTAAGAGTATATTTGACTTACATTCTCCAGCTAAATTTCAATTTGCTTCCGACGGAAGTTGAACATGTGACCTTACACTTACATATCACCCCAAATGGGCTAATTGTATGATTTCTTGTTTTGGCAATACGAACAAGTGTTCTAGGGCTTACATGTGTATCAATCTCGTCGATCAATTTCTTATTTTGACAAGTATTTCTAATTTGGTTTTTTGAGGTGCTTATGATTCTCTCTTCATTTTGTTCATATGAGTTTAACTTGTTCGTATTTTGTGGATTCAATTTTTATTTTATTTTTATTATTGAAAAAAAAATATTTTTTTAATAACAAAAAGTAATTGGTGACCGACTTTAGGTTACATTTGATTGTTGTTGATACAAAAGATAAAAAAATAATTATTATTTTAGATAAATTCTAAAATATGTTTATTTAAGTGATTTAAATACCAAGAGTTATTACTATTAGCCTATTTTCAACAATAGTTGAATAATCACACTACAAGAAATTTAACCTTTTGTGACGACAAATATTGTCGCTAAAAGCTAAAATGTCGTTGCAAAACTTGCTTTTACAAGCACATATTAATATACAGGATATTACTACAATTTTTCATAGTTTCTAAATCATAAGAAAAACATAATTCAATTAAAGACACATTTTTCATATCATAAAAACTCTAAATACATACTAAAAGTGATCATATTAAAACAATCATATTTTTAGCACAAATTAATATACAACATAATATTTTGAAAAAGGATTTTATATAATGATTTAATAAATTAAATAATATGTAAAAATCAGGAAAAAAAACTAATCTCAAATTTCGACCCGCCAGAGTGTTCATCGGACCGACCAACAACTTCAAATGTCGACCACCGAAAAAATCAGACAAATCTTAAGATTTAAGAAATTTTTGTAAGAGAATGACATTATGTTAAATGAAACAAATCTTAAAATTTCGTCTATAAAAACCCAAATTTTTCCCGAAAAAATGGAGAGAAACGGTGGTTGGAGATGCTAGTTGTGGTGGCCAGAGATGGAAGCTAACCTCGCAGAAACAATCAGCAAGAGAAAGGAGGGAGGGAGGGAGAGGGAGAGATGAAAGTGAAGATGAAATTGTGAAAAGAGCGTCTGGTAGGGCTAAAGAACAGGTGCCTTTTGCAGCGACATGGTGTCGTCGCTGTAGGTCACTCGTGGCAACATGTCATCGCTGATTCCCTAGACTGTCGTCGCTGAAAATCGAAAAACCGCAATCTTTTTACCGCGCAAAAAGTAACCAAAAATATATAAATATAATGACTTTTTGCGACAACTTTGTCGCCACAAAAAGGTTACATTGATTTTTTTACCAAGTTTAGTCAAAAAGCAACTGCTCTTTGTCATTTAGTGCCTTTTTCCGACGACATATGTTGCCGCAAAAGGTCTTCACCAAACTTTCTGTATTTTCTTGTAATGTGTATCTTATCAGTCAAGTTTTTAAAAAAAAGTTACTTCAATATAATAATTAAAATAAAAAAACTTACTAATAAACAAGATTTTACCTAAATCTGTCAATTCATGTGATTTGGAGTAATGAGTTCTATTTACCTATTTTGTTAATATATATTAAAACATACAGTAAGATCTCACATAGAAGATATATTATAAAATTATTTATCTAATAAATATATTGTAATATTTCAGTAACTTTTAATATCTAATGTTTTGATGTAAATTCAAATTTGAATTTAAATATGTCGTTGTCATTGATCTATTTTATCTAAAATTAATATGATTTATTTTTCCTCCCAATAACTTTTAATAAGAAGTAATCTAGCATAATGTTTTTTATTTATGAGTTATATGTCAAATAAAGCAACAATTTTTTGTAGTTTTACCGTTTATAGCCACATTATATATGTTTTATCATTAATTAGTACAATAACTTTTGTATTTATTTTACCGATTATAGCAATTGTTGTAGCAATTGTTGATCTGGAAACTTGCTATAACATGTTACCCTCAATTTATAGTAACAACGTTTATCTTTTTCCTAATAATAGTAACAACGTTTTATCTTTTTACTGATAATAACAGCAATATTTAACTTTTTATGAATAACATCGACATATAAAATTAAAATTCTATTTAACTTTAAATTATTATTATTTGAATAAACTAAATTTATGAAAATCAAAACATATTCAAATAAGTTCATGATCTATTTTTTGTCCAAATTTTGTTAGAAAGAAATCAAATACAATGCATGCCTATAAAAGAGATAACAAATATGTTTTTTTACAAACATCTAAAAGAAAATTATTTTGATATATCATATTTTCATGCATAGCTGAGTTTTTAAGGGTATAATAGGGACGACCATTCAAGTGTAACATGAAAACGTGAAACTCAATATATTTTGTATACGATGTCATATAGATATAATGAACACCTTATGCTACATTTGTGCTATTTTTTGAATAATTAATTACAATAATATTTGCATTACATATTTATTTGATAAGTAAATGTATAATATTATAAATAATAATGAAATAATTATGGATAATTAGTCTTTTAAAAAATTTAATATATAAAAGGGTTTCCATTTGCAATATGGATAAACTATATATGATTTAATTATCCAATTAAGAGATAGAATTTCGGTTTAAATGCATTGTTGTAGAAATCACTAAGGTAGTCGGCCGGCAAACTGAGGACTAGGAAGTAGTTGGCTTATACGAGTAGTATTCATATTGAAAATTTTTATATGTAACTTTTAGAATTATACATACAAGTATACAACACACACACACACACACACACAGATATATATATATATAGACTAAGGATCTTTTGTGAACACTTTATTCGTTGTGAACATTGTGAACAACCATAAAATAACTTTTGAATTCTATAAATCTTGTTGAAAATACTACTGAATCCTTCTATTAACTCATTAATCTTATTGGATCCTATGGATTTTATTAAATCCAATTAATTTGTCGAATTTCATGAATTTTGTTGAATCTTATGCATCTTGTGCATCTTGTTATTAAAACTACGTACTATGAACCTTTTGAATGTTCTGAAT
Source organism: Centrapalus pauciflorus (assembly GCA_020465985.1). Lineage (NCBI taxonomy): Eukaryota > Viridiplantae > Streptophyta > Magnoliopsida > Asterales > Asteraceae > Centrapalus > Centrapalus pauciflorus. The sequence goes on from JAANYP010000029.1 coordinate 84,594, forward strand.
CTTAAATAGACATTTCTATGAACCTTTTGAATCATATGAATCATATTACAAACACTTGTTGATATATATGAATGATTATATGTATTTTTTTATTTGTTCACAACGTTCACAACGAATAACTTGTTCACAATGGATCCCATCCCTATATATATATATATATATATATATATATATATATATATATATGTATATATGTATATATATACACACACACACACACACTCAAAAATGAATATAAATGATCATAACATCCAAAAATATATTTTATAACACAGTCGTAATTGTTAAAAACTTCAAATAGACATCCTTCAAAGTTAAAATATAGTATTTTAGTACATTAATAGTATAATGTGAATATTAGATTATGTGTTGTTCCTAAATTTCTAGATACAATTTTGTGACATCACTTGACACCGAAAACATCTCATTTGAATTGTTTTTGCTCATATAGTTGGAATAAAATATATAATTCTATTCTATAAACGATTATTTCTTGTTCCTAAACTTCTATATATAATCTTGTTTTTGTGGTACTTTTAATTTCATTGTGTTGGAAGTTTTACTTAAAATTTGCTAATACGTGTAAATAAACCTAACAATGACAATATACTTTGAATCATTGCATGACAATATAACATATTAAAATATGCTTCATTTCTTAACGTTTATAATAAAACTTATTCGTTAATTCTCTCATTGTCTCACATTGTATTTGTTCTATCTCTAACAAGACACAAATGTAAATTATAAACTTATTTAAATGTGTTTAGATTTTCATAAATTTAATTTTTCTAATAATAATAAGTTAAAGATAAATAACGTTTTAATTTGATATGTCGCTGTTATTGATAAAAAGTTAAAAATTGCTGCTATTATCGGTAAAAAGATAAAACGTTGTTGCTATTATTGATAAAAAGATAAAAGTTGTTGCTTTTAATGGATGGTAACCTGTTATAGCAGGTTTCTAGATCAAAATTTTACTATAATCGGTAAAAAATATAAAAATTGTTGCTATTAATGATAAAAAATAAATAATGTGACTATAAACGGTATAACTACAAAAAGTTGTTGCTATTTGTAACATATAACCCTTAATTTATCTCTTGTATTTTCACATTTTGGAACTTAAAATATTATACTTTTATTTGATAATCTATATAACCTTACAATATAACTTTAACTATGTTATTTTTAATAACTTATCAACTATAAAATTTTATACCTTTAACACTTACTATAACCTTTAATTCATTTTATTAAGTGTTCATAAAGCTATAATATAAATAAATAAATAAACCACACATATCAGTTTTTCTTCTAATTTGACTCGTGCTGCAACCTTATTTTACCATGTTATATTAAAATCTAAATTAAATTTTAATAAAAATCAAATCAAATCAAATTTAATCCGCCTAATTTAATATTATGTTAACTAAAACTTAATAAACACCCTTTTTTATAGTTATTGTATATAGCTTTAGAAATATTATTTTTAATTTTTTAAAATTAATCCAAGTATGTATGTGGGTATTAATATAGTAAAATCATTAAAAAATTTCATCTATTTTTACATGACACTTTTTTTTCAATGTAAACAAATTAATGAGGATATGACATTTTCAAATTCCAGACAAAGCTAATAAGCATCAACAAGAACCCATACAGCTACATGGAATCAAGAATATATTTCAAGAATCAAAATAATAAAAACCAACTTTTGCACTTCACACGACAATGTTTTAATGTCTTTTCATGTTGTGAAACAACGTTTATAATTTCAGGTGGTGAAATAATTATTACATAATACACACACCAATTTTGAAGCATATTTTAGGTTTATTCATTTTAATTATATAAAATAATATAAAAGCAAACAATATTAGCCTAGCAGTACGTATCCAATATGTTTGCGACCAAATGCAATGTTGAGAGTTTAAGTTCCACTTAGAACAAAATATAACGTAGGATCGATAGAATGTACAGCATTTGATTTTGTTTGTCAAATGGGCATAGGACCAATATGACTATAATGGATGCTTTGATGTTTATCTTCTGATTCTGCTGCAATTTCGATTAATTAGCGTCTCCCATCTGTAGAATTCAAAATAGTGAAACAGTTGTGACAAGGCGATCTTCATCTTTTGTTGGAACTTGATTATGCGGGAAAGGTTCGACGGGACACACTCATTCGAATAGACATACCCAATCGAATGGACAAACTCCTTCAAAAGAGACAGTCATTCGAAGAGACACCCCATTCAAATGGATATACCCTTTTGAAGGGACACACTCTTCCGAATATATAGGCACAACCAGTCGTTGATTTCTCTTCTCTTATGTACATAAGGAAAAAATAAAGATTGTTGTATCCTCAAGACAATCCACATTAGGGGAGATTCTGTCTTAGGACACTGCTACAACGCAGGCTTCAATCTTGTGTTTGGTCATCTATAATCGACAAGTCTAGCATACAGTACTGATTTCGACTTTTTTTATGTTTCTGAGTTATGAAAATTTGTTTCTATTTTCGTGTTCTGCATTAGTTGCTTACTTAAATCATATATAACATCATTCACAATTAGGCTCGGCAAAAAAAATCCGACCTTACGGGAACCTGAAACTCGACACCGACTTGGTCGGGGCTTCCCCGAACCCAAGTTGAATGGGGATGAGGATGAGAAACGCTTTAATCCCCGACCCTGACGTACCCGGGTCCTATTTAATATTGTAGTATGATTTATTATGTTTATATAAGTTTATAATGTAAATTATTAACTATAATTTAAATTTTATATATATATATATATATATATATATATATATATATATATATATATATATATATATATATATATATATATATATAGGGTCAGGATCAATGGGGTACCATGTTAGACTGGGGAACCGGAGTCCACCCATGTTTGGTTATAAGTAAAAAATGGTAATATAGTCAATTAGAATCTTAATTAATAAATAACAACTAATGAATTAATAAATCCCTTAATTATAGGGATTTACTTTCATACCATATCTATAATAAATTTCAAAATGGGTTTTAATGAACATGTTCAATTGTATTCGACAATGGGTTTTAGTGAACATGTTCAATCGGATTCAACAATGGGTTTTAGTGAACATGTTCAATTAGATTCGACAATGGGTTTTAGTGAACATGTTCAACCGGAGGTGTCAAATAAATGTATTTATTATTTTCATCAAACCATTCGTGAATGTTCAATTTTATTTACACGTTATTGAACATGTGCAATCGGGGTTTAGTGTGTTTTTAGTCGCTCTTAACCATTTTGGTGATAAAGCAATATTGACGGTATTGAACATGTTCAATCGTGGTTTATAGAGTGTCATCGTTGCACATGTTCAGTATGAGTGTAAGAAATGATATTAATTGAAATGGAGATTTTCATGGGATACACAGAATCTTTGATTCTAATTTAAATTTTCAATACCATTTTTACCCCAACATTAATTAATGTGGGAAAGAATTTTAGGCAAAATCTATATTATATTTTAGCTTTTAATGATAAATGATTGGCTATAAATGGTTCCCCGGTACCCCAGTCTAACTTGGTACCCCATTGATCTTGAATCTACATATATATGTATATATATATATACATATATATACATATATATACATATATACACATATATATACATATATATACATATATATACACACATATATATATACCTATATATATGTATATATATATGTGTGTGTAGGGGTGGGTTCAATGGAAAACCACTATGCACCTGAAAACTAGGGGTGTGTTCAATGGAAAACCACTATGCACCTGAAAATTATGGAAACCTACGCATACCGTTCGATTTGGTGCTTTTCATGAAAAACGCGGTGGCATGATCGTAAATAAGATGATGCATCACGCGAGATTTTGATGAATCATGCAGGAAATTGGATGCATCACGCGAGATTTTGATGCATCACGCGGGGAATTTGATGCATTTGTGGTGGTGCAGAGCGGTTTTCACAAGTTTTCAGGTGCATGATGGTTTTCCATTGAACCCCTATATATATATATATATATATATATATATATATATATATAGATTCAGGTTCAAAAAGGTACCTCTCGAAATCAAGTGCACCCGAAGGTACCAACCTTAAAAAACTTTTTTTTATTTTTTTTCTCATAATCATGTTTAAATTAATGTTATATACATGATATATGAATTTCACATACATTCACACTTTCTGTATCCTTAAAAATTATGTGAATGCTCAATGCATATTTATGTGAATGGTCATTTCACACTATGTGAATGGTGTGAATAACCATTCACATGATTTTTTTTTACCATTCACAAGATTTATGATGTTGCTCCTTTTGAAGAAAAGTCTTATAATTTTGTCTTATACATGTTTATTCAAAAAAATATATGTGAATGATCATTCACATTAGGGTACGCTGGGTACGCTGGAATCTCATAGGTACGCTGATGAACCTGATTCTATATATATATATATATATATATATATATATATATATATATATATATATATATATATATATATGTGGGTTCAATGGAGAACCTCAATGCATCGAAGAACCATGAAGAACCTCCATGCACCACCACAAATGCATCACAATTCCCCCGTAAAGCATCATTATTTTCCACGTGATGCATCAAATTCTCGAGTGATGCATCGATTTTTACATTATTTCCACTTGATATATCAAATTCCCGCGTGATGCATCGATTTCTACGTGATGCATTTCAGTTTTTCTAGCGATGCATTGTGGTTCTTCAAGGTTCTTCGATGCATAAGGTTCTCCATTGAACCCACCCCTATATATATATATATATATATATATATATATATATATATATATATATATATATATATATATATATATATATATATATATATATATTATTGTTAAATTATCTAAACTATTTTATTTTATATGTTTTATAGGCTTTTTACATATATGTATATATTTTTAGTTTGGTTGTACTATAAGCTATTAGTTATCAATGTATATAATTAAAAAATGTTAAGGTAATTTTTTATAAAATATATATACATGTATATATATTTTTAAAACTATACTTTGTAGTGCAAACTTAATAATTTGTTAGAATGTAAAAAAAAAAAAAAAAAAAAAACTCGATACCCGACGGGAATCACTGAAACCCGACGGGGCCGGAGATGGAGACGAGAAGTCAATACCCGACGAGGATGGGGTGGGTACGGGAAATGAAATCTCATGTCATACCTGCTCCGTTGTCATGCCTATTTACAATTCCTATTTATCATTGGTTAGTGGAAGTTCTTCTTAGGGGTTACCGTGTGGTCATACCATCTTATCGGTGGTAGATCCACCTCAGATTGGCACCGATAGGAACACCATCCCGCATCTAGTGGTAATTTGGTTCCGAACGAATCCACGGGTACCAACTGGGACACCCCATGACCCTCTATAATTTTTTTTTATTACTTTCCTCTTAGTACAAAAAATGTTATTGAGATAATGAGATATAAAGATGATCACGACGGATGATTTAGTGGTATACAAAGATTAAAAAGATAGAAAAAGAAAATCAGATATGATACTAATGGTGAAAAAAGAGACAGTGGTGTATAACCATATGTTTATATATAAGCTACCACTTAACTTTAGCTAAATCAGTAATAAGAAGTTTAACATTATGTCATTTGTCTCTATCAAGGGTTTTCTTAAGACTCAAAGGGTTTGGCCTAGATCAAATGGAAACCAACATTGGAAAAAAAAAAAAGAAAATTGGTTGCTTGTGGGTGACAGGTTTTAGAGTGAAAAATCTTAGGGCTATAAGTTCTTTTTACTAATGATAATTACACATAAATAAAGGGTTGAAAGAAAAATAACCAAAGAAGTATTTTATAATAAACTCAATCCTCAAATTATTTCCATTTATAAATGAGAGGAAAAAAATTAACCTTATACTAAACTCAATTATTTACTAATTTACATTGAGAATCAAGATTTTCATTTTATAAAAAAAGGTTCATAAACCTCAGTGTAACATCACTTAATTTAGATTAGCATAATTTAGCTTAAATATGTAATTTTAATTTAACTTTGTAATGCAAAAGTTGTTAAAAATATATATGAAGGGTTAAAAGTGTTAACGTTTGATAATTAAAATTTAGGAGTGTAAAATGCAAGTAATTCACTCTTATTAATGAGACGTTTTAAGCAACTTTGTCAAGATCGAGATCTTACCTATGATCGTTTTTGTCATTGCAAGATCGGGATCGTAGAATCGGATCAGGATCGTAAGATCCTACATAAATTAAATATTATATATCACAGTACTGTATCATAAACAAAAGAGAGTCATTTTCATCCAAAAAAAAATCATGTTCATAACGAAAGCAATTCTTCATTTAAAATAAAACTAGTAACTTTCATAGTGGATTCAAACTTTTTAGACAATACTAAAGAAAGTCATTTTCAAACATCCATTCGCAAGTCATAAAAAGTTTGAAATACACGTCGTACGATCTTACTAACGATCCTACGATCTTGCTTATGAAAACAAACCGTATGTAGGATCGAATCGTCGTACGATCTTACGATCTTACTAACGAACCTACGATCTTGCTTACGATCCTATCTAAAATCGATCCTACTAGCGATCCTTATCGAAATCTACTTGTAGGATCGTACGATCCTGCGATTTAAATCGCGATTTCAATAACCATGGTTTTAAGTGAATTGATTACTCATCAACAATCAATCTGCTCATTCTCTCTCTGTGTGTGAGTGTGTCTCTGAAGATTCAAGGAAATTGCTAAAATCAAGTCAAGGAACTTGATTAAATCTTTCATGCAAGTGATTATACACAGGACTCTTTGACGAAATTCATACCAAAATTGAAGCTTTAAATTGATTATATGTTCACGATGCTACTATATTATCATCAGTGCACGTTTTTCTTTAATTTGCTTAAACTAGCCTTTGTAAACATCAAATTATATATATATATATATATATATATATATATATATATATATATATATATATATATATATATATATTTTGCCGACGGAGCAGAGAGAAAAATGCTCACGTGGCGTTGTATAATTGGTAGAAAATCAAAATTTTAAGGCTTATTTGGCAAGATATTATTGGTTAAAATTCAGAATATTAAGTAATCGGTTAAAATTACGAAAAAATGGGATTCCCCCACTTTTTTAGCTAGATGAGATCCCACATAATTATCCAGATTTTTCTACATACTTTAGTGTTTCTGCAATTAAAATATGTACAACTTTCGGAAATAAATAAAAAATGACAATAAAATTTCAAAGTTAAATAAAATAAGAAATCAAATTTAATCGGCTAGAAATTTTTTGAAACTTTCACCACTGGAAATATTTTGGCTCAATGAGATCCCACATAATAATCCAGATTTTTCTACATAGTTAAATGTTTCTGCGGTTAAAATATGTAAAACTGCCGGAAAGAAAAATAAAATGACAATAAAATTACAAAGTTAAATAAGAATTAGAAATCAGATTTAATCGGCTAGAAAAATTTTGAAACTTTCACCGCTGGAAATATTTTGGCTCAATGAGATCCCACATAATAATCCAGATTTTTCTACATAATTAAATGTTTCTGCGATTAAATATGTAAAACTGCCGGAAAGAAAAATAAAATTACTATAAAATTACAAAGTTAAATCAGAATTAGAAATCAGATTTAATCGGCTAGAAATTTTAAATTTTCACTGCTGGAAATATTTTGACTCAATGAGATCCCACATAATTAACTAGATTTTTCTACATAATTTAATGTTTTTACAATTAAAATATGTAGAACTGCCGAAAAATAAAAAATGACTATAAAATTTTATATATTCATTGCTGGAAATAGTTGCAATATGATTTATCAAGTTAAATAAGAAAAACAAATCAGATTTAATCAGCTAAAAAATTTCAAATTTGCACTGCTGAAAATAGTTGCATTCTGATTTATCAAGTTAAATAAAAATAAGAAATCAAATTTAATCGGCTATAGTATAACTGAAATATTAAGATATGCAGAAAAACACTGGATAATATCACAACTGCAGGAAAAAAGATGCAAACCTGAATAATAAATAATAAATATTCACAGGTGCATATTTATCAAGTTATCCATTCTTTATATAGTTTGAATCCTGATAATTATTAAATGTTTATATAACGAGTTACATGTAACCAACTATGAGATAAAACATGTTTTATTGAAGTTACGTACTTATATATATATATATATATATATATATATATATATATATATATATATATATATATATATATATATATATATATATATATATATATATATATATATATAGGGTTGGGATCACATAAGAACCCTTCAATTCCGTGAGAACGTGAGAACCCTCCAAATTGCACAAATTTATACATCACATGCACAAATTTAAAAATTAAATTTATAACTTAAAACCATTATTTGTTTTCAATATTGATAAATATTATAATCTAACATTAAAATTATCTTTAAAATTTAAATTTATCAAGTTTTACACTAAATGCACAAATTTGAACATTAAATGCATAAATTTTGTCAAATGCATGAATTCGTACATAAAGTGGACAAATTTATCATGATATGCGTAATTTTTTATATCAAATGCATAAATTTTAACATTAAATGCATAATTTTATACATTAAATGCGCAAAATTTTAGAGAGGTTCTCACGTTCTCATGGTAATGAGGTTCTTACCGGAACCCAACCCTATATATATATATATATATATATATATATATATATATATATATATATATATATATATATATATATATATATATATATATATATATATATATATATATATATATATATATATATTTGGGTTCAAATGAGTACCACTAGTTTTGCGGAGTACCGGAGGTACCTCGCTTAAAATTATTTTTTTTTGAAATTTTTTTTCATAATCATGTTTAAATTAATAATATAAGACTACTTGCAAAAAATCACACATAAACATACACTATAACTATGTGAAACGTGCAAGTTCACATGAACTGCACTGTTGTGAACGTATGTTCACAGCTAAGCATGTTCACATGAATTTTTCCACGTTCACATGACTTTTAAGAGGCTACGAAGTGTGAATGCGTGTAATTCTTTTACAAATATGCTTATATTATTTGTATCTAAATTAATATGAAAAAAAAATTAAAAAAAAAACTTTTTTTCGGAGCATGTTCACATCTAAAACCCGTGTGTTCACAGGTACTCACGGTACTCTGCATTTTTTAGGTACTCACACGAACCATATTATATATATATATATATATATATATATATATATATATATATATATATATATATAGATTGAGGTTCTATGGGGCACCATATGCTTCGGGAACCAAATAGGAACCAAAAATGCATTGCTTGTTTACAAATGGTGCATTAAGGGCATTTTGGGAATGCTTAATAATATATTGTTAAATTATAAGATTTAATTTATTATTTATCATTTATTTAGGAAATTAAATAAAATGATCAACCATCTTTCCATAAATTCATCCCATTTTCTCTCTCTTTCCGTTTCTCTTTCATGGCTAGTCTCTCTCCATCCTACTACTATCGCCAGACCCAACACCACCATCGTTGTTGTTTCAAACATGATGCACAACAGCAATGCATCACGACAATGATGAACACATTGAAGACGTTGATGAACACGTTTAAATCTCAGAGATGCATCACGGAATTAACACGTTTAAATGGCGAAATGCATCACGAATTTGGTGATGCATAATGATGGAACAAAGACGAGGATGAATATGACCTAAATGCATCACGATTTTGGTGATGCATAATGACGGAACAAAGACGGGGATGAAATTGAATTGGATGAAAGATGCATCGTGTTTGAAGATGAATCCAATAAATTGGATGAAGATGCATCATGTCTGTTTAGATTCGGATAGAATATTTTCTGAATTCAAGCATCTTCCGATTTTTCCCTTCTGCGAGCGAGAAGTTATGCACCCGTGCACCCATTTTCAAGTTAATTACCATTTTGCCACTACAATCTAAACCATTAAAATTCAAGATCTAACGGTGCATACAGGTTCCCAAAGTGCACAATGCATACAGGTGCCCCATAGAACCTGACCCTATATATATGGGTGGGTTCAATTGAAAACCACTATGCACCTGAAAACTATGGAAACCTACGCAAACCGTCCGATTTGGTGCATTTCATGAAAAACGCGGTGGCATGATCGTAAATAAGGTGATGCATCATGCGGGATTTTGATGCATCAGGCAGAAAATTTGATGCATCGCGCTAGATTTTGATGCATCGCGCGGGGAATTTGATGCATTTGCGGTGGTGCAGTGCGGTTTTCACAGGTTTTCAGGTACATGGTGGTTTTCCATTGAACCCCCCCTATACACACACACACACACACACACACAAAGTCAATAGGCATAATCAATATTGATTAAAAAAAACTGCATCAGCAATGTCTGCGTGAAAAAAAACTATGTCGTTTCAACATGAACTTCACGTATGCTAATCAACCAAATGAAGAGTCGAAAACGCTTTCAACTCCTGCATAATTAATTGTCAGTGTCTTCTTTAATATTCTTTCAATATTTTAAAAATGATTTACATATACTATAATTCACACATAGCATATATATGTTTGATACTTATGTTGCTGTTGTTTCTTCCTTTATTTTTGTATCAATTTAATGAACACACACACACACACAAAGGTTACGAGACAAGCACATCACTCCGAGACTATTTAGTATCGGAGCCTGACATTGACATGCAAACACACAGTCGCACACTGCACACACTCACAACTCACGTATTTCTGTTTTTAACTCATTCAGCAGCAACATAAGGTAGGAAATGGCGATTGATACATAAAGTTGATCAATAAACATCCTTGCTAATTAAGTTGCCTTCTTGCCCATTTTTACGTCCTTGCTAATTAAGTTGACCAATAAACATCCTTGCTAATTAGATATAAGATAAATGGCGATTGATACACAAGGTAGTATAAATGGCGAATGATACATAAATGGTCTTCTTGCCCATTTTTACGGACATAACTTTTTAAGTTAAACACATCTGGACAGCACACTAATACTGCATTTATTTTCTGTTTCAATCTTATTTTCCAGCAGTAGAAATGCAAGAATTAATGACAATTAATACTTGCATTTGAATCAACAAACCACATAGAAATCAATTATATGTTAGGCTGAAGCCAGCCATTCTCGACAAAAACAGGAACTAACATACACATATGTAATTTACGCACAACACAAAGACTTAAACTTTTTGTCTTTTATTTAATTCAAGTAGCAAAATCAAATGGATAAATGGCGATTTGGACACACAAATGGTCAACACACACTACAAGATAACATGAATTCCAGATTTGCCACAAGCAATGATTTAAAATGATGGAAAATACTTGAGAAAAACATCTAATAAAATAGCAAGGTCAACAACTTGGCAAACCTTTAAAGAAAATTTAATTGAAACTAAAAACATGATATACAAGTAGTTGAGTAATATAAGTTACATAAATTTGTTCATGTAATAAGTGTCTTCATTGCATTTGAATTGCATGATTTTTATGTTTTAAATTAGTTTGATGTATATTCTTAATTTTAAACATAGAAATGAGATATCATAACGATATGTTGACTTTTACCGAACAAAATATAACAGTTTCAATAAAATAAAATGTGAGGATTAAAATGATAAAACAAATAATATTAAGAGACCAAAATTATATAACATGAAGATATAATGATTTTTTTCAATATTAACCATAATATTTACGATAGATGAAACTAAGTTTAGATATAGCAAGTACATTATTAAATATATTTGATGTTGTATTTAAATTATTACTGGTTAGTAAATAGAATAATCTGACAACCAAAATATATGTCTGATTATAATGCATTTTTATTAGAATACATAAAAAATAAAGCAATCTTAACAATATCTTTAGATTTTCCGATATAAATTATTTAAAAAAAAAGTTAAAATAGAAAACGTATAACATCTTATACCAATAAAACTGACAATAATGGATATTATAAAATTTTAAACAAACAAACCTCAAATGTAATTGCATGTAGTAATTTTCATGATAAAAAATTAGGTATTTTTTTCCCTTGAGAAACAATGTATAAGAGTATGTATAGTCTTACAAAATAAAATATTTTTTTTTGTGTAATTGTTTAATTAAAAATGTATTAATTTTGAAATAAATCACCCGAGCAGCGCACGGGTATTCAACTAGTTGGTGTTTGTTATAAACGAGTTGTTGTAACACCTGCGCGTTGCTGCATTATCTAAAATATTAATTACAAAAATAAATATAAAAACAAACAAATATAAATATTTTTCAAACAACGAAACACAACTGAACCAGGATCGAAGAGTGAAATTCGAAAGCTAATATAGATTCAAGAAGCAAGACAAAAGAAACTGTTGGTTGGTTCATATAATTGGGTTTCTAGATTTTGCAATGCTAAAATTACAAACGATGCCTTATTAAATCGGATCGGAACCAGAATTAATTAATTAATATTCATAACCATAGTTTGAAATTTTGACATTGATTATGTTTAATCGTTAATTTAATTTGTTGGTTTTACTATCAAATCAAATGAATTTATAACGGCAATGTGTATAATACATCGATTAGGGTTTGCCAACGTTATAATAGTAATGTTCAATGCTATACATGATCATATTTAATAAAAAAAATCTAAATATTAAATAGTATCATTTTAATTATTAAACAATTTCATTAGAATTTTGTATTGTGCATTTGAATAATAAATTCTTTTTCATACAATTAAACATAACATAATAGTTTCAAAAGACAACTCCAAACATAAGTATAATTAAAATCATAATTTTAAGTGTGTAAGAAAATATTGTAGGGCTATATAAAAGAAAACACTAAGATAAGGGTGTGTTATGAAAAATTTAAATCTAAAATAATATAAAAAGGAAGAAAACCAACCATAACAAAACAGATGGCAGAATTTCATTGAGTGATTTGATTTGATAAATGTATATATATATAATTAGAAATTGTATATAAGTGTTTTGTGGGTGATATTTGTTGGAAAAATGTGTGTAAAAAATGTATTTTTCATCCAATTGGACAAAATCTAATTATATGTAAAACTAATATGTTTAATGGGTTTGTATTTTCATTGAAGAGAGCTTCGCAACGATATAAAGACAGTCCAAAACGGAGCTAAGATGAATAAGATATTGATGCTCAAAGATTGGTGTTTGATGTGGAAAAATACAAGTTAAGAAGGTGAGAACTTTTCCCACATAAGAAGAATGACCAAACCATAAGTGGTTTATAAGGAGTCTTGACAAGCATGACACGAATGTTTATAGGTTTTTACTCGAAGACCTGCCCGCGCGCAGCGACGATGCAAATCATGGGTCGAAACAGTAGAAAACCATTGAACTCGTGTGCGTTTGCATCTCCGAAGATTTGGTCCCATACTTTGTATTTACAGGTTTCAAACCGGTTCTTGTGAACCAAAGCAGGTTTTGGGCCAAACATGTTCAAGAGCAGTGTTCGTCTAAGTTGATCTTGGACGAACCTTGACAATGCTGGAACTATTATAAAAGTGGTTTAATGACAAGTTTATTCTTATTTAATTGCTAATAAAAACTGATCTTTTTTATTAGATTTAAATATGATTAATTTGTTGTTACCTTCTTTTACCTATAAAAGAAAATGAAGATGCAAACACCAAGACACACAATCGAAATACATACAAACTGAGAGTAGTTTTTTGAACTTTTTCCTAATCGAAGAACACGAAGAACTCCGTCGAATTGTCAGGCAAGTTGATCTAACTCTGGCAGCACTTACTGAATACGCTGTTGTACCCTCAGAAACAGACTCGAATCTGTTTTAAGGGAATCCTGTCATACATGAACCTCAACTTTCCATTTCCGTATTGTAATTTAATTTATAATTATTTCAATTTCGTTGTAATTTAGTTTACTGTTATTTATGTTCGTATTGTAATTTTAAATTAAATAAATGTTATTTTAGTATAAATTTTTATATTTTATAATTGGTATGAATAACTTTATTCCTACAACAATAAGTACAAAATTGAAGATTGGAATGATTTTGGCAAAAATCTACAAAATCCTACAAGAACTGATGAATATCTGATCAATCTATGGTCCGAATTTCATATTAATAATCCGACCGACTCTGAAGTTCGGATGACAGTCCAATTCATATTTCGGATATCATCAAAAGTCAGCATAAGTGCACAATTTCAGACTCTGTTAAGGTTGGATCAACCTAAAGATCCGATATTCGTATCAATCTAGGCTTGGGCAAAAAAAAAAAAAAAAAAAAAACTCATCCCTCAAGGGAAACCTGTAATTCGACCCCGATTTGACCAGGAAATCTTTGAGTTGACCGGGGGTGAGGACGGAGAATCCCCGTTTTAAAATAATGAGAATAGGTCGGGGATGGGGGACACTTTAATCCCCGACCCCAAACCCTAACCCCGATACTGTTTTATGTTTATATATATATATATATATATATATATATATATATATATATATATATATATATATATATATATATAGAGAGAGAGAGAGAGAGAGAGAGAGAGGTGGGTTCAATGGAGAACTTAATGCATCAAAGAACCTTGGAGAACCACAATGCATCGCTAGAAAATCGTAATGCATCATGATGTCGATGCCCCTCACGCGGGAATTTGATGCATCACGGTGAAATAATAATGCATCACGTGGGAATTGTGATGCATTTGTGGTGGTGCATGGAGGTTCTACGATGTTCTTCAATACATGGAGGTTCTCCATTGAACCCACCTATATATATAAATATAGGTTCAAGTGAGTACCACCCATTATGCAGCGCACCAGAAGGTACCACCCTTAAAAGTAATTTTTTTTAAAAAATTTTTCATTAACATGTTTTAATTAACATTACACAGATCATATGTAAATTTCACGCACATCTGAACACTCTAAGTGCATGAAAACATGCATCACGTAAATGCACGTTCACGTGTCTTCAAAATTATGTAAGTGTGTTCTCATCATTTTTTAGGAGCTAGGAGATGTGAATGTATGTGAAATTTACATATGATCTTCATAATGTTAATTAAAATATATTTATGAAAAAGAAAAAATTTAAAAAGTTTTTTTAAAGTTGGTACCTTCTGGTGCGCTGCATAATGGGTGGTATGCTCTCGAACCATATTCTTTATATATATATATATATATATATATATATATATATATATATATATATATATATATATATATATATATATATATATATGATTGAGATCAGTGCAGAGTCTTAATTTAGTGCAGAACTATAGAATCAATCTAAACCATTGAATTATAATATAACATCAGGGATAAGATAGTAATTATGCAATTAACATTAAACTAATAGTAGCCCACCAAGTTTGCCTGCACACTTTGACCATTTTTTACTATTCTAATATCGAATGTACATGCAGTGTTGCATATGTGTGATATAATATCACTTCGACGTTGAATATGTGATATAAACTGTAGTTCGACATTGGAATGATCTTTATATAATATATTGAATGGTTATCTGGGTAAAAAAAATTTTACGAAAAATAAACACGTAAATTTTTTTTGAAAATAATATATGATGATCGTTCTAGTTAAATACACCAACTTTGACTACTAATTTTGACCATTATTTTGACTATGTTAATATTGAATTTATATGCAGTAATGCATCGACGTTGAATATACGATATCAAATGTTTCTTTGACATTAAATGATCTTGTAATGTTATATTGCATCGTGGTCTGGGTAAAAATTTTTTTTACGAAAAATAAACACATGAAATTTTTTCGAAAAAAATATATCATGACCGGTCTCATTTCAAAGAGTTCAAATTATCGTTTTCATGGTATAATTTTTTTGATTTAAAAATTAATCATTTTAATGTTATTTTAATTTAAATAAAAAAGATATTTATTTTTCTAATGTCAATGTTTTTGCTATTTTCAAAATTTTCATTTTTTTATCCAGAATTAAAATATCACTAATATCAATCTTTTTTTCACTAATTACAAACTTGACTCTTTCAAACCAATATCATTATATTAATTTAATCAATGGACCATATTGGTTCTACAGTTCTACACTAAATTTAGGTTCTACGATAATCTCATATGTGTATATATATATATATATATATATATATATATATATATACACGGTTCGTGTGAGTACCTAAGAAATGCAGAGTACCGTGAGTACCTGTGAACACACGGGTTTTAGATGTGAACATGCTCCGAAAAAAAAAATTTTGAATTTTTTTTTCATATTCATTTAGATACAAATAATATAAGCCTATTTGTAAAAGAATTACACACATTCACACTTCCTAGCCTCTTAAAAGTCATGTGAACGTGAAAAAAATTCATGTGAACATGCTTAGAGTGAACATACGTTCACAACAGTGCATTTCATGTGAGTATGCACGTTTCACATGGTTATAGTATGTGTTTATATGTTACTTTCTACAAGTAGTCTTGTGTTATTAATTTAAACATGATTATGAAAAAGAATTTCAAAAAAATAGTTTTAAGCGAGGTACCTCCGTTACTCCACAAAACTAATGATACTCATTTGAACCCAAATATAAATATAAATATATATATATATATATATATATATATATATATATATATATATATATATATATATATATATATATATATATATATATAGGGTCGGGATCAATAAGGTACCATGTTAGACTTGGGAACCAGAGTCCATCCATTAAAATGGTAATATAGTCAATTATGTTTATCTTATATAATAGATGACAACTAATAAATTACTAGATCCCTTAATTATAGGGATTTACTTCCATAACATATCTATAATAAATTTTAACCCTAGCCGCTTAAAAAAAAGGGACCATGTTTTTTTAGAATACATGGCCATGGAACTCACTGGAAGTTAAAACTCCCTGTTTAAATCTTCAAATATATAGCCATGGATTCTAAATAAACATGACCATGGATTCCTTTCTTCTTTTATTCTCCAACAGATTGAAAACCAAAACAAAATTAATTACAAAAATCCTAATAAAAAAAACAAACAAATAAAAATAAAAATAATCGAAAACATATTCAATCTACGGGTTGCCTCCCGAAAGCGCTTGTTTATAAGGTCTCTAGCTTGACCTTATTCCACTCATTTTTATTTTCAAAGGAATGAAAAGGATGTAAGACTTACCTTTGGATGAAGTAGAAAAAATGGACTTTGACGAATTAAGTTTGCACTCCTTACCCTTCATGCTTCCATTAATGCATGTATGTTCATGTTTTAATCTTATTGAACTACGTTTACCATCTTTAACGACATCACGGCCTTTTGGTCCTTTCCTTCGTTTTCGAGTACGCCTATTTTGTTTTCCTTTCATGGGTGGCTTCGAGCTATCCTCCCCACTCTGTTGATTTGAGCAAATTATTGCAACACTCCCTACCTGCATATCCATAACATCCACCAAACGATTAGTACATTCAGAATCAGATGAGGATTTCATAGAATTAACAATAGCATATGAGTTTCCATCAAATAAATTAAAATCAACTCCCTCATCATCAACAAGGGTAGACTCGTTGACTCCCAAAAGTCTTACAAGCTCTTCTAAATCCTTGTCGGGATTGAACTCATCTTCCATCATATCGTTGATCTTCAAATAAAAGACTTGTGAGGTATCTTGTGAGATTGAGGAATGTACTTGGCCAGTTGTTATATCTGATGTATTGGTGATCGGTTGTATAAGTTGAAAAGTATCATCATAAACAGACTCAACATCTTCGTCCGAATCACTAACATCGTATGTATATATGTGAGTACTCCCCTCAACTTGTATCTCCTCCTCTCGTATACCTGAACTACTTCTTGATGGTCCTTCGGCAATCAATTCGACCAATTGTACCATTTGGCATTCGAGATTCTCAATTATAGATTGTTGATCACGAAGACACGTATCAATTTGGCTTTGCCTTGCCTCTTGACTCGCAATATGATTCATCATTAGTTCAGTAAAGCTCAAATTTATCTCAGGTTCATCTTGGGAAGGAGTCTGACAAGCATATTGAATATCTTGAGTTTGGCAATATTGAATGCCAGGTTGGTATGGGGTATGATATTCGAGCTGATGTTGTTGATGGCTTTTGGAAGAGAGTAGATTGAGCAAGTAATCACAACAATCGTCATAGGAGGATTGAGAGGTCTCAGGCATGTAAGCGCCTAAACAATGGTCAGAATGAGGATCTCCATACGACAACATACCATGTTCTTCATGATTGATCTCGCCCTGATAACAACTTGTTTCGTAGCCATATTCATACATCTCAAATCCATTATACATTCTGCACAAAAAAAATTAAAAGTGAAACAAAGCAGAAGAGAAGGAAAAAAAACCAAAAGAGAAAATAAACTATTATAAACCAAAAAGAAAATGAAGCAAGGATTCAATGCAACTGCAAAGATTCCCCAAACTTAATTTGTTTAACTAAAATAAAATAAGATAAAAAATGAAAAAAAAAAATTAAACAGCAACTTTCCTAAAACAAAATTTAAAGAAAGTAGTTAATTAATCTAGCAACTTCAGACCGTTCTCAAAATCACTGTTCCCCCGGCAACGGCGCCAAAAACTTGGTGTCTATTTTACTAAACACTAATCTTATAATAAAAATGGAACTAATCCAAACTAACACTAATAGACAATAGGCAAGTGTAACCTATCGTATAGTAGAATAGTTTAGGTAAGAACCGAGTATCGATCTCAGGGAAACGATGCAGAATGATGATAATAAGTCTTTGGTTACTAATTAATCATGAACAATAAGTAGTTGTATCTAAATAACTATTATAATGAAACAAATGAACTAGCTTAGACTATGAAGCAGAACAAACAAAAGCAGTGGATTGTTTAATGTCAAAACAATGCATTCACTTAGAATCAATCCCCCTAGTCTCGATGATAGCATTTAAGCCTGATATTGAATTTAACTCATGTGATTCTTAAGCCAATTAAACTTCCTGGTCAGATTATTTAACTTTATGAATATTGGAAAGACACGTGAAGTTCTTCACTATATCCACCTCAAAACATGCAATTAAAACACAACCACTTTGATTATCGAAGTTATTTGATTAAGAATAATCCAAGTTACGCAAGATGGTTCATCTCAATGTAACTTCACTTGTAAAGTCATAAATTTGAAAAACCATAACAACTTCTTTTTACCGGTTCCGGTTTCAAGAAACGATTAACTGGTAAAACAATTAGTCGAAATAAATATTCAAAACAAAAGGCTTTCGCCAAAATTGAATTGACTATCTATTGAATATTAATGAAATCCCAAGTTTTTACCAAACAAATGTAACCAAATAAAACAATGAAATCAAAATAATGATTCAATCCAATAACGTTATCATCTAAACTAGGGTTCAATCATCTAAGTAAATGCAAAAGAAAATCACCCCATGGTTAGGGTTACCATCATCTCAATCAAAATACTAACAAAAGAATCCATGAAAGATACCAAACCAATGTTAGAATGATGAATGGAGAAGTCGGATTCGTAAGATTCTTCAATTGTTCTTCACAAAAATCGTATTTTGATGCTTGGAATCGTCCTCTTCCCTTTGCGTTGCTCTCCACCTTCTTTTCTTCCCAGCCGTCGCCTCTTCCTATCCAAGCTAGGGTTTTTCTCCTCCAAGCTAGGGTTTTATTTTCCTCCTCTTTCCTTTTCTGCGTGCGGCGCTCCACTTGGCAATCCATGGCCATGTTTTCTTTTTTCAGTGGTGCTTTTATCTTCAAATCCATGGCCATGGATTTTCATTCATGTATCAGCGGCACGATCTCTCTTCAAATCCATGGCCTATCTAAATTCCATGGCCATGGAATGTTCTTCTTCGTATCCAATACTTATCTATAAATCTTGACTTTGCATCATTCATTTTCCTTTGATTCGTAAATGTTCGCTACAAACCTTCGGAAACAAAATTACTTCATTTCAGTATCGAATTCGAAAGTTTAGCTATCAAAGCACACTTAAATGAGGGAGATATGCCAAGAAAAATATGTATAAAATCAATAACATCAAATTGCTCTACATGTTATTTATGGAATGAGACATACTTTTTTGCCACCTTAGCATTTATTGAAACTTCAATCAAAAGTTTGGTTGAGCGACTGTACACACTATGTGTATAATGTTGTGTTGCCGAATTGAACATGATAACAACTTCATTTACCATACATCTGTTATTTTGCTTGCTTCAGCTTCATATGACTTTGCTTTGCTATCATTGTTTATTATCATAATGTTTATTGTTTAAGACCTATACCAAGCTATGACTATTCCTATTTCATGCTTATTTCGATGTCATCCATATTGTTTTACTGGTAGCTAACCTAGTATGTAACTGATTTCCAAAAAGACATGCGTGCATGGGTTGACATTATCCTATTCCATGACTTTTGTCTTATTAGTAATGGGCAGTGACCATCATCAATGCAAATCACACATATGCGCGCCTAAAACTAAAGTTTTATTCGCTTATTATCATATTTGCATGTTTACTTTTAATCTATATACTCACTAAATGTCAAGCTTACACTTGCTACTTAGACGTTTTAAAAGGCAAAGGAAAAACCCCAGCTAGACCTTGTGCTCATCTTCAAACTAGTTTCAAGCTTGAAGACTCATAGACCACTACTCTGCATCTTGTGGTACAAACTGTTGTATAACATAGTATAATGGTAGTATAAATTTTTAATCATGGGTTACGCGATTTATCTTCTTCACGTTGGTCTTGAAAAAGGTCTGTAGGTAACCCTTGAAGATGAGTTACCTTTTTATATCTTTGACTTTAGTTGACTTCGAGAAAACATATCACTCGTATATTTAATATTATCTAATATAATTATTGATAATTTTATATATTATACAACCATCATGCCCATTTAATTATAAAGGGGTTTAATAATACCATCGTGAAAAAATTAGGTTGGTTATGATAGGAAGTTGACATTGATCATAGAAATCCCTCACGAGAAAAGACTTGATAAGTGGATTCATAAAAGACTTGATAAGGTTATCCTAGCAATATTTTAGAGAAATGCATCAACTATAAACTATATATTCAATCACAATTTATAAAGGTTAAAACTTGTAAAAACTAATTTATGTTTAATTAACTTACACTTTTAAACATGTGTTCCTTTATTCAATGATTGATATATAAACTAGAATAACGTTTACACATTTTATTAATTTATGTTACGAAATCATTTTTAGTACAATTTATATATTGACGTTTAAACTGGTCATCAAAAAATGTAATGACATTTTTTTACCAACTAATGCAAGAAAATCATATTTAACACGATTTATATAATAACGTTTAAACTTGTTACAAAACATGTAAAGTCTACCTATTTACCTTGTGATCTATTGAATCATTGTACGTTACAAAAAAATCTTGATGGATGCGTTTACGAATACAAAACTTCACTTCACCATCTTCTAAAACAAAATAAGGGCTACGTTGTAAAATTATCATTTGTCTTTTCCATTTGATCACAGTTATTTTTAT
This sequence comes from Centrapalus pauciflorus, assembly GCA_020465985.1. Lineage (NCBI taxonomy): Eukaryota > Viridiplantae > Streptophyta > Magnoliopsida > Asterales > Asteraceae > Centrapalus > Centrapalus pauciflorus. The sequence goes on from JAANYP010000029.1 coordinate 106,344, forward strand.
AGCAACTTTTGCTACAATCTTTTCTTTAATAGTCTAATTTAATTGTAGATAGTAGCAAACCCATCCCTGTTTAAAAATCGTATGTTGTCTAGGAAAAACTGCAAAGAGTTAAATAGTCATGTAATCATTCAGTTTCAAGTTATGTGTGTTATTTCTTCGAGTTTAACACGTACAAAGAATCATGACTCAAATGCAGCAAGCCGTTATTGTGTTTTTAAGCCACTCGCCTACTTGAGGAATATACACCATGTTGTCTATGTCCAAAGCAAAATCTACATTTACTTATGCATGCTCAAATTAAGTGTTGTTTATGATAAAGCCTAAGGGGGAAACGTTGAATCTTAGGTTTTGTCATTAACAAGAAAAAAGATTTTAAAGTGTTCTCCATAACTAGTGAAGTTAAGAAAATTGCATATGTTAGAAGTTAATGTGACACTTGGCATCACATATCGTTTTTTCGGGTGGGTTTTCAACGTTTATTCGCACAAACCATTGATCATGGTGAGCAATTCAAACGCTATGTTTGCCCTTATTCACGATCAATTTTGGGAGGATTCAACCAATAAACTACGAGCAATATAATCGGTATATATTCAAATCCTTATGGATAATGATCTTTTTCAAAACCCCGATTTGATTATCTTGCTTGATTTTGTTCATCGTGTTATTCGTCGTCTCCTGTTAAAGTTCAAACCGTACTTGCGAACAAGTTCAAGTGGTCCACGAATAACCATTAGCCTTGTGCTCCATATTTTGCACGTGGATGAGAAGAGGCCACGTCAGGCTTCCATTTCCATTTGGTTGATTTCATTTCTGCATGTGAACAGTTCTAATGTGGAGTGGTTTTTGAGTAAGAAGGCATTTGGTATATATATTTTATTCTTTTTATCCATGGATTCGGTTTCTGTTAATTATGCCAATTTATTTATGAGTTAAAATGTTGATATAGTATATATAGTGTTTTTAAAAGTATTTATTAAGTAATGGTTTTCAAAAATATTTATTAAATAGCAAACATGCACTTATATTAAGTAGTGGTTTTCAAAATTTTGCTACAACATTATGTTAGTGTAATGTCTTACGACATAAAATGCTTGATGATTACACCGGTGAACACAACTGGACAGATGCAATTGAATGAATAGATTATGATCTTGAAACATATTTACAACATAATATGATATTAAATATAATTGACTACTTGCTAAAAATAGAAACAACTTTAAGCATTTTTAACATTAGTATTGTGGTGTAGGTTATGGTGGTAAGGTAAGGTGGGGTGAGGTAAGGTAGGGTAAGGGAGGGTGGGATGGGGTAGGACGGGATCGGGTAAGGTTTGGTAAGGACATGTAGGAATGTACAAGAGTAGAGTTGGTTAGATGGGTAATGTAAAGTGTGGCAGGTAAGGGTAAAGGTAAGGGTAGGTAGGAAGGGTAGGGGTGTCAGGTGTGGGTGTGTGGGGGTATGTTTTTATAAAGTAATAAATAGGATTTATTATGAAAAAAAAACCAATAAATTTTTACATTTTTTGCGTTTTTGTCACTCTATGTTATTTTTTTTTCCATAAAAACCTCTATTGGTTTAGTGAAATTTGGACATTAGAACCCGATTTTTTAAGTTTTTAAAACCCGGTTCACAAATTATAATCGGGTTCTAATGTCCAAAATTTCACTAAACCAATAAGAAAAGAATAACTTAGGTTTTTATGAAAAAAAAAATAACATGGCGGGACAAAAACGCAAAAACGTGAAAACATGTTGGTTTTTTATATAATAAACCCTAATAAATATGTAGAGTAAATTACAGAAATGGTCCATGTGGTTTGTTCAAAATTATGGAAACGGTCCCTCAACTTCCAAACTTGCAGTGGCGGTCCCTCAAACCACTTTTTACTTGCAGAATTGGTCCTCCTGTTTTTAAATTTTTTAAAAATGACGTTTTTGCCCTTCTTTTAATTACAAGTTTGGTAATTTCAATTTTGGTTCCTTTTCTTAATTTTTTCATTTTTGGTTTTAAATTTGAAATAATAATTTAATAATTTATGATTTGATTCATTATTAATTTTATTATTATTATTCTCATCATCATCATCATCATCATCATCATCATCATCATCATCATCATCATCATCATCATCATCATTTATACCTATTTATTTCGTAAAATAAAACTATATTTCTTTACTAAAAATTATTTTTATTTATATACTTAATTAGTCAAGTTACGCATCTTTTTATGTATTCAATTTGTTTATTAAAGTTTTATTTATATATCTTTTATTGGTTAAACTATTTGTATAATTTTATCATTTATACTTTTCCATCAAACTATTTCATTACGTTGATAAATTTTGAATTTATGTAAATTTTGGTTTAAATTTACTAATTCATTATGTTTTGATTTAAGTTTACAAATATTTGTTACGCTAATATTTTTTTATTTAAATTTATTATTTTATTTGTTTGGTTTTAAAAAAACGCCTTAAAAGTTATTAAATTACTAATATATATTAAAAACATTTCATAAATAAACAAATAGTATTTTTTTAATTAGTTTTATAGATAAAGTACATATAAGATATAATTTGAATGTAGATTTAAATCTTATCTATTTATTAATAATTAAAGATGTAAAAAATAATATATCGTATTTATATTTTATATTTATTAATCTTTATAGATATTAGAAATAATGAATAATATTTATCTTTTAGTTTATTTTATTGAAAATACTATGTTTTGTTACGTTAATACGTTTTGATTTAAATTTAGTTTTTTTATTTTTAATATTTTGTTATTCCTATACGCTTTGATTTCAATATAGTTTTTTAATCTTTTTTATTTACAAGTTTATACATTAATATGTATTATTTGTTTCACTTAAATATTTTAATTTTCACTTAAGTATTAACGTAGCAAAATTTTAAATCAAAACAAATAAAATAATAAATTGAAATCAAAACGTACTGACATAACAAAATATTTAAATCCAAACAAATAAAATAATAAATTTAAATAAAAACTTATTAGCGTAACAAAATATATAAATAAAAAATAATAATTAGCAAACTTAAATCAAACGTAATGAATTAGTAATTTTAAATCAAAATTTACACAAATTAAAAATTTATTAAAAGTAATGAAATAGTTTGATGGAAAGTCTAAATAATAAAATTATACAAATAGTTTAACCAATAAAATATAAATAAATAAAATTTTAATAAATAAATTGAATACATAAAAAGATTCATAACTTAACTAATTAAGTATATAAATAAAAATAATTTTTAGTAAAGAAATATAGATTTATTTTACAAAATAAATAGGTACAATTAATGATAATAATAATAATATAATTAATAATGAATCAAATCATAATTTATTTAACTAATATTTCAAATTTATTACCAAAAATGAAAAATTAAGAAAAGGACCAAAATTGAAATTACCAAACTTGTAATTGAAAGAATGGTAAATTCGTCATTTTTAGAAAATTTAGAATCAGAAGGACCAATTCTGCAAGTAAAAAGTGGTTTGAGAGACCGCCACTGCAACTTTGAAAGTTGAGGGACTGTATCCATAATTTTGAACAAACCACAGGGACCATTTCTGTAATTTACTCAAATATGTATAATGGTAATTTGAAAAGTAAAGGAGAGGTGAGATTTGAAGTGCAAAGGAGGCACCAAGTATTTCAAATAACAAAAGGATAATGCGATTTATGAAATCCCGGATTTTAGATTCTTCATTGAATGTGCGAACATAAAAATGAGATTTTAAACGCAAATACCTGATAATCCCATAAAATTTGCGAACCAAAAACCCCTAAGTATAATTATTTTAAAATTTCATTTATCATTTACACGTCGACAAAAACGTCATAAGTACACATCTTCAAAGTGTTGATGAGTTAAGAAGTTAATCAATACCTTTGCACTTGACACATTGAATTTTGTAATCCTTTTTTAGCCTAAAAATTTTTAGGTTCTATTTATTATTAAATTTTGTATTTTACATTTTTTTTTTTTTTTGACAATTTTCCCTACATAATAAGTGAACGATAGTACTGTTCTAGCATATAGCTGATGGCTTTGTGTGTGATCTGTGTCATGGGTGCTAAACATTACTTTTCTAGGCACAACTTCCTTCTTACACTGTGTTTTGAAGGGTGGAAAGAAAATAAAAGAAAGAAAAGGAAGAGAAAGAAGATAGATAAATTTTTTCCTTTGTTTTCTCTCCATTTTTGGGAGGAAAAATTTTAGAGGCAAAAACACTATAATTTCTTTCTTTTTTTTTTCATTTCTTTTCCATCCTAAAAAACCAAAAAGAACACAAACTAATTATAGTTCTCTTGGTTTCCTTTTATTTCCATTTATTTCCACAATTAAAAAAGTTTCGAGAACACAACGTTAATGTGAGTATAATACAAGGAGTCACTGATTTTGTATCATCAACTTATGTGTCTAAGGAGCAATGACTTGAAGACTACTATACGTCTGATCAGCGTAAGACGAGCGCTTTGAGTGACTGATCGCAAAAGAAATAGAGTACAAAGTTGAAGTGTGTCATTAGCGCTTCCCGATTTCTTAATAGTCATCTATACTCGCATGCATCGATCTCTTACCTTTCAAGTTTACTTTGTTAGTCTAAACGGAGTAGGTTTCCAAGCTTTCAAACACAATAACTTTCGGCTAAAGTCGAAGACATAACTAAAGAAAGTGTTATGAACACAACTTAGAAAATACTATTAGTTAGTGAGGGTTTGATATACAATAATGACCTCCCTGACTTAATATGCGAATGAAGATCAAAACTCCAAAAGCAAATACGAACATATCTCTGTTACCATCACACAAGATCGAATGTTTATTCAATTGACGTGGTTGAAGTACATATGCTTCTAAGAAAATATGTCGTTAATGTGAATACAAAGCCAAACATCGTCATTTGTCTCTAAAGTATTTAATGTTTGTTCTTCGCAACAAATCACTTCAACTATGACACCTTATTAGCTTTGCTAATGATAGCATTTATAGGGTTTGAGATAATAATTAAGCATTTCCATTCCATTTTATTCCAATACATTGTACCAAACGTCTCCTTAAATCCTTCTTAAACACGCATATAGAATGTCTGGTACGTGGTTTGTTATAGGACATGCGTCATGTCCCCGTGTGCCATGGATTATTATAACCAACGGAAGGTACTGACTTATGAGATTTGATTATATAGGCCGGAGAATTATATATATCAAATCTCATATCTGTTTATGCAAAAACGATATTGACTTAGTGGACATGTTCGGTCTATGATGAGACCAGGACCAAGACCGAGACTGATCCGACGGGTCTGTAAGAAAATGAATTTTCTTAAGAAAAACCAATAATGAAAATACGGTCTTAAACCTAAAATATAAAGGGTAATTGTATATGCACGTCCCTTGAAATGCTAATCACACACCCTTCTTCTTAATGTGTGAGAAGATTAACTTTTAATCATTGGGATCTCATGTCATTAATTAACAAAAATAATGTGAGTAAGAGGGTGTGTGATTAATAAAAATTAAGGGGATTGTAATGTACAAACAGCAATGCCCAATATAAAATGTGAGGGTTTGATTAATATCTTTTAACTAAGTTGTCTGAAAAATATAATCCATGACCCGGTTCGGGTGATCGGTCCTGTCTTTGTCACATATAAAATCCAAAAAGTAAACACTTTAATTTGTAGAGTGATAAATACTATTGCTTATGCCATTTCTCAGGTTCAATTAACAAAATCACATTTGAATATTTAATTACTGATCAGTGTTTGATTGTCACTAGATTTTAAATAATTTATTAATTACTAGGTTAATACTCATGTATTACATAGATTAATATAAAAAATTAGTTATACATTTAAAATTTATAAAAAGATGAAATCTCTTATGACCCTTTAATATTTTTTAAATTAAATTCAATAAATCCAATAAAAAGATGACATACAGAAAAAATCATTTAGTCGATGGTAAAAATGATTGCTTTAAGTTAATGTTTACTTCAAAAAAAAGACGGTAAAGATGTGATTCAAAATATTTAAATTATGATTTAAATATAGTATTTTTATGGTTCTTACCTATGTGAGCAATTCAATTATTATCTTCTTATTATTAATTCAAATTTTTTGAATCTTCATTCTGTCTTATTTGTTGTGCCATCATCAACCTCATAGAAATCAACAAAATAACTATTTATATTTTCTATGATTTATGAAGTACATATATTATTTTAAATTGTATAACTTTGTTAGAGACCTTAAATAAGACCATATATAAGTTTTCTTATTGAAGATGCTTTAATTAATAATAAATTTTTTATTGCCAAAGTGATTAAAAACTTGATATGACAATTCCAGCGACAACTTAAAATATAAAACATTAATTAAGATTGTTTGAAATTAAGTTATTTTGAAATATAAATTTTGCAACATTTAGTTTTGAAGTTTTAAAAAATATTAGTACAAAATTTTATTAAAGAAAATACATTTGAAATTTGTATGATTATTTTTTTAAATGTGTCAAAATTTCATGCTTAACATATAAAGATTTGATAACAAAATGTTTTTCAAATTTATTGTATACTAAGGTGTTTAATTATTATTTCATAAAACTATTTATTCTTTCAGACATTTAAATTTGAAATTTATTATTTTATTGATCTTTTAAAATTTTATTTAAAATTTAAAATTTTTAATATACTAAGTGTTTTAAAATTATTTATTCTTTGAAACATTTAAACTTGAGTTTATTATCTTAGATTTTTTAAAAATTTTATTTTAGCTTGTTAATTTGAAAACTTTTAATAAGTATTAATTATAGTTTCAATTAGTTTAGAAAACAAAAATAATAAGTTGCAAAAGTTCAAATTAAATGAATTAAATGATATCCGTGTTACTTGAATTAATTTAATTTTTATTTTAGAAAAAGAGTAGGAAAATGAAAAAGTAAAGTATTAAGATAATGACATGTGACAAGAATTGTTTTCATTTGTTATAATATATGGATTATTATTGTTCAGTGCTTGACTTTTGCCGACCAGCTATCAAACCACAATCGAAAATAAAAAATAATTAAGGCAGGATTAATTAATTTAGTGAATTTAAATTGACCCAATAGTAATTTAGTGAGGAAATGATTAAAAAAAGTAAATAATTGGGATGTTGGAAAATGCTTTTGACCACAATGGGTATAATTTATTAAAAACTTAAGTACATCAAGAAAGTGGAATTCTACTATATATTTACGTGAAATTCGAATGTACGTGGAATTTGATTGCGTTACAATAGAAACTAATGTAATACCCGTGCTTTTTAATTGTATGTTTGTAACAAACTATAAAATTTGATAAACATTATAACGGTTAAACATTTAAACCTGACAATTGTAACAATATTTAAATCCAAATAACATATATTAAACATAAAATTAAATATCACAAGAAACAATTAAATTTAATAAATTGTAATAACAAAAATTATACGATAAATTAAACCATATTAATCTATTGAAACATTTCAATAGATCGACCAAATTTTATAATTATCAATAAAGTTTGGACCAAATTGAAAAGGTTTAATGCAATAAAATATTAATGTTTTTTTGGATAACATTTAAATAATGTCATACTTACGTGCAAACTTGTGATTTATTGTAACGTGGGTATCGTATCCACGTTACAATTACTCATAATTGTTCAAGTCATAAAATATATTGATAATACTTTTATTTATTGATTTTTATGCTATAAGTTTTTAGTAAATGATGTTTTTATTGTAATAAGATTGTTTGTAGTTTACTAAATATTATGAAAAAAACCTACCCGTTTTCACGTTTTTTTCCGTTTTCGTCCCTCAATGTTATTTTTTTTTCATAAAAAACCTCAAGTTATTCTTTTCTTTTTGATTTAGTGAAATTTGGACATTAGACCCCGGTTATAATTTGTGAACCGGGTTTTAAAAAGCTGAAAAACCGGGTTCTAATGTCCAAATTTCACTAAACCAAAAAGAAAAGTATAACTTGAGGATTTTTATGGAAAAAAAATAACATGGAGGGACGAAAACGCAAAAAACATGAAAACATGTTGTTTTTTCATAATATGTATATATAAAATGTTATAATAAATAGTAAATTCTTACATCAAAACCTTAGATGTGCATCAAAATAAAATGGTCACATTAATGTAATTATATCTATATATACAAAACTTTATGTATATAAGAAGTTACAAAAGTAAAAATTAATAGATTTTAGATGGTAAATGATAGTAAGTTAAAAATATTAAATTTAAGTTCATAAAGTAAAAAAAAAAAAAAGATAGTTTTACCAGTATGTGTACCTCAAAGAATATGATTTATTTTTATGTATCGAAACTTAAACTTTTTTATATCCAAACATAAATAAAAAAAATCATGAGTTATAGCGATATATTTATAAGAGAATAATAAGAAAATAAAATTTAAAGTATATTTCAGTTTAAAGTTAAAAAGTTATGCGTCAAAATTCGTAACAACAAAAAATAATGATGTTATATCATAGTCATTGATGGTTTAAGAAGGATATATAAAAAAACATGATTTTTTTTATATGTATAGAACTCAATTTTGTTTGTTTCAAAAGGTTAATGAAAATAATTGGGTCACTACCATGTATTTATATTTAAATGAAACTGTATATATTAAAAGTTAAAAAAGAAAATTAACTAATTACTATTTAATAAAGATATTAATTTAAAACTTAAAGGGTCTTATATGTAAATTCGTAAACATGTTAAATATTAGTTCAAAAATTAGAGGTGTTATGTGTAAAACGTTAACATATGAGCTTAAATGCCTAGACCAATGGTCATAGTATTTAGACACTATTGGAATTTTGGTGTTTATTTGCATTAAACTTTGATAAAAATCGAAAATGTATTGAAAAACAATACCCCTTAAATAAAACATGTTGAGTTGTTCACTATAAATTACATATTCACAATCCACTTCAAATTGATGTTCATCTTTTAAAAAATATTGCAATATTAGGTACAAAGTAATCACACACACTCTTGGAGAAAAAAATTTGAAAATTTAAATAAAATCTTAAAATAACAATTGTCTTCATAAATTCTGTATCATTGTATCATTGATAAAACCTATTAAAAATTAATTTTTGGCACACAACTCATATTAGAAATAGAGGTCTGCTTGTTTCATCTAACGATTGTACAAAACTAATTTGTCTTGGATTATTACTTATGTTTAATATGTGAATTTCATACGGACTATAAAAAGAATTAGTTTCAAGAAACTATGTTGTAAAGTATCAAATACATAGAAATTAAAGGGTGAAAGAAATGATGATGAAGAAAGAAAATCTGATCTTCTCACTTGAGAATCTTTATTTGTTTTGGTCTTTCAATTTGTTAAAAAGAGTTTCATGTCATAGGAAGAAAACGTATAATACCTATACACATTGTAGTTCTTGATTGATCAATGTAATAAACATGATTAATCAAATATAAAAGCAAATTTTCTAATTTACCATTTGCGAAATCGTTTTCTAGAATCTGTAGCCAAATTTTTGAGTTTTTTTCAAGATCAATTCACATATATAAAAACTGAATTTTTGCTTAACAATTAATATCGTTGATTTACGTAAAAATAATTGTGTGGATTTATTTACCTTAATGTCGATAGGAAGAGTCCTTTGGAATCTGGTTTGACAAAATAATTTTGTTCTATAAATTATTCAATTTTTATCATTTACGTAAAATAATTTATTTAACAAAATAATGTTTACAGAATTAAAAAAATCGATATATAGAAACTTGTTAGATGATGGTCCGCCTAAAAAAATGGAGTTTATGTGAAAATCCTCCTAAAATCAAGGATATTGTTTGTCTGGCCTAGTCAAATGAGAGTTTATTGTCAATAATGTCCCTGATAAAAATGGTTTCTTAAAGAAAATTTAAATCTTAATTTATAAGAAAAAGCTATATGTGTAAAATGTTAGATATGTAGTGGGGTAGTTTTTTAGTCAAATGAGATTTTAATTTTAATAATTTCCCTGATAAAAATGGTTTCTTAAAGTAAATTTAAATCCCAATTTATAAGAAAATGGTATGTGTGTAAACTGCTAGATATATAGTGGGGTAGTTTATAAACATATGTAGTGGGGTAGTTTTTTTTGTATAAAATGTGACACCCTTGCCACAACAACCACCATTTACATAACCCCCAGGATTAATCATCAACATGCAATAACATAATGATCTGAAAGCTTAATTTAAATGCGGAAGCAATAACATACATAAACAAATATTACAACTGATTCAAACACCCTACGGTGCTACAAGGTTCCAATTCTAAATCTACATACTCTGTAACATTACAATCATCCCAAATACATATTATAAAGACAATCCCATTATTCAATTACCACTCTGAGTAGTAGATAATCTTCAATCACTTGAACAAATGACCTAGCTAGACGGTCCGGCTGCAGACTTTCCTTTTCCTGTAAAAACATCAACAACTGAGGGATAAGCGAATGCTTAGTGAATACACAGATTACGCATTTTATAAATTTTTATGAAGCCCAAGGATAACACAGATGACCAACATCGGATATCCTCTTCGTACACAAAGTACGGACCAGAGCCGCAGCCCCTTCGAGCCCAAAGCTCGGCATTTAAACATACCATCTGAGACATACGTAAGATCGGGGATGACATACTGCCTACCGGACCTGGAGGGATCAGCTCCAGCGTCATATAGCGCAGTAACATCAGAGTAAGTGATGCGACCCACCGGTCCATCACTAGATGCACAACAATCGAACGGACATGCAACAAGTAAGAATGTGCATCTAAATCTACGCAAGTTAGTAGAGTTCCAAACAAATCATGAATCAACAGGTCTCAGCAGGCAAAGCTTAACATAAAACAGATATAAACATGCGAAATCTACTGTACTCACTGTGGGTGCGTTATTAAACTTTAAGCAATTTTATTTCTCTTCGGACTTTCAACCGGACTCCCCAAGTACCCCACTGTGGGTTAAATAACACCACAAGGGACATGTTACATTTTCACATGATAAACATATCATTATTACGTGTTCTTTAACAAATTGGCATCAATTTGTACCAATAAAAGTTATTACAACATTCGGAACCAACACCCGAAACTTACCATTAAATCCTCTTTAATAATACCATCAATCTCTCGTTTAATAATTGAGTCTCGCCAAGTTTCTCAATTTATTGCGTTAACCCGTTGAAATTATATTGAAGTTTATACTTTTAATCTCCAATATTTGAGATTGCCAAAATATCCTTAATATGTCTGAATTATAGAATGTCCGACCGATTCCATTTTATTTTCTTTAATTAAACCCAAACCCAGATATTTTTATCTGTACTTTTATATATATATATATATATATATATATATATATATATATATATATATATATATATATTACTGCTCTTGAAAGAATGAAATACCGAAACCTGAATGTTTCGGTACCTCCCCATACATGGTCTCGGTTCATTTGAGTCTAAAAACCAAGGTTTCAGTATAAATAATAAATGTTTCAGTAGTGGGTGTGGGTTTCGGTATATGTACCGAAACCTTGAGAGTTTCGGTACCTGCTATAGGGGTTTCAGTAGTCATAAAAAGTTTCAGTATATTGTCATGCATATGAAGGGTTTCGGTAGTGCATACCGAAACCTTCATGGTTTCGGTAGATCTCAAAAGGTCTCGGTACTATATGGGTTTCGGTAATGAGGAGGAGTTTCGGTAGTTAGTACCGAAACCTTCATGGTTTCGGTACATCCCAACTAGTCTCGGTGCATGCAAGAGTTTCACTATCAATTACAAGTTTCAGCACACTTATAGTTTCAGTAGGGGTACCCATTTACTAGTTTCGGTACCCACGAAAACACACAGAACCTATGACTTTATCTCTCGAAAATCATACTTATAGTTTAAATCAAGCCTTGAAATTTTGTATATAACTCTTACAACACTTAATTTATACAAACCCACAAGAATTATTAACATGCATCCACATTTGATTCTTAAAAATCTCAGATTCGTTTTCATCCAAAAACCGAATTATTAAGCCTTAAATTCGAGATTATAAGAGATTGTTACCTTAAATCGTCTGTTGCAACGGTTATAGCTTCTTCAGCACAACTTGAATCTCGATTTTTAGCCTTCAATTTGATGTTTTTCGTCGTTCTTGATTTGGAGATAAAGAACCGTATGGTTTTTCTTTTAGAGAGAAGAAGAGAGCAGGGATAAGAAAGAGATAGTTGAATGAATCCCAAAATTAAAAGACTTATGTCTTTTAATTTTCTACTTTCAACATTTAACACATTTAACCCCTCAACTTTCTAACTTTCTTAAATACTGATTTTCATCTTTATTCATACTTAATACTTTAAAATTAAAAATCCTAAATTCCTAAATTCCTTAAATAACAACCAATTTCTTAATTTTCATTAAATAAAGATTAAATCTTTATTTTATCATCTCAACCACTTAATACTAATCATATAAACTTAATAAATTAATTCATCAATTTCTGAATAACGCAACCGACTTTTATAATTAATTAAAATACGATTCCACTTAAATTAAAATTTTAAACTAATAAACCGCAATTACAATAATTTAAAATCCGAGGATGTTACATAAAATGGATGGTTATTCACAAATGCATGTATCAATGAGTTGTACGTTGTGTAATAAAAGAAATAACTGAGTTAAGACGGTCAGGATTTAGCGGTTAATTAATCCAACGGCTTAGATTTATCTCTTAAATGTTCTTCCGGGGCAATATATAGGAAGAATTATTAAATTATTATGTTACAATAACGTAAATAATCAGTTTAAAGTGTTTGGATTGTATTCATTATTAAGTGATTATTTATGTTTACAATTGGATATAACACACTTTTTGATAAATTAAAAATGTAGCTTATTTGCTTAATAAATGATTATTTGATCATTTTACAAGTTAAAACGCAAATCCAAATACATTAAAAACTGATTATTTGATAATTGTGATAGCAAACAGCAGAAGCTAAACCAAACATTAAATTTGGCAACACTTTTTTACAGTTATTATCTGATTATTAATTTTCAAAACGCTGCATCACTTTTACAAACGCAAATACGAACACAAATCTTGTGAAAAAATTTTATAGAACCACAAACACTCATATTGTTGCAGCGTGATAAATTTGGACATGATATAAATTTCTGGATCCCCCAATATGTGTGTGTGTACATACATACATACATACATACATACATACATACATATATATATATATACATATATATATATATATATATATATATATATATATATATATATATATATAGAGAGAGAGAGAGAGAGAGAAAGAGAGATTAAGGTTCAAGTGAGTACCACCTATTATACAGCGCACCCAAAGTTACCACTCTTAAAATTATTATTTTTTTGAAATTTTTTTCATAAACATGTTTTAATTAACATTACACAGATGATTTATAAATTTCACGCAAATTTGAACACTTTAAGTGCATGAAATCACGCATCACATAAATGCACGTTCACATGTATTTAAATTTAAGGATAATTGCGTAAAAAACATTAAAGTTGGAACATTTTTGTGATTAAAACCCCTAACCATTTTTTGTTGCACAAAAAACCTCTAACCGGTAAAACCTTTTGAAATTAGGACTTGACCGGTTATAATAGGTTGTTATACTTACATTGCATACACGTGGCGTCCACATGGCAAACCCAACTTACGTGGTGCCTATGTGACACTACATGTATAATTCTTAAGCTGATATTTTTGTATAAAAAACCCCGAAATTGGTGACTTTTTCGATTAAAACCCTTAACTATATTTTTCTCACCTCTAACCAACAATAATATTTACCTTTTCTCTTCTTCTCTACCTCCGACAACTCCGATTACTCTATTTCCTCTTTATGTTCATTTTTTTATGTATGTATGTTCGATTAGCTTTAATGTTTAATCTTGAATTTTAACTTCAATTGTGCCGATGGAATCGATTTCATTTTGTGTTCACGAGTTGCATTTTTAGGTTCAGTTTTATGTTCAATTTCGCTTATTTATGTTCAATTTTAGCTTCTGAATATGATCAACCAGAGCACTGAAGTTCGCTAGCCTAGAGGGTGGAGTTGTCATTGGGAAAACGAATTTTTTGTTTAATAAATAAAATATTAATAAATATTCATGTCATCAAAATACAATCAGTGAAGACTCAATTTTAACTATCTTTGTTGCTTGGAGGTTTTTTATCAAATGAAATTTGGGGTTTTAATTGAAAAAACGAAACAAGTTGGAGGTTTTTTACGCAAAAATCTATTTAAAAGTTTTACACGTCATCAAGTTGGAACCGGCTAAACCGGTTGCAAGTTAGATTTTTTGAAAAAAACCCAAATTTACAAAGTTTTAACCGGTTGGAGGTTTTTTGTGCAATGAAAAATGGTTGGGGGTTTTAAGCGCAAAAATGATCCAACTTATAGGTTTTTTGCGCAGTTTCCCCTTAAATTTATGTAAGTGTACGTTCACATCATTTTTTAGGAGCTAGGAGATGTGAATGTATGTGAAATTTATATACATCTTCATAAAGTTAACTAAAACATGTTTATGAAAAAAAAATTTAAAATTTATTTTAAAGATGGTATCTTCTGGTGCGCTGCATAATGAGTTGTACTCTCTCGAACTATATATATATATATATACACACACACATTCATGATCAATGGGGTACCATGTTAGGCTGGGGTACCGGAGAACCATTTATAGCCAATCATTTATTATTGAAATCATTAAATAAATAAAATTTTGCTGGAAACTTTTTCCATGTTAATTAATATTTAGAGGTAAAATTGGTATTGAAAATTTTAAACGATAACGAAAAATTTTGTATATCCCAAGAATCACTCCATTTCAGTTATTCAAATGCAAAGATTCCTTTATTATCACCAAATGCATACATCCCTTATTATGATAGTTATTCCAAATCAATTGAACACGAAAAGCATAGAACAACATTGCACATGTTTATTACAACAACGAATATGTACATGTCTAGTATAAGGTCAAAAATTAGTTACACGAATGCAATTACAAATATCTTAAACTTGATGTAATGTATAATGAATACACACTTGTATGCAATTACATATATCATCAACTAAACATCATCTTCTTCTCCATCTTCTCGAATTCAACTTCCAGATTTTTGAAACATGATTTAATTAGTGCACATAAGGGGTTCGATAAAATGCTTGATACTGTTGTGAATGATCATTTTATTTGAATTGTAAATGTCAATAGTTATTGTGAAAGATCATATAAATGTTGTGATGATCATATAAGTATAGAAGAATTGTAAATCGTCAAATAATTTTTTTCAATGATCAAATAGGTGTTCTAAATGATCAAATAAGTGTTGTGAATGATCAAATAAGTGTTGAAGAATTGTGAATGATCAAATAATTCTTGTAAATGATCAAATAAGTGTTGTAAATGATCAATTAAGTGTTGTGGATGATCATTTTATAAGTGTTGTGATAATCATTTTATAATTGTTGTAAATGAACATTTTTATAAGAGTTGTGAATGATCATTTTATAATTGTTGTGAATGATCATTGTTATTACGAAAAAGCCCTTTCAGCTAAAAAAAATGGGACGCGCTTGATTTTTTCCTCTTTTGATCACAACCCTTATATTTTTTTAATCTTGTGCTTTGGAAGGGTACCCATGCTACACTCAATTTCATGGGTGCCTTTTTGAACCCATATATATATATATATATATATATATATATATATATATATATATATATATATATATATATATATATATATATATATATATATATATATATATATATATATATATATATATATATACATATATATATACATATATATACATATATATATATATATACATATATATATATATATATATATATGTGTGTGTGTGTGTGTGATCAAATGAGCACCATCATTAAAATGAAGACGGTAAGAACAAAAAATAATCTGACATATCATCCAATTTAATTAATTTAATTTAAATTTAAAACACTTGAAAATTTATTAATAAGGAAGGTTTACAATTCTCCTTCTCTTTCTCCTTTTTCTCTTAATTTAATGGATGAAGAATCACACACAAATTTAATTTAATGTATTTATTATAAACCATGATTGTAGAAATTTCTAAACCATTAGTCGTGAACCACATTTTATATTAATTGCGAATCATTAATATCGTGTTTAAATTGTGAATCATGGCCTTGTATTGATTGTGAATCGTCGGTGGTATCGTGAACCATAAAGGTGTCGTGTATCACTGGTGATGCGGTGGACCACAACAATAGTGTGAATCACTGGTGGTATCGTGAATCATAGCGGTGTCGTGATCTCTTGAGAGAGAGAGAGAGAGAGTGTGTGTGTGTGTAGTTTGGTAAGTGAGAAAATCATGGAATGATTGATTACTTTTATTTTTTTCTTTTTTTACTTTAAATTCATATTAATGATATGTCATGATCTCATTGGTTCTTACCGTCTCAATTTTAAGGACGGTCCTCATTTTATTCCTACCCCACACACACACACAATTATTTATATATATATATATATATATATATATATACACACACACACTTTTATGGTTTCAAACAATAACATAATCAAAACACTTTCAAATATTCTCAATCACTCAAACCACACAAAATGAATGAGATACTTTTAAATCACGGACTTACGAGATGAATTGAAAATTATTTAGTGATTAAACAAGAAGACATTGAATAGAAAACAACTCAAGATCACAGAAAAGAAAAAACTCACGATATAAACTTTTATCATCAAAACGTTAGTCTTTTGCGCAGAAGACAACTTGAGGTTGCGACGAATCAAAACAAGAAATTGAAAAAAAATGATTTTAATTTTTATGCTATTATTTTTAATTTAATTAGCTTGAATTTTAATTTGGGTTAAACGTTATTAAATTTATGTTTAAAAATAATTAACAAAAATTGGCAAGAGTGACACCACTCCTCCATCGGATGGCAAGAATAACAAAATTGATATGGGAATGATCTGACGGCAAAAAGAGAATGAGCAAGGTCGCACCATTCCTCTTGGCCTTAGGAAACATTTCCTTTACTAAAATTCAAGATAATTAGACGAGAAAGAGTCTATGTTAATAAATGATGGATATAGCCATATAGGTAATTTATAATCTATAATTAGCAACAAAAGAGTAAGTAATTTGTCATTTGTTTTTCTCATAATACAAAATGACATCATTTACTATTGGCATGTGTTATTTAGTACTTTAAGATTAACTTTAAAATTCAAATCAATTTTGTTTTAAGATTAAATTATGGTTAAATATATATCAAATCACAACTAAAAATAATATTTAAAATATATTTTTTATTTATACGTAAAACTAATTATAATAAAAATTATTAATATCATCGGTTTTAAATTTTGAATAATACATCTAAATTTAATATTAATTTTTAATTTTAGGATTATATAATTTAAGAATTTTTTTTATTAAAGTTATCCATATAATACAAGGTTTAATAACTAGTATTAGTTTTATAAATTTGTTATTTAACATTTTGTTGTCATCATTAACATATTTATTCCACTGATTCAAATTAATAATCACATGTTAATCTTTTTATTTTTTCTAACTAATTGCTTCATAAAAACGTTGATACTAAACTAAACAAAATGATCCAATCATACCAAATTTATATCAACCATAATTCTTATATATCATATTTAAAATCAAAATATTTATTAAAAAAATATGATCAATCCAACTAATTTATTTTTGGTTAAATTGCAATTTTCGTCCGTATGCTTATATATAAATTATGATTTTCACCATTAGCACATTAAAATTACAAATGCAGTATATATAGTTGATGTTTCGTCTTGTTATTCTTTTGACTAATCATTTTTTAAAAGGGAAAATAACTTCAAATAGTTGTGTACTTTTGAGTTTGCATTCATTTATGTAGTGTACTTTTTTTGTGCACATTTGGTAGTCAAACTTTCAAAAATGTTTCAATTAGGTAGTTGGGTGACTTGGAAACCAGCAACAACCGGTCACCATGCTTACGTGGACAGGGTTTTCAAGAAAAATGACATCAAATAGCTATGTACTTTTAAGTTTGTACACATTTATGTAGTTTACTTTTCTTTTGTGCACATTTAGTAGTCTAACTTTAAAAGTGTTTCAATTAAGTAGTTGAGCTACCTAAAAATCGATACTAACCGGTTACTTTGCTTATGTGGACATATTTTTTTATAATTTGGAATTAAAAAAACCTAAGATGGTTTATTTTTTCTATAAAACTATAAAAAGATCATAAACAAAATATGTATCGATTTGATAAAATATGCTTTCATTTTTATAAAATTATGCTAGAGCATTTATTTTCAACTCCTAAACATGATATCTATCAAGTGTAAATGATATGCTTTGAATTTGATAAGCACCGTGTTTAAAAGTCATTAATTCTAGAGAAAATTTCATATATATACTTGTAAACTTCCAATATTATGTATATATCCTTACAAATTTTTATGTTACATATATATATATATATTTCTAAACCTTTAGATCTTACATATATATCCAAATGACTATTAAATTGAATTAACTCATTTAAAAAATATTAAATATCATTTTTTAATTAATTTATTACTGAATTAAATTAGAAAATAATATTCTTTATTTTTCTAATTTATTTTCGTTGGAATTTAATATGTAGTTTAGGTATCCAAAAAAAATTTAAATGATAAAATAAATTAAAAATAGTCATTTGGATATATACGTGAGATTTAAAGATTTAGAAGGATATATATGTAATAAGGAATTTTGCAAAAATATATGCGTAATATTAAAAGTTTACAAGGATATATATGAAATTTTTATTAATTCTATGTCATAAAATATGTCCACATAAGTATCATAATCGGTTGGTATTGATTTTTAGGTAACCAACTACTTAATTGAAACACAAAAAGTTTGATTACTAAATGTGCACAAAAGAAAAGTACACAACATAAATGTATACAAACTTAAAATTACATAGCTATTTGATGTCATTTTTCTTGAAAAAGCCGTCCACGTAAGCATGGTGACCGGTTGGTGCCGGTTTTCAAGTCACCCAACTACCTAATTGAAACATTTTTGAAAGTTTGACTACCAAATGTGCACAAAAAAAGTACACTACATAAATGAGTACAAACTTAAAAGTACACAACTATTTGACGCCATTTTTCCTTTTTAAAATTATCATTATGCAATTCAATTTGTTTCACTTTTGATACCTATTATTATTTATTTAATATATTGTCTTCTAAGTGTTACTACAATATAATTAAAGTTTACTTTTCTCATTGTATTTTTATAATTTATTAAATAATATTATTAGTTTATAAACAGTTGAAGTGTTATTAACTCGAGTGGACGAGTTAAAGAATCTTGAGGGTTTCTAGCGAACATACCTACAAAGTTTGTCGGATTGCCTTCCGGTTATCGCTAACTTTAATGTTTTCAGTCAGACGATACTTGCTCAAGATGGCTAGACACCATCACACCTTGTCCGTACATGTTACCTGACTAGTTAATTGTATTGCTTCTTCTAGTGATTCATACACCATAGGTACCTAATATATCATGAAAAATTAATGACGTCGAGTTATAGTTGACTTCAGGAATAAGACATTTGAAATGGCTTCTTCTAGTGATTCATACGCCATAGGTACCTAATACATTGCAAATCCGTCGTAAATTTGAGATGGATATTTACGTCGTAAATTTCCGTCACTGTTTGGGATGGAATTGCGACGGAATATAATTAAAATAATAAAAAAAGTATAATGTTCAAGGTTTTGCGATGAACTTGCGACAAACTGAAAATCCTTCGCAAATCCATCACTATACATTGCAAATCCGTTGCAATTTGGAGATGAATATTTCTGTCGCAAATTTCTGTCACTGCTTGGGACGGAATTGCGACAGAATATAATTAAAATAAGAAAAAGTTATAATGTTCAAGGTTTTGCGATGAATTTGCGACAAACTGAAAATCCATCGCAAATTCATCACTAATACATTGCAAATCCGTCGCAAATTGGAGATGGATATTTCCGTCGAAAATTTCTGTCACTGATAACTGTCTGTGTTGTAGTGTAATTAACCTTTTTATTTGACCGGATGGTACTTGTACTCCAAATAACTTGTCGATAGGATACGTGTAACCAATAATTATGCTGATATGACAGTTTTTATTGATTCAAATGACAACGTGGCACATTTTTAATAACATGATGCTTACGTGGATTTTGATCTATATAAATAATGTAAAAAAATTCACACAAGCATATAGATCTTTTTAATACTTCTAAAAACACAAATATAAAATCTTTACCCGTGGAACCAGTAACCGGCAATAAAAAGTATCAACTCATCAATAAATTTTAAGTACAAGTACCAATGAGATAAAAAATAATTACATTAGTTATTTGAGTAATTTCAGTAAGGTAACATATATTTGTACGACTTTAACCCTATATTTATATATTTTTAATTGATATTAAAGATTCATAATTGATACATACTACTGATATATTTTACTACAACAAATAAAATATGACATGTGTTTTTTATTAGTATTGTATATCTGTATTCTCAAATATATCCTTATTTATTTAATATTTTATATTAGATTTATATATTTTTAATTAATATTGAAGATTTTTTATTTTATAAATATTATTTGAAGTTTATATATAGATTATATAATTTAATTTTTTTCTTTATAAAATGTATTTATCTTTTCTAGATGTTCTATAATAATATTGTAGTTTTTCACTGTTGGGAATTCGTATCGTTTTTCATAAAAACATAAATATTAATCACATTAAACGCACAACGGAAGCCTTTTTAAAAACACGAATTCCGTACACGGATCATCAAGTAAACATAAGATAAGTAAACGAGAAAGAAATAAAAATTCGTACCTTTGTATTCTATGACAAGAATACACGAATGAAACGCTTTCGGTATCCACCGGTGATGACACGATCGAGCGGCGCCAAGTATGCAATCAAACACACGAAGAACGGGAAAACCAAACACGCAATTGTGTGTTTGATTCGTACGGCCAGAAAAAAAAAACCATCACACACACATCCACCATGTGTGGGTGTGCGGCATACCCCCCCCCCCCCCCCCCCCCCCCCAATTAGGTTTGTGTATGTATATCTATATATACATCCTCGGTTGACCGTATATATATTTTATATATATATAAACTTTAATATATTAATATAATATATATCTTAATAATTATCTTTATTATTTAAACCTTATATAATTATCTCTATAATTATATATCTATTAAATAATATTTATCTTTTATATATTATCTAATAATATTTAAATGAGTAGATAATTATTTATAATTATCTCTATTTATTTGTTTATGATTATCATTCTAATTATCTAATAACTAGATGACAATACCAATTCAAATAAATACATCTTTTATTTAATATCCAATAATAAATAAAAGACTAGATAACTATTTATTTAATTATCATCCAATGACAATTAAATCACTTACAATATCTTATATTGTACTTTTAGTCCCCGTACTTTGAGATATAATTAATCACACATTAATTTAATCTCAATGATCATTTCGTTTCATAAACAATGTCCAATATCGTTTATTCAATAGTTTAATTGCATCTGCTCAGTTGTGCTCATCGGTGTGACCCTCAAGTGTTTTATGAAATCAGTCATGATGCAGTAGTAATGTCATCTTTACACGCCATATACTATCATACTCCCACTTGTGTAAAACGACATACTGTCCTGCAGCATGCGCCTAAAGGAGGTCATGGCTAGACACTTTAGGCAACCAAGGTCATAAAAACTCTTACTCCCATTCAGGCATTCTTGTTGAAACAGCCTTCCAAAAAGAAACTTAGGTTATATCTCATGCATCACGATATTTCAATGTGAAAGCTAGGCATGGATTAGATCAACCGTAGCAAACACGATTATGTTTATCGACTCCCCGATCTCATATTGAACTGAAACAGACAGAGGTGAACACATCAGTTCTGTCCGAGCATGGCCATGCATTTCTGTCAGTATCGATCGCCGAGGGGCCCAGAAATATCTCTTCTTAGTTAAAAGAAGGTGCAAATCCCATATTGACTATCTAGGCCTCCAGCACGACTCTCACTGCAACCAGCCTCGAACCGTTATGATCACCCAGTTACGGATGACGTTAGGTTAGGCCAAATGTACAGCAACACCCGCACTAAAGTACGTAGACATCTCAGGTACTAAGGATTACCTTTTTGAGACGACTCATGACTATGATCCACAAAGTGGTCTCAATCGGTGGGTCAATCCAATATTTATTCGCAACAAATTTGGTCGAACCTTTGCTATATTCATTACCCATGAATATCAACCAAAAACCACAGTAGCCTTTTTATTCTCGTTGTGGTTCCCACGACAACAAGCAGCTGTGGAATAATTTTAGAATAACTTCAATTTTATTCTTGGATTTCTAAAACATGCAAAATTGAACGACATTAAAGATATCATGTTGATCTCCTTTATCTCAATAAACACAACATGACTTCCATCAATTTAATGCTACTATTCCTTTATCAAATGTAACGGTTACACGATCTATCGAAAAATTAATTTTAGACATGATCTTAGTGGGAGTGTTCTCTAGTTAACTGATTTAAATTCCATTACCGTTTATCTTTGAAAAATTACACTAGTTCTTTATTACAACTTCTTGTAATATTATTCAGACCCATTCTGAATCTCCTTACAAATTTATGTTCATTATCTTTAGGGGAACTGGTAAATCACTCATAAAAACACCAGGATTAAAATTTAGGAGCTCTAGCAATTCAGATTAATTGCTACTAGTGGTACGTTTAGATGTTTAGTCCTGAATCTGACAGTATGTGGTTTATCTATATCTTAACAAGATATTTTAACTTAATAACATTGTGTTCAAAATTTGTGATATGTATCCATTACCACCAGAACCTGGTTATCTACAACATTTCGTTGTGGTGTTCCATCAAGTTTGCTGACGAGTGTTTAAACAAGTCAAAGGTTATTACTTGATTAACCATCACACAAGTTGTATACATTTCACATGTAATTTTATAAAGTGCGATTACTTCTTGTCTAAACAATCCTGACTTCTCAAATCTTTAATTGTTTCTAACAAGTTATGTGAATTAAGCTCCATTAACTCATTTACCTTTAATTCTGCATATTAGTTTCTATATAATCACGGATAACTATCCAACTCATATAATCTCTTGAACTAACTTTCAAGAATTAATAAGTTCAATGAAATTGCATTTGAACACTTGAACAATTTACACAACAATATATGGTAACCCTTTTTATCTGAATATGACTATTAGCTTGTCCAATCTCCATTGACAAGTTACTATTCAAGCTCCACTTAAATCGATAGTCTACAATCATGGTTTAGTAATCTTAAACAATAGGAATTTCAAGCAATAAATTTTCAACTCCAAAAATTTCTTTATTTATCCCAAAAATATTTGCAAGAAATTCAACTATAAAGTTGTTTACTACACCATGATAAACTATTGATGACATGAAAAATAGTGTCCAGCAGAGTATTCTCTAAGATGTCTCTATGCTCCCACTGAATCTGTCATCTCTTTTCACTTCATTTTAGTCATTCCAGACATTATGCATGAAACTTTGTTCAATTAGGTATCACATATCCAAGAACAATAGAAGTGACTGATTCAGATACACGAAGTCTCTATGCGGTCAACCTTGACCGTTTCCAAGTACTTGGGACAATTCCTTTCCGAGTGCCCAGTTTCCTAGCACTCAAAGAATTTGTCATCCTTGAATTTGACTTCTCTGGTTCTAGGTTTTAGCTACTTGTTAGCTTTAACCTCCGGCTTGGAAACTTACTTTCCCTTCTGTGTCTTTCCCTATCTTCTCTCCTTAATCATTCCCTCAGCAGTCTATAGCATCTGATGCAGCCCACTGATCATCTTCTCCATGCATATTGTAACAAATTACAAATTGCTAAAATTCCTTCGATAAGGAATTGAGAATTAGATTCGTGGTCATATCCTGTGTCACGGGCTACCCAAGTCTGCTAAGATGATCCAGATAACCTTTCATCTTCAGCACATGGGGTCTAACAGTTGTTCCTTCTGCCATTCTGCAGGAGCTCAAAGCCTTTCGTATATGTTTCTTAGTCCGAGCCTGAGTCTGGAACATATCCTTTAGTTGGCGATACATTTGGCAAGCTGAGAAGTCCATAAGGCTAGTCCGCAGCTCAGATTTCATCGTCGCTAGCATTAG
Organism: Centrapalus pauciflorus; assembly: GCA_020465985.1. NCBI lineage: Eukaryota > Viridiplantae > Streptophyta > Magnoliopsida > Asterales > Asteraceae > Centrapalus > Centrapalus pauciflorus. The sequence continues at coordinate 130,852 of JAANYP010000029.1, forward strand.
ACAAGCAACATTGACCGAATCCTCAGAGTGCTTCTTGTGGAGATTTCTCTCCTCAACTGTAGCAGTCTCTGCAGGAGTAGGTTCTGGTGCCCTTTCCAGAATATACGACTTTCACTCTGTACTCAGAACATTTGTCAGATCTTATTCCCAGTTTAGGAAGTTGCTTCTTTTGAGTTCTCCATATCCCGAATGGACCTCAAAGTAGCAACATGTGCTTTTGGGGAGGATTTTCAAGTGGGGAATGGATATTGACGTTATCATTGTTGTTGTACTGTTACTGTCATTGTTACTATTAAACCGCTTCTACCTCTGCCTCTTTCAACCATCTAAAACAATTTTTTTCAAAAATTAGTATTTGATTAACCATTAATAAATCAATAACCCAAAATCTAGAAAATGATTTATTAATCATAAGAACCATTTTACTTATTCATGCACCCAACGGAGGCTGAACCTACATGAATAAGCTACTCAGGCAGGCAACTTATTACCAATTACAACCCCTTTGCAACTCTTAGATCTTATGAGATTTCAATTTCTTAAATTGATCATGTTTAATCTCATCCACACCTTGGGGAACAGTCTTACTGAGGAACCACTACTGACACACACCATATAACAACTGCAAGTCACTGGCCCAAGTCTCACTTAGGATCCGCAGTGCTTACCTCACAGCTCTCCGAGTTTGCGGCGTAAGCACCCATCAAAGGCTGAACCTAGTTACGACGACCGGTCACCGTGAGTGCCACTATATGGACGGTGTGTTGTGTCAAATTTTTTAATTTAGGTTTATAACCAGTCTCTTACCAAGAACTAGTGGCCAGTCAGGTTAGTCTGCGGGCAGTATCCTTTCGGTTCTAAACCTTTCGGAAATTCCACAGCCCGAGCAAGATTGTCCTAGACACCAACTATTCTGGTAAACAATCCAGTTAATGTACCAGTTTTAAGAATTTCAACTCTTTGATCATATGACATTTTAAAAATAAATCTCCTTTTATTTGAAAAACTAATTTCATAAATATGTCATATCTAACACCTGATAAAATAATTAAACTTTCCAATTTAAACTTCCTTTTAAATACTTTAATTTTTCATAAAAAATGATTGTAGTTTTAATTTCTTTTATTTATCTACTTTGTCACCACAACCATCCAGATAAAAATAACACATAAAGAAATAAAAACATACAACCACATGGTGACATAGCCTTGCCAAAAACTAAATTGGTTTCCGAGAGCCATATGGAAAAACCAATTAGGTCAAAACCTAAGGGACAAAATCAACACACAAGGCAAGAAGGTTGAACTCTTTCAGCTCCCACTAGCCTCAGCATCTGATCGGGTTATAATTTATCATGTTTATTAAACCCAAAAGAGTTGTTTTTAGTAAGAAAATGTCATAGAATGTGCTACTGTTGAATAAATTCTGTGCTTGTGCAGGTAAACAAAATCTGGTCTAAATTGGCGAAAAAAGGACAAAAATTCAGAGCCAGTCGCAGAGAGGGGCGCAGCCCTGCGCCCAGACCAAGTGCTCGACAGAAGAAATTAATTCACAAAAACACGGATTTTACAAACAGGCGCAGGGGGGCGCAGGCCTGCGCCTACGGCTGCGCCCAGCCCATTAAAATAATAGACGGCCGTTTTTAGGGTTTTTCCAGCTTCTCCTATAAATACAAAGTCATAGTTCATAGAAAAGGATCGGTTTTTTGGAGAGGAAAGCTAAGAAAAAGAACCGCGTTTGAGCGAACACACGTACGAAGAGCATACGAGTCAAGCTACGAAGATGGATACACAACTCTTGAACATTGCACCAACAATGTCCGGCTAGTCTCATCATAATCATTCTCGGAGGAAGCACATCGCGAAGTGTTTATTTTATGAACGATTACTTTAAGTTTGCATGGTTTTATTATTTATATTTAGATTGTAAATGAATGATTATTATTTGTTTGTCGCGTTTCGCAAGATAGTTCGTTGACATTTTATTATTCGTGCCGAGTTAATTGTTTAATTAAGACGAGTAATCAAACGTGTCACGCGCTATGCCCAAGATCACGTAACGATTCTAATAATAATTAAAACAAAGATTATGTCTATGTAATCTTTATATCGTTTTTATAAATTAAATACAAAGCTAAGTGTGGAATCCGGGAATGGTTATCCTCGTACTTTATTCAATCAAACAGTTTTATTAAGTTTCTTTTTACAAATTTCGCAAGTAATTAGTTTTATAAATCAAGCAATCACTTTTTACAAACCAATCAATCCCTTAAAATTAATTATTTTACAACGCTAGTCGCTTGAATACGTGTAATTAACCTCTCGCTCTCTGTGGATACGATCCCTACTTACCCTAGCTTCTAAAGTATTTAGTGGTATTTTTGACGGGTTAACGACACTCGCATCAAAATTTTGGCGCCGTTACCGGGGAGCGGTTGCGCTTAAATCACGTATTTTAGTAATTAGCTTAGTTTAGTCATTTAATTTTTTCTAGAGCAATTTAGTTAATTTAGTTAATCTCAATTTATTTGCTTATATGCTTATTTAATTTAGTTTAAATTTATTTATTCTGTTATTATTTTATTTAATTAGTTTTTAAGCTTTAATTAGTGCCTTAGTTTTATTAAGAAAAAAGGAATCGTGGCGCAAGCATCGATTCTCACAAAAAAAGAAAGTCTCTAGTTCTAATTCTTCATCTAGCCCTCATAGGTTTATGCACACACGATATTCTGGTAGAATTTCACCCTTGAAGTTTGATCCAGAAATCGAAAAACCCGCTAGATCTAATAGGCGAGCCACAACTCAAGCAAACGAAACCAAAAATATTGCTCCTAAAGTAAACGTGGAAGAAGAAATAATTAATTCGGAAGACGAGAGCATCGATAACGTTCTTGTCAACGTCCAACAAAACCAAAGACCAATGGGAGACCATAGAACTGTAGAATCCCATTATAGGCCGGGTGATATCCCTGATCCATCAACCTTTCTCTACCCAATTAATGAGAATGAACCTGAAATTAGGCCACAGCTATTTAGCATATTACCCGTTTTTCGCGGAGCACCAAGCGAAGAACCGTATGAGCACTTAGCTGAATTTACTGCCATATGTAAGGCCAATCACGTTAGGGGAATGACCGTAGATGCTCTAAAACTCTGACTCTTTCCTTTCTCCTTGAAGGAACGAGCGAAAAATTGGTTCGTGTCACTGCCTACTGATAGTATAACTAACTGGGATGAGATGAAAAAAGAATTTCTAACTGAATATTACCCAATTAGCAAAACTACAGAAAAACGTAAAGAAATTACTGGATTTAAACAGAAAATAGGGGAACAATTTCAAGAAGCCTTTAATAGGTTGAATGAATTACTAAGAACATGCCCTCACCATGAAATTCCTAAATGGATGCTAATTAAAACCTTTTTCGATAGGGTTAGTCAAGAAAGTAGGAATATGATCACTGCTGCTTCAGGTGGAACCTTTTTAGGCAAGGAAGATGATGAAGCCTGGGAATTATTAACCCAGTTAAGTAAAGGTTTAAAAGTCCAAGCAGGTTCGGATAATAGTGTTGGTGCCCAAGTTATGGGCATAGACAACGCGTGGAAGAAAGAAGTTAAATCTGACATATCCGAACTAAGCAAAAAGATGGACCTGTTGATGAAAGGAATGGGAAAGGCTACAGTGGCACAGGTCTGCTGTGTCACTTATGGAGACCCTTCTCATCCAACCGAGAATTGCCCACATACCTTCACGCACGAAGAGTATGTGAACGAAGCTTTAGGCTTTCGGCAACTAAGAGAACGGGAGAACCCATACTCGGAGACCTACAATCCGGGATGGAGAAAACACCCGAACTTTAGTTGGAGGGATAATCAAGATAATGATGCTCCCCCGAAGCCAAGATATGAGCAACCTCGTCAACAAAACCGAGATTTTCAATATGGATCGACCTCAGCTACGAAGGATGATCGGTACTATAAACGCCAAGACCCTAAAGAAGAAAATGATTCACGACCAGTGTCGGGGAACTCGAAAGAGTTTTCCGAGTTTATGGAATTCATGAAACAACAAACCATGGTTCAAGCGAAAACTATGGAGATGCTCGGAAGGCAGATGGGACAAATTGCAGAGTCCTTAACTAAACGAGAAGAAGGGAAGCTTCCAAACAACACCACAGTTAACCCATCGCACCACCATGGCAAAGAAAAGAAATATGAAGTCAACGAAGTGAACGAAGTTAACAAAGTCACTACCCTTAGGAGTGGAAAGGAAGTAGATAATAAAATAGAGATGCCTAAGGAGAGTGAAACAGACGACGAGGTAGAAATTGCCTATGAAGAAGAACCACCCAGATCAGAGTCAAAGGTAGAAACAAAAATTAAAAAAGTAACCTTTAAGGAAGTAGAAGCCAAGAAACCAGTAGAGACTAAAGTTGGGGAAGGGAGTTACAATACTGAAGTTGCCCCCTATCCAACGGCCTTAGAAAACCCAGCTTCATTTCCTTATGGTAAGAAAGGACCTAAAAACGAAGAGTTATGAGATATTTTTAATCAAGTTAAAATTAACATTCCCTTAATCAAAGCGATACAACAAGTCCCTTCTTACGCTAAATTTTTAAAAGACCTTTGTACTCAGAAACGAAAATTTAAAATAACTCTTCCAAAGCAAATCAACCTCACTGAACAAGTCAGTGCAGTTATCACTAGCTCACTGCCGCCTAAACTAAAAGATCCAGGATCACCCTTGATCCCGGTAACTATTGGCGATATTCAAATTAAAAAAGCACTTCTAGACTTAGGGGCGAGTCTTAATATCTTACCTGGTAATTTATTTGACCAACATGATCTAGGAACCCTACAGACAACAGATGTCATCCTACAATTAGCAGATAGGTCTACCAAAGTACCACGAGGGATGTTATCTGATGTAATCGTTAAGGTCGAAGACTTCTACTATCCAGTAGACTTCTTAGTGTTGGACTCAGATAGTGCTTACAAAGAAAGCCAACCGGCAATCATATTAGGACGTCCCTTCTTAGCCACAATCAATGCTCAAATCAATTGCAGGACAGGTGCATTAGACATAGCATTCGGAAACCGCAAACTCCGACTTAATGTCTTTAATAATGTACCTAATGCACCATTGGATTCAGAGTGCTACATGATCAACCTAGTTGATGATTTAATACAACAACAATTATCAACAATAACATGTAAAGATCCAGTGGAGCTGCTTCTGTACTATTATGAGCATAAGCTACATAATATGCCTGAAGCTAAGAAGTTCGAACTTGAACGTGTTCAGTCAGTGGATTCTACTCAACCACCATGGACACATAAGATCGAAAAACTTCCGACTGACCTTCCACCATCAGCAAAACCGTCTTTAGAGCAACCACCTAAATTAGAGTTGAAACCACTTCCAGCTCATCTCAAATACGCTTTTCTTGGCCCGGAGAGTACACTGCCTGTAATCATCGCAACAGATCTTACTGCTGCACAAGAAAAGGCCTTGTTAGATGTGTTGTCGAGATATAAGGAAGCGGTAGGCTGGACTATAGCAGATCTTAAGGGGATTAGCCCAACGTTGTGTATGCATAAGATTATAACTGATCCAACAGCCAAGCCAAGCAGAGATGCTCAGAGAAGGCTAAACCCTAACCTTAGAGAGGTAGTGAAGAAGGAAGTATTAAAATGGCTAGACGCTGGAATTATTTATCCGATATCAGATAGCCAATGGGTTAGTCCCACACAGACAGTTCCAAAGAAGTCTGGAATCACTGTTGTCGGTACTCCTGAAGGAGAAAAGATTGCGACTCGCCCTGTAACGGGGTGGAGAGTATGTATCGACTACAGAAAGCTAAATGCTGCAACCTCGAAGGATCATTTCCCTCTTCCGCTCATCGACCAAATAGTAGAGAAATTAGCAGGGCAGAAATTCTATTGTTTCCTAGATGGCTATTCGGGGTATAATCAAATTCCGATACACCCAGAGGATCAAGATAAGACGACATTTACATGTCCGTATGGCACATTCGCCTACCGAAGAATGCCATTTGGATTATGTAACGCTCCGGCCACATTCCAGCGATGTATGATGGCTATATTTTCAGACATGGTCGGAGGGTCTCTTGAAATCTTTATGGACGATTTTTCTATATTTGATAAGTCATTCGAAGGGTGTCTCTCTCATTTAGAAAAAGTTCTCAAGCGGTGTACTGAAACCAATTTGGTACTAAGCTGGGAGAAAAGTCATTTTATGGTTAAAGAGGGAGTAGTCTTAGGACACATAGTTTCTGAAAGGGAATGGAGGTTGATCAAGCCAAAATAAAAATAATTTCCTCGTTACCACCGCCGACTAATATTAAGGGAATTCGTTCATTCTTAGGACATGTAGGTTTCTATAGGAGGTTCATAAAAGATTTTAGTGCCATAACCAAACCCCTATGTAACCTTCTTCTTAAGGATGCACCGTTCAACTTTGATAAAGACTGTGTAGAGGTGTTTAATACATTAAAAATAAAGCTCACAGAGGCACCAATTCTGCAATCGCCTGATTGGTCTCAGCCCTTTGAGATCATGTGCGACGCAAGTGATCACGCAGTCGGTGCCGTCCTTGGTCAAAGAGTGGACAAAAAGCCCGTGGTAATATACTATGCAAGTAAAACATTCTCTGAAGCTCAAATTAATTACACAACAACTGAAAAAGAATTGCTTGCAGTAGTGTATGCCCTAGATAAATTTAGATCTTATGTCTGGAGGGCTAAGGTCATTGTGTATTCCGATCACAGTGCCTTACGACATCTCCTGGCTAAGAAAGATGCTAAGCCACGGCTAATTCGTTGGATACTGTTATTACAAGAATTTGATCTAGAAATCCGAGACAAAAAGGGCTCAGAAAATGTAGTAGCAGACCATCTCTCGAGACTACCAGCAATCACCATTCGGGACAATTTCCCAGATGAACAATTACTGTTCATCGCAAAAGTGCCTTGGTTTGCGAACTTAGTGAACTATTTTGTCACAGGGAAAATCGCAGGCCACTGGAATTCACATCAAAGAAAATACTTCTTCTCCCAAACTAAACAGTACATTTGGGAGGAGCTGGATTTATTCAAAATAGGAGTAGATCAGATCATCCGGCGATGTGTTCCAGACAACGAGCATTACGACATTTTAAATCACTGTCACTCGTATGCATGTGGAGGCCATTTTAGTGCTAAAAAGACAGGTCATTGAATTTTACAAAGTGGATTCTTTTAGCCGACTATATTTAAGGACTCATATGAGTTTGTAAAGTCATGCCTACGATGCCAACAAATAGGAGGTATTTCAAAAAGAGACCAAATGCCTAGGACACCAATCCTTATTGTAGAGATTTTCGATGTGTGGGGCATAGACTTTATGGGACCATTCCCTAAGTCATACGGTTTCGAATACATCTTAGTGGCAGTTGATTACGTCTCTAAATGGGTAGAAGCCGAAGCCACAAGGACTAATGACCACAAAGTAGTTTGCCAATTCGTTAAACGTAATATATTTTCTCGTCACGGAATTCCTAGAGCCATAATCAGTGATGAGGGTTCTCATTTCAAAAATATGTACTTTAGTAAACTACTGAAGCATTATGGAGTAACACATAAGATAGCCACCCCATATCATCCACAAACTAGTGGACAGGTAGAAGTGTCCAACAGGGAGGTTAAGCGTATATTAGAAAAAACAGTACGACCCGATAGGAAAGATTGGTCAATACGATTAGATGATGCACTTTGGGCATATCGTACAACGTATAAAACCCCTATTGGTATGTCCCTATAAGCTAGTTTATGGGAAATTATGTCTTCTTCCGGTTGAGTTAGAACACCGAGCCTTATGGGCCATTAAAAATGCAGATTTGAACTTCACAGCTGCCGGTATAAATCGGAAACACCAACTAAACGAATTAGAATAAATACGTAAGGAAGCTTATGAAAGTTCTAAAATCGACAAAGAAAAAACAAAAGCTTTCCATGATCGAATAATTAAACGAAAGGTGTTCAATAAAGGTGACAAAGTTTGGCTATTCAACGCACGCCTACGGCTCTTCCCAGGCAAACTAAAAAGTAAGTGGTCAGGCCCATATACAGTAACTAACATCTACCCCCATGGTGCAATTGAAATAATTGATCAAAAAGGCGGTGAACCGTTTAAAGTGAACGGCCATCGATTAAAATTATTTGTACAATGGGCCAACAATGAAAATGTATCATCTGAGACAATGGTCTTGGAAGATATCACTTAAGATAATTAAAGCTCCACAACGTCTGGCTGAAGACAGTAAACTTAGCGCTTTCTGGAAGGCAATCCAGTGAACTTTGTGGGTGTGTTCCAGAGAAACCCTCATGAGACTATAACTCGTCCACTCGGGCTATCGAGGGGTTTAAAGGCTTGTTGCACATGCTAAATGCAATCGTTTTCACCACGAAAGTGTGCTTTTAATTTTTTGCAGATTAGATTTTTATTATGCCTTAGTTTGTTGCTCTTTTAAATTATTTAGTCAAATAATAGTTCATCCTATGATACGGTGGTACATATCGCAACCAACTAAGTTGGGGAAAAATTTACCTGTCAAGAAGATGCAAAGCCTAAGCCGAAAAACGACGGAAAGTTAGACAAATAGATGACAAAAAAATCGGTGCATTGTACGTTAATTCGTTAGTTTTTGGGGGGGCCAAACACTACAAACAGCACACACAAAAATCGCCTGGCAGCAGAGCAGCGCACCGGCCAGCGCAGGCCTGCGCCCCGCGCTGCGCCCCAAGCGCACCGGCTTGCGCAGGGGTGCGCCTGCGTCTGCGCCCCGATGCATACCAGCGGTTTTTAACTCTTTTTCACCCCATTTCTTTCATTCTCTCTTCAAACAACTCCGAATTTTTGCTCCCTTTTTGCTCTCAAGGCTTCAACAAACGTGGAATCTAGTCCAGATTACTCATCTTCTTGCTCATATTCCTCAATGTAAGTTCATATCCCTCCATTATTCTTCTTTTTCAAGCAAGGAATACTATTTTATTTTAAAATAAGTCTCTGCCCTAAATTCCACAACCTTGAAGATGAACATGTTTTCAGATGCATCCTATATCCTTAATTGCGTAAATGCTCTTAGAATATGCACATTTCATGTTTTTATCGGTAATTTCTAAATATAGGTTTTCAAAGAATTTCTCACTGTGATATGTTTAGAAAGTCCATTTTAGGAGATAACTTCCAGATAGGTGCACTACTCTATGCTAAAATTAGGATGAACATGTCACTCCATTACAATTTCATGATTCGTGCTTTTAATCGCCCAATTTATCGCTCATAATCATGCACGTCACGACATGAACAAATCTTGTCATGCTACGTTACTCTCATCATTCATGCACATGCAACAAATTCATGGAGAATGGTCATTGCATTGAATTAATTGCACCTTTGTGGAATACGTTGCACTTGACATTTATGTATTTCTCACCGGGTTCTTCGGACTCCATCGAGATTAACATGCTTGTGTGCCATTGTGTGCATTTAATTGTGCTAAATTTCGTTTCTCTTTGCTATATGTGCATAGATGTCACAACAATTCGCAGGGAACTCTCGTCGACGTATCTCCCGCACTCCACGCATGCGTGTGCACACACTTATCCCGATCAATATCGAGTATCCTTCACCCCCACCCTCACCACCGGTTTCCGAACCACCCACGCACTTTTATATAGAAAAGACTTTGAAAGAATCGGACTTTAAACATTTTGGGATTATAGAGAGTTTTGATCGCATAGGGTGGTCGGGGGCTTTACAAATCGAGACCCCGTATGTTCACGAAACTGAGATCATGGATGACAACTCTTATTCGGAGAGAGGGGGCCGTGGAACATGACTTTGAATTGCGGGGACGAATTAATGGAAAGGAGATTATAGTTTCTAGGAAGGAATTGTGTGATTACTTTGATTTTGATACTGAGATCCCAGTAGCGAGGGAATTTTGGACGGAACAAGATCTATCAAGTGGGGTGTTACGACATTCAGAAGGATGGGCTAAGAAGCTAACAGAGGTCTTCAATCTTACTATCGAACAAGCTAGGGTTTATTCCAAGTACTATCGGGGTGATCTTCGCCCATGAGCCAAAGTATTGTGGAAGATTATTGTCTTCAATATCCTACCGAGATCGTCCAATACCACTGCCGTTCGGACCCGAGAGGTCATACTCATTCACGCTTTGATCACGGGTAAACCGGTCATCTCCCTTGCTTATATCATGATGCAGACTATTTGGGAAGCGACCCTCTCGAAACCACAAATGGAAATACCTTACGGTCGTATGCTCAGTGAACTGTTTATCAATATGGGATTCATCTCGGAAGGAGCTAGCCCACGGCTATTGGGACCAAATGATGTTTGGTTTACAAGACATACCATGGCGGGCTTAACATTTGAGCAAGTTTCGGGCACCTTTTTTATTAGGGACCCCGCCCACGGTACTGTTTCAATCATCCCTACAAGTCGCTCCTTTTATCGGTATGAGAAAACTTTAGAGAAGGGTAAAGCAAGGATAGGTGAGGAGAAGATTGAAAAGGGCGGTCCATCACAAGCACACGTGTCGGAAAACGATGTCTTGGAAGCACGACTTACCGCCATCAAAAACGCGGTTGAGGGATTACTTGCAGCCAACAAAGCAGTTCTCATGGAGGTGGACAAGCTGAAGTACGATCTCAACGTTCATGGAATCTCGGTGGGAGCTCACTCCCGTTGGCTCTCTAGCCTCCAATCGAGGGTAGAGGAGCTTGAACGGGCTGTCGGCCGCCGCAGTTCCCACACCGCCTCAACCCGCACATCCCATCTGACGTCTCCTGATGAATATTGATTCCATTATTCCGTGCAATCTTCACTAATACACTATGGTTCATGACTTTTAAACAATTCGTAACTGGTTGTGTAATTGGCCCTAGTCCATAACAAGTATGTGCTCGGTGTTCATGTTGGCACCGAAAACTTTTTAGACTTCGTAACAATTGCGTGCCATGATTAGTAGACAATTTACTCGCACTATTTCTGTTACCTACATATCACTCGTCTCATATAATTATTTTTTAATCTCTCTTCGTATCGGGGATGACACATTCGTTTAAGTTGGGGAAGGGGAAACACATACATGTGTTAACAAGTGTAGGATAAATGTTTGTAAACCATACTTTTTATTGAAAATACGTAAATTATCAAACCAAGCATGCACCCAACCAACTGAAAAAACGAAAATTTTTTGAACCGAACAGGCCCCCCAAGCGCAGCCGCCGGCGCAGGCCTGCGCCGGGGGGTGCGCCTGCCCGTTTTTGCTCCATTTTAAATAGAATTTTTTTTTTCAAAACCCTACAAGAGCACCCTTGCGACCCCCTTACGGTTCCCTCACCTTCCTCACATATTTTCACCTAAAAAACTCATTTTTGCTTACAAAAATCACTAGAAATCAAGCTAGTCATTTACATTACGCAAGAATTGGCAAGGAACTTGAGTTTTCAACTCAAGTTGGGGAAGTTTGAAGTCAAGCTAGGAACTTATCCACTACCAAGTTAGATTCAACTCTTCTTTCAAATTTTCATCAAAAGCAAGGTACAAAATCTCCACCATTCTTGAACAATTAAGCTTTAATGGAATATGAGGTTGAATTTTGACTTTTAGATTGACTTTTTGCATGACCACTTATACAAGATAATTTTAGTGCTTTCATAGTGTAAAATAGAGTATCAAGTGAAATTATGGGCACGATTAAGGAAAAAGGCATGCTAGTCAAATTCCGAAAAGTTCGTTGTTATTTTGTGCAATTTGCTTAAATTGTTAAATGTGACAAAGTGGTTAAATTGATATGAATAAATTATGCATCCTTGTGTTACATATGATATGATTATTGCACAAACTATCAGTTATGGTTCTTTGTTGTGAAAATAGAACGAATTGAGAATTTCATAATTATACTTAAGTTGTCGTAATTGCAAATGTCTCGCCGAACTAGACAACGGGTGGGAGAAGGCGCCAGTTCCTCTACCCAACCGAGGGTAGAATGGAACCCGGACTTTTATTTATCACAGCATCCGGCCAACATACGACGACAGTTGTTCATGACAAAGAAATTCTCGGGCAAGGTCTTAGTTGAAAAGAGAGTAAAGAAAGACGAGTTCGAGAACTATGGGGTAGTGAGATCCTTTGACCGGTTAGGATGGGAGGCAGTATTGGATTTAGGAGGGGAGCACATTTATCATGACGAGGTTGTAGAGTGGATGTCTACATTGAGGCGCGAAGAAGGACGATTCAGAGGCGACTTTACATTAACAGGTCGCGTAAATGGGCATGAGTTTCCGATGAACGCACAAGCGTTACGAGAGGTCTTTGGAGTTGATATTGGTGTTGGAGAAGACGGAGCACGGAATTTTAACTATGAGTATAAAACAGACGCGCAACTAGCATTCACCGATAGGACTTGGGAGGGTGAATGGACTACACAGTTGGCAGAGATATTGAAGATCGACTACAATGCTGCAGCTGGATATACGGCATACGCTAGGCGTGAACTTAGCCCCATGGCGAAGGTATTGCATAAGATTGTTACCAACAATGTGCTTCCGAGAGACAGTGATCTGACAAAGATTCGGCACAAGGAGGTAACTATCCTTTACGCACTGATGACAGGAGAGCCGAGCCTCTCCTTTGCTTGGATTGTGATGAACGACCTGTGGTCGATGTATGACACGAGGGAGAGGAAAATAATCCCTCACGGATGGACTATATCAGAATTTTTGAGAGCTCAAGCAGCAATTTCCCCCATCTCTGTTCCAAGGGGAGTCTCAGGCGCCGTCATTACAGCAGCTATGATACAAAGCATCACCCTGCGCCAAACAGATCAAGGATTTGAACTCTTTGACTCAGACACGGGAAAGACGCACCGAGAGATATATGACGTAGAAGAGGCAGAGGCTTACCATCAGCATCAAGCAGAAAGAGTACATGCAGCGGGAGGAGCTAATGATATGTCTCAGGTGATCGCACGGTTGGACGCGATGAACTTGCGTTTGGGCACTTTTCAAGAGGATGTGGTTGGAAGGATGGACGAGTTCCAGCACGAGTTGGAAACCCAGACAAGCCGTATTGATGAGATCTACACCGGTGTGCGAGCGTCAGCATTTCAGAACGCTTTCTACAACCAGCGGCACTGGGCGTACACTGATGCGGTGAGAGATCATATGAACTACAATGCCGGGTTGCCACATCAGCCATACGAGGACTATCAGTATCAGAATTTCGAGAGGCTGAACATTGAGGATCGAACACCTCAATACTTTCCAGCCTATGGTCGAGTCCCCACCACGACACAAGGAGATAGCGTGGTGTATCCCGCGAACACATACCCGCCTGCACCTCTCATGCAAGAAGACCGAAATCCCTTTGGGGAATTCTTTGCTGGTATTTTCGGACCGCCACCACCACCGCAGTAGTCAGGTTCTTCCGTTCCTTTCTTTAAGTAGGATGATTTATTGTTTTTGCAATTAGTGTTTTATTTTGCATGCATTACTATTTTTGAAGAAATGTGTTTCTTTTTAGAAGATTATGTGAAAAGCGAGCCGTAAAAAAAAGATCCGATCAAGTGACCCTAAAAATCTTTGTAGTTGAGCTTGCAACTTAAAAATGATGATGTTAGTTAGGTCGGTTTCAAGCAAATAGATGTAATTATATTAGTTTAATTATAACACAAAGAGTCATAGATGTTTAAAACCAAGGAAGTGAACTGGATTTGAAGTAGGATATATTATGTTGTCGCGAGTGGTAATTAACAAGGATTCCAATAGCCGCTACTTATTCATGCAATAAGGGGGAGGGAGCGAACACGAATAGAGCCTCAATTCAAGTGTGGCCTAGTTGATTCAGGAGATTAAGTCTAAAGGGTACCATCATGCCTAGTCCCCTAAGACCAACTGGTCTGGGAGTGGCTGACCCAAATCCTGCTACACGGATCATCTAGAAAGCCATGTTAAACTTGAACGAAGAATAGAAACATTGCATGAAGAAAGACTAGAACGAAAAAAAAACCCAGTATTTATACTCATGTGTAACGACCCGATTATTTAATCGATAATTAATATTTATTGTAAAGAATTACAAATTCGGAATATTAATTAATATTGTGATATGTAAATAAATGGTTGTGTAAATTATAATAAATAAAGTATTGATTTATGAAGAAAGGACCTTAAAAGAAATGAAAATAATTGTAGGGTCTAAATGGTAAATATTAAATAGTTTTAAAAAAAAAAAGGAAAAAGCAAAAAGCAAATTTTTGCCTTATATTTACGCCACCCACACACACACACACAAGTGAGTGTGTGTGGTCGTCCACTTCCAAGAGAGAAAAGAGAGAAAGAAAAGAGAGGAAAAAAGAGAGAGAGAGAGAGAGAGATCTTGGGAGGAAGAAGAAGAAGAAGAAGAAATCTGATTTCTTTGGAAGTTTCACTCGATTTTCTTAGGGATCTAAGAGGTACCAACTTTTATTATTTGTAAATCTCTTACTCTTTTTCTCCTCTCCATCTTCATATGAAGAAGATAGAACTCAAATGGGTTTTTATGGAGAGCCCTTAGAAATGGCTAGATCTTCAAAGTAAATGATGAAATATGTTAGATCCATTATCTAAAAAGTATATTATACAAGTTTCTATGTATTTTGATGGGTTTTTATGAAGATCTCTTAGAAATGGCTAGATCTGAAAAGAAAATGATGAAATATGTTAGATCCATATTCTAAAAAGTATATTATACAAGTTTCTATGTATTTTGATGGGTTTCTATGAGGATCTCTTAGAAATGGCTAGATCTGAAAAGAAAATGATGAAATACGTTAGATCTATTATTTTTAAAAGTATATTTCAAGTTTTATGTATTTTGGTGGGTTTATCTCAAAACCCCAAATTTGAGTTCATATGAACCCTATGTAATCTAAAAAGATGAAAATGATGTTTTGATGGTTAAAAATGGGTTAAGATATATATATATATATATATATATATATATATATATATATATATATGTTGGGAATAATTTTACAACTCTTTATAATAAATATAGAGAAGTTTTAGTATTTTTGACATTAAATCTGTAAGGCAGAAAGTGCAGTTCAGCCTTGAAATATTCTGAAAAATTCGCTAAGTACGAATTTCGGATGACCCGAAATTCGGATGGTCTTTGTCCGAATTTCGGATGGCCTTGGACCGAAATTGTAATTTTAATTATTTTTATTCTATGAGATCTTTTGTCATAATAGTCTATGACATCTAATACGGAGAATAATTAGACCAAAATATTTATTGAGGTTTAATGCCGAAACTAGTTAAGTCTTACGACTAATGTATCCGGATCAATGTTAAGAAATTATAAGCTGTGAGACTTATAAATATTGCATTATGAACCTATTTGTAGGGGTTTGACGGGTTAAGGTCCCTTGGAGACTATTAATCATATTTTGACGATTATAACTCGGTTTCGAGGCCGAGAGCTTGTTGTACACCACAGTGAGTTCTAGCATTAATGTATTTATATGCATATCATGAATTGTATGTTATCGCTTTCGTATCATTCTTGTCATTTACATGCCTTGCCATCACATATATTATTGTTATCATATTATCACTCGATTGATAAGTTGTTGAACATTCATTTGACCTCTCCGCCGAGACGGTAAGCCTGAGTGTGGTAACCTAGCGGAATCATAATGGTAAGCCTGAGTGTGGTAACCATTATTGCCTGTAAAATGATAAGCCTGTGTGTGGTAATCGTATGGCATCACTGTAAACTGCATATCGATAAGCCTGTGTCTGTGGTAATCGAGCAGTAGATTGTAAACCCATTGTACGGTAAGCTTGTGTGTGGTAACCGCAATGTGGTAGCTTATTAGCCATTAGTTGGCCTCCTGAGATTGTTAGCTAAATTCATGGCATTGCATGGCATCATTCATATATCGCATGATACTTTAATCTAGAAACTCACTAAACAACTTTGTTGTTTACCCGTTAGTTGATTATTCTTTTCAGGATCTGTTAAGGGCAAAGGCCCGGCTGGCCTTTGATTGGAGCACGGATAGGAGCTCCATATTTTGTTGATGATTGGGGTGGGAGTAGCAGACTTCCATTTTGGACTTACGCGAATTAGTTAATGATTATTAATTCGTTTGTAATCACACTGATGATTTAACATTGTGACCCCAATTACATTACTCCGTGATTCTAGACACTCTGTTGTGTTATATGCAAAGTGTTTGGAATCACGTTGATGATTGTTAAAGTATTAAAAGTTTTAAATTGACTGTATTTCTGCAAGTACTCTGTATAAATTAATGTATAATGGTATCGAAATACTCGTATTAGTTGTATGGGTGTTTCAATTTGGTATCAGAGCTGGAGCTCATAGACAGAGTATAGTCGACGATACTCTACTCTGAGCACGGTTTCAGATGCTGGTATTGACCCACCTAGGCGGCAATATTATAACAAATTCAATTGTCCTTTGGCCTAGGATGGGATATTAATGGGTAGACTTTTAAGGTTTTAACTTAATGAAAGTATAATTGTGTATACGTATAAATGTTAAATGCACACTTTGGTGTGAAAGAAGCGTTGAACCTACCTGTAACTGTTTGTTGCAGACAATGTCGGATAGCCAGTCGAATCGCGTTCTACACCAGGAGGTAGAACATTCAAATGATGGGGGAGGCAGAGATCAGTCTCCAGATTATGAAAATGAATCCAGTTTCCGTACTGGTGGAGGGTCTCGAGAGAACCAGATGATGCAGATGATGGCTCAGATGCTGGAGCAAAATCGCCAGCAGAATGAGCTAATGACCCAATTACTTGCTTCCCAGAACGTGCAGGGAAAGAAAAATAATGCTAAGGGGGAGCAAGCAAGTAACGATAATACTAAAATCGCTGGAAGTGGAAGTAGGGCGGAAAGGCCCAAGAAAGATAAAGAACGGAAGCACGGCTCCTCTAAGTCAAAAAGGGGAATGTCGTACAAGAATTTTATTGGGTGTCGTCCTCCAGCGTTCAATGGACGGGCAACTACTGTGGAGGCCTTGGACTGGATCAAGGCAATCGAAAAATTGTTCCGAGTCACCGACGTCAGCGACGACAAAAAGGTGCAGTACGCGACTGCACAATTTGTTGGTCCTGCTTTAACTTGTTGGGATTCCGAAGCAGAAATTTTGGGCTTGGATGCCGTGGCTAAGATGACCTGGGAAGAGTTCAAAACCAGGTTTGACAAGCATTTCTGTCCGGCTGTTGCGGTACAGAAGATTAAAAGAGACTTCCTCACGTTTCAGCAAGGAGACTTGTCGGTTGATGATTATCTGATCGAGTTTAACTCGAAAGCAATGTTTGTGGGGACGGTAATTGCGGACGAAAAACAAAAGACCGACTATTTTGTGGAAGGACTGCGAAGTGAAATTGGCGAGATGGTGACTGTTCGCGCGGTGGAATCTTTTGAGAAAGCTGTGGAGTATGCGCGACTCCGAGAATATGAATTGTTCCGTAGGGAGCAGGAATCAGCGGGATCGAAGAAAGCGAAGGTTGAATCTTCTTCGGGGACGTTTAAACAACCCCAACAATCGTTCTCAAAGAACGTGGACTCTCGTTCACGTTCCCAATCTTCTAGACACTTGAAGAAGCCTGCGGGCTCCCACAACAACTCTCAGTTGAAATCTCAGTTTTCGAATTCGGTGCCTAACTGTAACCGATGTGGAAAGCTTCATCGTGGGGAATGTTTGTCCCCTATTGTTTGCCATGGATGTGGAGAAGAGGGACACATACGTCCTGCGTGCCCCAAACGAAGTGATGCGTGCTATGAATGTGGTCAGGTGGGCCACCTCGCTCGGAATTGCCCGAAAAAGAAGTCGGCAGCGTCTGAAAGTAAAGGCTCAGTTGCAAAGCCTAGTTATGTTGGTGGTTCCTCCCAATCAAAGGGGAATCCGCCTAAGCCTCAAGCCAGAGTCTACCAGATTACTGCTGCCGAGGCGCAAGATGTGCCGGATGTCGTGACCGGTACTTTTCTTCTAAATTCTTTACCTGCTGTAGTATTATTTGATTCCGGTGCAAGTGTGTCTTTTGTTTCTAAATCATTTGCACGAAAGTTAGATGTTGTACCTTCTTTGATGCCTTTCCCTCTATCCGTTGATGTGGCAAGCGGGAAATCAGTCTGTGCCACCCAAATATATTATGACTATGTGCTGACCTTAGATGGACACAATTTTGATGTCGACCTTGTCCCCATGGATACTAAAGAATTTGATGTAATAGTTGGTATGGATTGGTTGGCCAATAATCTTGCCACTATTGCTTGTGCGAAAAGAATTGTTCGTCTATTCACGTCGGAAGGCGAAGAAATATTTGTGTATGAGGATAGACGAAAAAGGGAAGCCGCAGTGATTTCGGTAGCTAAGGCTCGGAAAAATTTAAGTAAAGGTTGTCAATGCTTCTTGGCTTGTGTGTTGAATACTAAGAAAGAAGGGAAAAACCTTAAGGATGTACCAGTGGTTAATGAATATCCCGACGTGTTTCCTGATGACTTACCGGGATTGCCACCGGATCGATCTGTAGAGTTTCGGATTGAATTGGTGCCGGGAGCTGCACCAATTGCGCGTGCTCCGTATCGTTTAGCGCCTTCGGAAATGAAGGAAATGATGGCGCAATTGGAAGAACTGTTAGAGAAAGGGTTCATTCGGCCGAGTACCTCGCCGTGGGGTGCTCCGGTTTATATTCGTACGAAAGAAAGACGGAACCTTGCGAATGTGTATAGATTATAGAGAACTGAACAAGGTGACTATAAAGAATAAGTATCCTTTGCCTCGTATTGATGACTTTTTCGATCAACTACAAGGAGCTGCTTAGTTCTCGAAGATAGACCTTTGTTCAGGGTATCACCGACTTAAGGTTCGTGAGGAAGATGTGCCGAAAACTGCTTTTCGGACCCGATATGGGCATTATGAGTTCTTAGTGATGCCTTTTGGACTCACTAATGCTCCTGCGGCCTTTATGGACTTGATGAATCGTGTGTGCCGTCCAATGCTTGACAAGTCAGTTATAGTGTTTATCGACGACATCTTGGTGTATTCTAAGACGGAGGAGGATCATGCGGTTCATCTGAGGCAATTACTTGAACTTCTTCGCAGCGAGTAGTTGTATGCTAAATTCTCGAAGTGCGAGTTTTGGTTACGACAAGTGCAATTTTTAGGGCATGTTATATCTTGTGAGGGTGTTTCTGTGGATCCCTCCAAGATAGAGGCCATTAAAAGTTGGGAAGCGCCTAGAAATGTTGCTGAGATTCGTAGTTTCCTTGGATTGGCCGGCTATTACCGACGATTTATCAAAGATTTCTCTAAAATAGCCGTCCCACTCACTTCGTTGACTCGTAAGAATGCGAAGTTTGTGTGGGAAAAGCCACAGATTGAGGCGTTTCAAATTTTGAAGAGTCGTTTGACCGATGCTCCGGTACTTGCGTTGCCGGAAGGGAACGAAGATTTTGCTGTTTATAGCGATGCTTCGATAAACGGATTAGGTTGCGTGTTGATGCAACGAGGAAAAGTGATAGCTTACGCTTCGAGGCAGCTAAAGGATTATGAAAAGAGTCGCCCTACTCACGACTTGGAGTTAGATGCTGTCACGTTTGCTTTAAAAATCTGGCGACATTATCTGTACGGCACTAGGTGCCAGTTGTTTACTGATCATAAGAGCTTGAGGCATATCTTTGATCAGAAAGAATTAAATATGCGACAGAGGCGCGCCGTGGAATTGATCAAGGATTATGACTGTGAAATCCTTTACCACCCTGGAAAGGCCAATGTAGTGGCCGACGCCTTAAGCCGAAAGAGATATCCGGAAGCAACTTGTTATGCGCTAACGCATGTAGTTGTGACTTCCTCTATCCTTGACGACATTCGGAAGTGGCAAATCGAAGGCCTTAAAGAGGAAAATATTAAGTCTGAAAGAATGGTTGGTCAAAGTGTGTTGTTAGCCGATGGTAACAACGGGTTGAAAATGTTTAGGGATCGTAGTTGGGTGCCTAAGATCGGTGATGTGCGCAAGACAATTTTAGAAGATGGTCATAATTCAAAGTTCTCAATTCACCCCGGGAGTTCTAAGATGTATCAGGATTTGAAATCTGAATATTGGTGGCCCGGAATGAAGCGAGACGTTGGTAATCACGTTGAACGGTGCTTGACTTGCTTGCGAGTCAAGGCCGAACACCAAAAACCATCTGGAAATTTGCAACCACTCGAGATACCTGAATGGAAGTGGGATCACATCACGATGGATTTTGTGGTAAAGCTTCCGAAGACCCAATGACAACATGATGATATCTGGGTTATTGTGGATCGACTGACGAAGTCCGCACACTTTTTGCCAATACGAGAAAACTTTCCTTTGGAAAGATTGGCGCGAATGTATATCGATGAAATTATTGTACGTCATGGGATTCCAAAATCTATTGTCTCGGATCGTGATTCGAGATTTACTTCGAGATTTTGGCAAAGTATGCAAGATCAGTTGGGGACGCGTGTTAATTTGAGTACGGCGTTTCGTCCCCAGACTGACGGCCAAACTGAACGTACTAATCAGACGATGGAAGATATGTTGCATGCGTGTGTGATCGAGCTTGGTGGAAATTGGGATACACACCTACCACTTGTGGAATTCGCCTACAACAATAGTTATCATTCTTCGATAAAGATGGCTCCGTATGAGTCGTTGTATGGTCGGAAGTGTCGAACTCCGACGTGTTGGCGTGAAGCAGGCGAGAAACCGTTAGCGGGTCCCGAATTGCTTCAAGAGACGCATGATAAAATTCAGATTATTCGTGAGCGAATCAAAGCTGCCCAAGATCGACAGAAAGCATACTCGGACAAACGTCATAAAAATAATGAGTTTGCAGTGGGAGATTCTGTGATGTTGAAAGTATCTCCGTGGAAGGGAATTATGAGATTCGGGAAGCGAGGGAAGTTAAGTCCTCGATACGTTGGACCATTTCCTATTACCGAGCGTATCGGAGCCCAAGCTTATAAATTAGAGTTGCCCGCTGAGTTGGCAGGAATTCATGACACCTTCCATGTTAGCTATTTGAAGAGAAGTCCGATCAATCCTACGGTGACCGTTCCTTTGGATGATGTGCAAATTGATGATAAATTGTGATATATTGAAGAACCGGAAAAGATTATCGGCGACAAAGTAATTAATCTAAGGAATAAGGAGATCGAGATGGTACTCGTTTGTTGGAAGCACCACCGTGGATCTCTGATGACTTGGGAGACGAAGGCTGAAATGATGGCCAAATACCCCGCTCTGTTTGAAAGAACCTAATTCCGTGGGCGGAATCCTTTTAAGAGGGGAGGAATTGTAACGACCCGATTATTTAATCGATAATTAATATTTATTGTAAAGAATTACAAATTCGGAATATTAATTAATATTGTGATATGTAAATAAATGGTTGTGTAAATTATAATAAATAAAGTATTGATTTATGAAGAAAGGACCTTAAAAGAAATGAAAATAATTGTAGGGTCTAAATGGTAAATATTAAATAGTTTTAAAAAAAAAAAGGAAAAAGCAAAAAGCAAATTTTTGCCTTATATTTACGCCACCCACACACACACACACAAGTGTGTGTGTGGTCGTCCACTTCCAAGAGAGAAAAGAGAGAAAGAAAAGAGAGGAAAAAAGAGAGAGAGAGAGAGATCTTGGGAGGAAGAAGAAGAAGAAGAAGAAATCTGATTTCTTTGGAAGTTTCACTCGATTTTCTTAGGGATCTAAGAGGTACCAACTTTTATTATTTGTAAATCTCTTACTCTTTTTCTCCTCTCCATCTTCATATGAAGAACATAGAACTCAAATGGGTTTTTATGGAGAGCCCTTAGAAATGGCTAGATCTTCAAAGTAAATGATGAAATATGTTAGATCCATTATCTAAAAAGTATATTATACAAGTTTCTATGTATTTTGATGGGTTTTTATGAAGATCTCTTAGAAATGGCTAGATCTGAAAAGAAAATGATGAAATATGTTAGATCCATATTCTAAAAAGTATATTATACAAGTTTCTATGTATTTTGATGGGTTTTTATGAGGATCTCTTAGAAATGGCTAGATCTGAAAAGAAAATGATGAAATACGTTAGATCTATTATTTTTAAAAGTATATTTCAAGTTTTATGTATTTTGGTGGGTTTATCTCAAAACCCCAAATTTGAGTTCATATGAACCCTATGTAATCTAAAAAGATGAAAATGATGTTTTGATGGTTAAAAATGGGTTAAGATATATATATATATATATATATATATATATATATATATATATATATGTTGGGAATAATTTTACAACTCTTTATAATAAATATAGAGAAGTTTTAGTATTTTTGACATTAAATCTGTAAGGCAGAAAGTGCAGTTCAGCCTTGAAATATTCTGAAAAATTCGCTAAGTACGAATTTCGGATGACCCGAAATTCGGATGGTCTTTGTCCGAATTTCGGATGGCCTTGGACCGAAATTGTAATTTTAATTATTTTTATTCTATGAGATCTTTTGTCATAATAGTCTATGACATCTAATACGGAGAATAATTAGACCAAAATATTTATTGAGGTTTAATGCCGAAACTAGTTAAGTCTTACGACTAATGTATCCGGATCAATGTTAAGAAATTATAAGCTGTGAGACTTATAAATATTGCATTATGAACCTATTTGTAGGGGTTTGACGGGTTAAGGTCCCTTGGAGACTATTAATCATATTTTGACGATTATAACTCGGTTTCGAGGCCGAGAGCTTGTTGTACACCACAGTGAGTTCTAGCATTAATGTATTTATATGCATATCATGAATTGTATGTTATCGCTTTCGTATCATTCTTGTCATTTACATGCCTTGCCATCACATATATTATTGTTATCATATTATCACTCGATTGATAAGTTGTTGAACATTCATTTGACCTCTCCGCCGAGACGGTAAGCCTGAGTGTGGTAACCTAGCGGAATCATAATGGTAAGCCTGAGTGTGGTAACCATTATTGCCTGTAAAACGATAAGCCTGTGTGTGGTAATCGTATGGCATCACTGTAAACTGCATATCGATAAGCCTGTGTCTGTGGTAATCGAGCAGTAGATTGTAAACCCATTGTACGGTAAGCTTGTGTGTGGTAACCGCAATGTGGTAGCTTATTAGCCATTAGTTGGCCTCCTGAGATTGTTAGTTAAATTCATGGCATTGCATGGCATCATTCATATATCGCATGATACTTTAATCTAGAAACTCACTAAACAACTTTGTTGTTTACCCGTTAGTTGATTATTCTTTTCAGGATCTGTTAAGGGCAAAGGCCCGGCTGGCCTTTGATTGGAGCACGGATAGGAGCTCCATATTTTGTTGATGATTGGGGTGGGAGTAGCAGACTTCCATTTTGGACTTACGCGAATTAGTTAATGATTATTAATTCGTTTGTAATCACACTGATGATTTAACATTGTGACCCCAATTACATTACTCCGTGATTCTAGACACTCTGTTGTGTTATATGCAAAGTGTTTGGAATCACGTTGATGATTGTTAAAGTATTAAAAGT
This sequence comes from Centrapalus pauciflorus, assembly GCA_020465985.1. Classification (NCBI taxonomy): domain Eukaryota; kingdom Viridiplantae; phylum Streptophyta; class Magnoliopsida; order Asterales; family Asteraceae; genus Centrapalus; species Centrapalus pauciflorus. The sequence continues at coordinate 154,513 of JAANYP010000029.1, forward strand.
TTTAAATTGACCGTATTTCCGCAAGTACTCTGTATAAATTAATGTATAATGGTATCGAAATACTCGTATTAGTTGTATGGGTGTTTCATCATGCATCGACGAGAAAAGATGGTCCAGTGACCCACGTGAATTCAAATCTATAACCTTGAGCTAAAAGGATAATAGTGGTGAGGAATTTTTGAACAACCACTCGAAAAACATCATGATAAATCTGAAATAAATTCTGTTCATGTCTTTGAGTTTTATTACGTTTATGAAGGCTAGTGTTTGTTTAAATAAGTTGATTATGTCTTTCACACTTGATAAACCCGATATTTTAAAAGTCTGATTTTCGTTGCTTGCTCGGGACGATCAAGGATTAAGTTGAGGAAGTTTGATCGGGTTATAATTTATCATGTTTATTAAACCCAAAAGAGTTGTTTTTAGTAAGAAAATGGCATAGAATGTGCTACTATTGAATAAATTCTGTGCTTATGCAGGTAAACAAAATCCGGTCTAAATTGGCGAAAAAAGGACAAAAATTCAGAGCCAGGCGCAGAGAGGGGCGCAGCCCTGCGCCCAGACCAAGTGCTCGACAAAAGAAATTAATTCAAAAAAACACGGATTTTACAGACAGGCGCAGGGGGGGGGCGCAGGCCTGTGCCTACGGCTGCGCCCAGCCCATTAAAATAATAGACGGCCGTTTTTAGGGTTTTTCCAGCTTCTCCTATAAATACAAAGTCATAGTTCAGAGAAAAGGATCGGTTTTTTGGAGAGGAAAGCTAAGAAAAAGAACCCCGTTTGAGCGAACACACGTACGAAGAGCACACGAGTCAAGCTACGAAGATGGATACACAACTCTTGAACATTGCACCAACAATGTCCGGCTAGTCTCATCATAATCATTCTCGGAGGAAGCACATCGCTAAGTGTTTATTTTATGAACGATTACTTTAAGTTTGCATGGTTTTATTATTTATATTTAGATTGTAAACGAATGATTATTATTTGTTTGTCGCGTTTCGCAAGATAGTTCGTTGACATTTTATTATTCGTGCCGAGTTAATTGTTTAATTAAGACGAGTAATCAAACGTGTCACGCGCTATGCCCAAGATCACGTAACGATTCTAATAATAATTAAAACAAAGATTATGTCTATGTAATCTTTATATCGTTTTTATAAATTAAATACAAAGCTAAGTGTGGAATCCGGGAATGGTTATCCTCGTACTTTATTCAATCAAACAGTTTTATTAAGTTTCTTTTTACAAATTTCGCAAGTAATTAGTTTTATAAATCAAGCAATCACTTTTTACAAACCAATCAATCTCTTAAAATTAATTATTTTACAACGCTAGTCGCTTGAATACGTGTAATTAACATCTCGCTCTCTGTGGATACGATCCCTACTTACCCTAGCTTCTAAGGTATTTAGTGGTATTTTTGACGGGTTAACGACACTCGCATCAGCATCCGATAATGTCTCCGAGCGTCCTTGATGGATGACCTTCTTCTTGATGGATATCTTCGCCAAGATTTTTACATAATTTTAATCTAAATACATTTGCCTATTTTCTAACCTATTACAGATTACACCATGAAACCAGGATTCCAATGGCACGCAGGCCTTCCCAAAAATATAACCAATAATAAAATAGCAAACGTTGAGATTAAACAAACAACTATCACAATCAAGGGGTCTCAAGGCTCGGCTATGTCACAAACATAAATAAAGCAGTAAAGCATATTAATAATCCAGAATTCATTTTTATCTTGCCATGAAAATAATTCCAAGACCAATTAATCTACCATTAATTGAAGTATTCATTTCCAATATCGTTCTTAAATTAAATACGGTTCTTAAACTCAAAATTCAGGAACACTTTCCAAAATTAGAAACTTTTTCCCGAAAAATTCAAATTCAATTCCATCTTTGCATTATCTTTGGATTCAAAACTACACTTTTCTTAAAATATTCAATTAACAATTCAAACACCTTTGAAACTTAAACTTACTAGTTTAAGAAACTTTTTTTTATTAAACAACCTTTAATAAATATAGTTATTATTTTCAAATAATATTGATAAATAGTTTAAATTTCCTTTGAATAATTATCAGTTAACTATTATTTAATTGAAACGCTTTTAAAATAAAAATAAACTTTATTTAAAATGTCAATTTTCTAAATAAACAATTTTACCAATAAAATATGTCTTTTAAAATTTTTAAAGAAAATTGACCATCTTTAAATAACACCAAAACCTTTTCTTTATGGTTTTAAACGACTTCTACCAAAAACATTAATGTCGAGATCAAATCTCAAAACATTAAACCATGACCGAGCATGAAACTCAAAGTCACGATTTCATCAATTTGAAAACAAAATCCTTAAATTAAACTCTCTTTAATTTAATAATGCATTTATGGAACTAAATATTAAATGCATACATTAAATCTAGTTTATAAATTAAAATTACCATTAATTTTAATTTCAACATTAAAACTTAACTTTAATTGAAACCGATTTAATTTAAACGACGAATTACCGGAGAACGAAAACGAAACAACTTAGTTAACCGACTCATACTCGGGTTCAATAACCCATATGAACCGAAAACAAGTAAGGTATTAAATCCTTTTACGGCTGAAATTAATCGAAGCCATTAATCAACTCACTTGGATTTTTTCGATTTCCATATTCCAATTAATCGTTTAATTATCGAATCGAATAATATTTAAACCGATTTGTGAATTTTTATAAAACTAATAAAGTCTCCCACTTTAATTTTGTAAAACTGAAAACACATTTAGTCACTAATGTTTAAATATTAATAACCAAACACTTTTGATTTATTAATTCGATTTTAACGCATTTAATTTAATCGTTCGAGTTTAACCGTGAATTAAACGACATGACGGAAACAAATAACTCATCACCTCGGTTACCAAATCACAATCGAGAGGTCATGGGTCTCAACCCATGGCCGAAATCTCTAGGTTTGATTTCGCGAACCGAAACGTTTAATTTTCGACTTTAATCAATTAAACACTTTTAAACAATCAAATATTAACTAAATAAAACGAACTAATATTTCAAAATCCCGAGTTCCGAAAAACTCCAAGGTTGGCCGAGAATCACCATGGGATTTCCAAAACCTTTGGTCGATTTTCTCCAAGTCAAATCAAAACCTTAAACGTTTTAATTATTAATTTCGATCGTTTAAACACTTTTAATTATTAAAAATCGAAACTTTAATAACATTGGACATAAAAACACGAATAATACTATCATTATGTTACTTGAGATGGCTCTGATACCACTGTTGGGAATTCGTATCGTTTTTCATAAAAACATAAACATTAATCACATTAAACGCACAACGGAAGCCTTTTTAAAAACACGAATTTCGTACACGGATCATCAAGTAAACATAAGATAAGTAAATGAGAAAGCAATAAAAATCCGTACCTTTGTATTCTATGACAAGAATACACGAATGAGACGCTTTTGGTATCCACCGATAATAACACGATCGAGCGGCGCCAAATATACAATCAAACACACGAAGAACGGGAAAACCAAACATGCAATTGTGTGTTTGGTTCGTACGGCCAGGAAAAAAACCATCAGACACACATCCACCATGTGTATGTGTGCGGCATACCCCTCTCTCTCTCTCTCCCCCTCCCCAATTAGGTTTGTGTATGTATATCTATATATACATCCTCGGTTGACCGTACGTGTGTGTGTGTATATATATATATATATATATATATATATATATATATATATATATATATATATATATATATATATGAATTAAAACTTTAATATATTAATATAATATATATCTTAATAAATATCTTTATTATTTAAACCTTATATAATTATCTCTATAATTATATATCTATTAAATAATATCTATCTTTTATGTATTATTAAATAATATATAAATGAGTAGATAATTACTTATAATTATCTCTATTTATTTGTTTATGATTATCATTCTAATTATCTAATAACTAAATGACAATATCAATTCAAATAAATACATCTTTTATTTAATATCCAATAATAAATAAAAGACTAGATAACTATTTATTTAATTATCATCCAATGACAATTAAATCACTTACAATATCTTATATTGTACTTTTAGTCCCCGTACTTTGAGATATAATTAATCACACATTAATTTAATCTCAATTATCATTTTGTGTCATAAACAATGTCCAATATCATTTATTCAATAGTTTAATTGCATCTGCTCAGTTGTGCTCATCGGTGTGACCCTCAAGTGTTTTATGAAATCAGTCATGATGCAGTAGTAATGTCATCTTTACACACCATATACTAACATTCATTTAAATATAATCTTGGGTAAATTACAAATTTCGTCCCTGTGGTTTATAGCAAATTACGGATCCCGTCCCTCTATAGAAGAAATTACAAATTCGATGTCCGTGGTTAACATTTTGTTACGGATTTGGTCCTTTGACCGGTCATTTTTTTTAAAATGACCATTCTACCCTTAAGATTATTATAAAAATAGGCAATGAACTTCTATTTCATAAAATCAAACAATAAAAATAATAAAAGTAAATCCTAAATGTTTTTTTACCTTAATTATAAACAAATCTCTCTCTCTCATAACTCTCTCTCTCTCTCTCTCTCTCTCTCTCTCTCTCTCTTGTTATCTCCCTTATTAATACCTTGCTGATTTTGGGGACGACGGACCTAAGCATGTAAAGTCTGTCATTCAGCTTCTTCCTCCTACGCCTCTCCGCCAACAAATTCTTAGCAGGTAATCCCTTCTTCTTCCCTTTCTGATCACCAACAGTAACAGAACTGATCGCATTTGAATTTGAAATGCTCCCCCCGTTTCCATTATTGAAATTCGCATGCTCACTGGTTGGTTCGACTTCATCGGAGTCGTAATTAAATCCCGAAGCGTCGACAGTAGCTGTTTCGTCAATTTCATCCTCATCCATAGCGCCACGTTTCCTTTTCTTCTCAATTTCTAACGCACCGCCATTGTTATCTGCTCTCTTCCCCAGTTCGAATTCCCAAATTCCCCTAATTTATCTGAGCTTTGTCTTAAGGCAGCTCGTTTTTGAAACAAAGTAGGTTGTGCTCCGATAGGCGGTGAAATCTCAAGCGGTCATAGAACTTTAGACCTAGGCAGGAACAAAGGATTTGCGATTACAGAGCTTTGAAAACCGTCAAACCCTAGTTCACCAATGTCTCCGTCGTTGTTGTTGGTGGTGGGCGGGAGATCGGAACTGGAGGTGTGGTTAGACAAGAAATTGGGAGGTTCGCATGCGAAATCAAAGGGAAGGTCATAAGTGTTGTTGAATTTGGTTGGAAAGAAGGTAGAAGGTTCAGGTAGGGTGAAAGGGTGGTGTGATTGTGAGGGAGAACACGACGACGAAGAATCCATTGGTAAGAAGATAGAATCACTGTCAGGGGGATTGAGATTGTTGTTGTTATGAAACCATTCATGGTTTTATTTGTTGTGTGTGAGAAAGAGAGAGAGAGCTTTTATCATTTTTTATTTTTGTTTTTTAATTTTGTAAAATAAATAAAAGTTCATTACTTATTTTTATCATTTAATGAAGGGTAAAATTGTCATATTTAAAAAAATAACTGGTCAAAGGACTAAATCCGTAACAAAATGTTAACCACAGACATCGAATTTGTAATTTCTTCTATAGAGGGACGGGATCCGTAATTTGCTATAAACCACAGGGACGAAATTTGTAATTTACCCTATAATCTTATTTATTTTAATATTTTATTTGAAATTTATAAATAAATTATATCATTTAAGATTTTTTTAATTTTAGATTGAGATTAGGTAAAAATTAACAAATGTCAAATAGATAATGATAGTAAATAACAATATTAGATAATATGAAATAGTGGATATAATAAATTATTTAAGAGTAAATGACATTTTTGGTCCTTGTGGTTTGATTGTTTACCCGGATCCAGTCTCTCAACCTTAATAAGGTCAAATTTCATCCCTATTTTACTATTTTGTCCACTTTTAGTCTCTCGTCAGTTAAACTTAACGACACAACCGTTAAATACGTAAGAATGACATTTTTACCCTTTTCACTGTGACGCTTTTAGTCCCTATGGTTTTATTATTTACCCATTTATAGTCAAACATTTATTTTATTTTATTTTATCTATATAATTATATTATTTATAGATATACTTAATTCATTATAAACACACTTATTTTATTTATAAATATACTTATGTTTTGATATTTTATTAACTTTACTATTGTTCGTATATTATTTAAGATTTAACTTTTATTTTAATTAAAATTTTATATTTTCTTTACTAATTTATTTAAAGTTCATCTTCTTTATTAATCTTAATTTTTATAATATTATTGTTGACATTTATATATGTAATTTTTGTTAGTTGTGTTTATGTAAATATAATATCGTTGATATTTTTCCTCTTTAATGTCACTATTTCTTCAAATATCTTCCAACTTAATTAACCATTGACACAAAAATTATTTACACATGTGAATATGTCTTGGATATATATATGTGTGTGTGTGTGTATGAATTCTAAAAGTGAGTATAGTCTGAATTTTATATCTGAATATATACTTTCGGTTTAGGTTTTTTGATTTCTTTAAATTATAAAACCAATTAGACTTTTTTCCATTTCGGTTAGGTTTTTCGATTTTGTTTTTCTGGTTTTGGTTTATTTTTTTGCACATCCTAAAATGATTTTTTTTATTATATTTTTAGTTATTATATATATATATATATATATATATATATATATATATATATATATATATATATATATATATATATATATAGATTCAGGTTCAAAAAGGTACCTCTCGAAATCAAGTGCACCAGAAGGTGCCAACCTTAAAAAATTATTTTTTAATTTTTTTTCTCATAACCATGTTTAACGTAATGTTATACACATGATATATGAAATTCATATACATTCACACTTTCTGTGTCTTTAAAAATTATGTGAATGCTCAATGCATATTTATGTGAATGATCATCTATGTGAATGGTCATTTCACACCATGTGAATGGTGTGAATGACCATTCACATTATCTTTTTTTACCATTCACAAGATTTATGATGTTGCTTCTTTTGAAAAAAAGTCTTATAATGTTATCTTATACATGTCTATTCAAAAAAAATATATGTGAATGATCATTCACATTAGGGTACGCTGGGTACGCTGGAATCTCAAAGGTACGCTGATGAACCTGATTCTATATATATATATATATATATATATATATATATATATATATATATATATATATATATATATATATAGAGTCAGGTTCAAAAAAGTATCTCTCGAACTCAAGTGCACCCAAATGTACCAACCTTAAAAAAAATTTTAATTTTTTTTCTCATAACCATGTTTAATTTAATGTTATACGCATGATATATGAATTTCACATACATTCACACTTTCTGTGTCCTTAAAAATTATGTGAATGCTCAATGCATGTATATGTGAATAGTCATCCATGTGAATGGTCATTTCACATCATGTGAATGGTGTGAATGACCATTCACATGATCTTTTTTTACCATTCACAAGATTTATGATGTTGCTTCTTTTGAAAAAAATCTTATAATGTTGTCTTATACATGTCTATTCAAAAAATATATATGTGATGATAATTCACATTAGGGTACGCTCGAAAAAGTCTATGTGGTATTATATGTGGTATTATATAGAGTTTATAGATATTATATATATATATATATATATATATATATATATATATATATATATATATATATATATATATGTATATAATACCACATAGACTTTTTCCATTTCGGTTTCGTTATATATATATATATATATATATAACGAAACCGAAATGGAAAAAGTCTATGTGGTAATATATAGAGTTTATAGATATTATAAATAATAAGTTGTATTTATCTTTTATTTTATTTTATTTAAAAAAAATTAAATGTATTTATTTTTTTAGGTGGAATGTAGTGACGCTATTTGACGTTTTATGTTCTCATTTATTATATATATATATATATATATATATATATATATATATATATATATATATATATATATATATATATATATATATTATATATGTATGTATGTATGTATGTATGTATGTGTGTGTGTGTGTGTTTGTATATATATATATATATATATATATATATATATATATATATATATATATATATATATATATATATATATATATATATATATATATATATATGTAGGGGTGGGTTTAATGGAGAACCTCTATGAATCGAAGAACCTTGGAGAACCACAATGCATCACGTAGAAATCGATGCATCACGTGGGAATTTGATGCAACACGGGAAAATAATGATGCATCACGGGGGGATTGTGATACATTTGTGGTGGTGCATGGAGGTTCTTCAAGGTTCTTCGATACATTAAGGTTCTCCATTAAACCCACCCTTATATATGTGTGTGTGTGTGTGTGTGTATATATACACACATATATATATATATATATATATATATATATATATATATATATATATATATATATATATATATATATATATACACACACTCATGAAATTATATGGTCGCTGTCCACCTTAGGTTTAACTACTTTCTGATAAACATTAGAAATTGCACATGTGGTCATCTTTTCATGAAATTGCGCCTGTGGTCCTTGAGCTTTTCATCACCAAATTTTACAGGGCAACAAGTTTATATTATTTTAGCAATAATATAATAGCAACATGTTTTTTTTTTTTTTTTTGGTTAATTATCGAAAACACTAACCTTTATAATTTTTTCGATTTAATCACTTTATTTTTTTTCCAACCGATCAAAACACTAACCTTTTCATTTTTATTGGTTTGACCATTTGACCTGTATTACAGGTGATTTGGTGACGTGACAATTACGTGTTTTTTTATCATTGAAAAAATCACTCGAACTTTCAAGATTTTATTAGTTTGATCACCATCCTCTTAAACTAAAAATTAAAATTCCGAGAACCGATAATTCAATTAAATCAAACATATATTTTCATATTTTTTATCAATAACATTAATATATCAAATTAAAATCAATCCATTTTTATTTTTAAGTTTTTTCAAAATTTTATAAACACCAAAAATAAACCCAATTTAAGTTTCAACATTGTTTATGAATTTTTATATTAAAATTTTAGGCTTTAATTTTCTATTATTATTTATTTTTTAAAAATTTATTGATCAGTGATATTAATCACTAATGTTTTGGGTGTTTTTGTTGTGTTTTAGAGTGTTAAATGGAAGAAAGTTGGTACTGCTAATGTGAATTATTTGTTGTAGGTGATTGGCTAGAAAAGAAGTTGCTGGAGGAGTTAAAAATTACTGGGCGTCCAAGGCAGCGTCTTAGACGCCAAAGGAGCGTCTGAAATGTGTGATTACAGAAGTTGAGCGTCTTGATACAAGGTTGCGGCATCCTGGCCAGTGTCCTGGACGCTGGGGTCGACACTGGTGCGCCAGTTGCTGCGGGAGCAGTGTTTTTGAAGGGGATGGTTACCACATGTGAGGGGGTCGACGTGTTCGTTTTACACACATAGAGAGCAGTTTTTGGAGGCGACCAGAGGGAGAAAACAACAAGAAGGATCATTGATCAAGCATTTGGCAACCAATTCCTTGTGTTTTACACACTTGTGGTAGTTAGTATGTACTTAGTTATACTAATTTTTGTTTGTGTGCAAGTCCAAACTATGTTGGGCTAAATACATTACGGTGTTTGTTCTTAAGTTTGCATATTATGACATTAACGAATGTTATGTTAATTTCAGTTTCTATTTATGCTTAAGGGGTTGTGGATCATACTTTTGAATGAATGAATGGGTTGTTAAACAATGGGTGTTGTATGTAACAGTGTATAGTGGTATCATTAGTTGTTCTAACTTAAAGTAAGCAAGGAAGACAATTAATTGAATCACATATGTTATCTTAAGAACATTGGTTGTGAAAACCAATTCATTTATATGAAAATTGTTATCTTGAATACGTTTGAATGCATGAACTTGATTAGATAGTGGATGTTGTATGGACAGTTTATATTGATATCAATTGTTGTGCTAACTTATTATGAGAAAGGAAGACAACTAATTGAGTGGTATACGTTGTCTTAAGAGCATTAATTGTGAAGTCTAGTTCATTCCCATAAAAATTGTATATTTAATTGTCATAATATGTAAGACAAGAGAGCAAACACTTATTCTCCTTAAGTGAAACTCTATAATTCAACTCCTCCGTGTTAAGCCGACATAGTAGCAATCAATAGTAGTTAATTAATTCAAAGCAAATGATTACAATTTCAATTCAAACAGTCTCAAAAACTAAATTAACGACCTGACTTTCCCTGTGGATTCGATCCCACTTACCTATATAGTGTGTTTGGGTTATTTTTTGGTACTCATACGACTGAGTCTATCATTTATTTAATTATATTATTATGGTCGTTAGTGATTACTATTTAATTTATAAAATTTATTTATTTACCATCCTTTAGAACATTCAAACCCTAACAAAGAACAAAAAAAAATAAATCAAAATCAAAATCAAATCAAATCAAATGAATTTCAACATGTGAAAATTGAATAAACAAATACCAATTTAAATATTACTTGATAGGAATATTATTTGAAACTATAATCGGTTAACATAAATGTCAACAAACTTGATGAACACTACAAAACCTTAGAGAATCAAATTGATTAGAATCTGTTTGGATTAACACAATGATAATAAAGAAGTAGAAGAGATCAATGAAGCATCGTTGGTGATAAAATCAATATGATGATGAAAAAAGAGAGAAACAGTTTTCTTAGAATTAATGTTTATTTTAATCATTTGATGTTATGAGCATTATAATAATAGAAATTACAAAAATCTGAATATCAATTAAATTAGAGATTAGATCACGAAAAACTAATAGAGTGGTTAAATAAAAAGAATTATGAAAGTTCGAATGGTTTTTTGATAATAACTCTAATTCATAACAACAATTGACCGGTCAAACAGGTTACCGGTCAAAAAATGAATGGCTAAACCAATAAATTTGAAAGTATAGTGATCAAACTAATAGAAAATAAAAAGTGTAGTGATTTGATCGGTTGGGAAAAAATTGAATGGTTAAACCGAAAAAATCGTACAAGTTCGGATGATTTTTTCGATAATAACCCTTTTTTACCCTTAAAACTAATCTATAATAACAAAACATTTTTATTTCAATATCAATAATATCAATTATTGACATGATGATCTGTTTATCATGTCACCATTGCTATACTTGATAAAAAAAAAGTTGTTGGTATTATTGATAATTTTTTAAAAAAGTACATTTTATTTTTATATTTGAATTATGTTTTTTTGTTTAGTGAACAAACCACACATCATTATTTATATAAAGAGTGAATTATATAAGTTTAAGTTGTATTGAGTTATGCTTTTCCGGGACCCTTAAACGATTATTTGATCTCATAAGTTGGAAATCCATATTTTCGAGATCAGATCTACTCGTAATTGAATCATCAAAATCAATGCTTTATCTGCAACCTGTCTTCTCTATTTAATCTTACCAAACTTATCTGCATCATATTTGATAACATATTATTTTATTAGTTGTTATCAATTTTCTTTTTCTATTCGGGTCCTTTGATCATATTTTCAAATTTTGCCAATTAATGTATCTCATCAAATATTTATTTACTTGTTATAATTTTTAATATGACTTTTTTTATATTACAATATATAACATCATTATCGTAATCAACTTTGTAATTTTCATAAATGTATAATTTGGGTTGATTACTAAATTATGTTTGTTGTTAAAGGTGGTAAGATAAAATAGAGACGACAAGTTGCGGATAAACTGATTTTGAGTTTGATGATTTAACTACGAGAAGAAAATATCTCGAAAATGTAAATTATGGAATTACTGAATCGAATAATCGTCCTAAAAGCACTGAAAAAGTCTAACTCAATACAACTAAGACAGATATAAATCAAATTTAATGTAAATGAATATTGTGTGGCTTGTTCACGAAACAAAAAACATAATTCAAATAAAAAAACAAAATATAATTTTTTTTAAAAAGTTATCCATATAACAACTTTTTTTATCAATTAGTGGCCTGGTAAACAGGTCATTTAGGCAACAATTGTTATTATTCACAACAAAAAAATATTATTGTATTATTAACTTTTAAAACATGTAGTGGTGTTCAAAACCGGATACCGAATTTTGGATAGTGAATTTTGCTATCCGAATCCAAAATTTCGGATATCGGATGATCAGAATATCCGAAAATTCATATTTTTTAACTTTTTTTAAATTAAATCAAATTTTTAAATATCTAAAATACAAATTCATATACCCAAATACATATTAAAGATGAATATATCACAAACGAAATTTATCCGGAATTATTTTTACTCAAAACGATTAAAAAAACTAAAATATATTTAATAAACCAATAATATCAAGATAAAACTAAAAAATATACATTAAAAATAAAAATAAACATCAATATTATGTAAATAATCAATCCTAAATATATATAAAAAATTTAAAAAAAAAATGTTTTTTTTTGGATTTTCGGATATCCGATTATCCGAATATTCAAAAATCTTGAATTTTACTATCCGAATCTGAAATTCCGGATATCCGAAATTTCGGATAGTTTCGGATGCTCGGATTCGGATTTTATGAACACCCCTAAAAAATGTTGCTATTATTGATAAATAAAGTATAAAGCTATTTCTTTTTTTCGTGACTAGTCCAATTTTATAACAATAACAAGAACAATATATAATAAAACTTAATATTTATAAATGTTATTAAATCAAAGTTATGTGAAAACTTTTTAAATTAAATTAATTTTTATAATTATCATTTTATGAATTTTAGATATTTATAAATTTTTATTTTATAGTTAATTAGTTTCATTTTATAAAAAAATATTAGTTTATTAACGTCACGTATTACAAAAATATTTAAATAAATCTGTATAAACTAAATTTTAAAATATAAAATTATTAATTAATTAATATATGTCATAACAGTATTAATAGTTATATAATTATTATTTTTTCAATTTTTATAAATAAATATAAGTGGTAGCTAACTTTTTATAAACTAATATGCTTTAATCGATATATTTTGATATTGTAATTTATATAGAACATGATTATTCTACTTTATATTCCTTTTAAATTAAACCAAGAAAATTCATAATATATCTATAATTTTTACAGTATTAATTAATCTACAGAAATTTAAATTCAAAACCGGGAAAAATAATTAATCTACAGAAATTTAAATTCAAAACCGGGAAAAATAATTAATCTACAGATATTTAAATTCAAAACCGGGAAAAAACAATTGTTTTTAATCATTTACAAAATTTGCATGAAATACATTTAGAAATAAGAAAATTATTTTAGTACGATATGAAAGTTTTTACTCATCTCTAAATTTCACAAAAGTAACGAAAAAGCTAATTGAATAAAAAACATTGGAAATATAATATTACGGGAACCCTAGATTCTAAAGTAATACGAGAACTAAAAGTGTGTGTATATATGTACATGTAAATATGTAATTATAATACTAACATTTACCAAAGTAAATGTTACTATTCATAAATTATTCATAAGAATAGTAAAACTAAAATACTAATATATACAACTTTGTGTATCATTAAAGAAAAGATTTGTAGCTTGGTTGGTTAGTGTGTTGTTTGTGATGGCAGAGGTCATAAGTTCAAATTCTCTTGACTTCAAGAAAATTAATATTAATTCAATTGGTTTTTTACATGTTGAGTTAAAAACTAATATATTTTTATTTTAAAATATTACTTTGACATAAATTAAACTAATTTACTATTAAACATTTTATTTCCTAAATATATTTCTAGAAAATATGCATTCTTTCTTCACGAATGCTTGAATAATAATGGTCTTGTTTTTTATACACCACCTCAAATACAAATGTATAAGTATTACTCCATCCGTCCCAGATATTTGTCCACATTTGACTTTTAAAGTCTTTCTTTTTCAAATTTGACATTAAATATATTAGTTTGTGTTATATGATACCTGATGAAAATTATACCCATGAAAATTTTTTTAAAACCAAATCCTTTCATATATTTTGCATCACATATTATATAACATAAAGAAAAATATTTAATGCCAAAGTTGAGAAAGAATTACTTCAAATGTCAAATATGGACAATTATTTTGGGACGGATGAAGTATTATATATATGATTTTTTTAGTTCCTCCAAACTTCAAAGTCAATTATATGTACATAAAACATATAACGTGAGACAATGATTAATGTTGATGAATGATTATTATGTTCATGAGTGTATGGAATTTTTTTACAAATATTGCATAAATACTTTTTTGATGTTTAATAATAATTATGCAACTATATTTTTGTTTTTATTTTATATTGCGATCACTTTTTTTTATTTGTACCAAACATTTTAAAGCAATAAAAAAAAATTTAAGTTACTTTATATATGTTTTTTTCGTTATTATTAATAATAATTTACTTAATAAATTAAATTTTAATTGATGTTGTTGATTATTACTGAATGAAGCTGTGATGTATAACAAATTTCGAATTAACAGAATTGTATGGATGTGAAAAAGTAGAAAAAAATAATAAAATAAAATATTTTGTTGATTTTTATTCCTTTTCATATTTTTTTAATTGACATTGATAATTTTTTAATCTTTTTCAACATACTTTGGAATCGAAAGTTATATTCTGATTGTGGTAATGTGAATAATATTGGAATCGAACGTTGTATTCAAAGTCAATAACGCATTATTTCAAAAATTGTAATATATTTAATAGAAATAACATAACATTTTGCTTCAAATATCAAATATGTATGTTAATATGTTAGCTTTATATATTTTAGTATTTTTCGTATGACATTAAATCTCGCCGCGAAGCGCGGGCAAATTTCCTCGTTACTAATATTACTAATTTCAAACAATGAACAGTGCCAGGCAGCTAAATCACTTATATATAAATATACTGTTTCTCCAGATAATTTCAAGAAAGTGAAGTTGTGCGGTCGGTTAGTTATTTTGCTTCTTAGATGTTAGGTGCTGAGTTCGAAACTTGGTGTTTTCATTTTTTCAGTAACATGACAAATTCTCTAGGAGCATATAGTATCTTTGGTATTTTTCTTTGAAATATTAACTTTCAATGAATATTCATAATTGTTTTGTTTTAATTTTTAATTTTATTTTTATTTTTGATATTCTTATTTTATTTTGTTTTGTTTAATATATATATATATATATATATATTTATATATATATATATAATTGACGTATCATAGTTTAAAAAAAAACAAGCATAGAAAATATGTTGTCAACAACTATATTGAGGAAAAATATTCTATTAAATTTTAATTTATCGTCACGTTTGTTTCATTATAATTTTCTTTTCAGAAATCTATTTGAAATCGGTTTTATTTTCATAAAGATCAGATCGATAACTAAAAGACCTTATTCATGTTTGACATTATTTCACAGAAGCTTTACTGAGGAAAAATATTTTATTATTTTTTAATTTGTTATTACATTTGCATTGTTATAAAAATATATCATTATGATCGCATTATATCTATTTATATAGCTGACAGGTTAGCAGATAATTTATTTTATGATTTTATATATAATAAGTATGTCATTTTTTTTCTATAATAGATATATTATGTTTTATAGAAATTTGAAGATATCATTATGATCGCTTTATTTTTATTCACATTTCAATATAAAATTTATTACTATTAGAACTATTTTTATTAGACAAACAGACATGTACCAGACCTATTTTTATTTTATATATGATATGTAATTGTTATTTTGTTTGTTATAACCTTTGATATTATATTTTTATAAAAACTTGAATATATCATTATGATCGCATTATTGATATCTATATTCTAATATAATTTTTTTCATCCAACTATTTTAAAATAACAAAAATATTATTGTTCATTATGATCGCATTATTGATATCTATATTTTCATATAATTTTTTTCATCCAACTATTTTAAAATAACAAAAATATTATTGTTAAATTATGATACCGCCGCAACGCGCGGGTTAAATCAACTCGTTATTAATTAAAAGGATAATCGTGCAAAACACCCTCAATTTGTTAGTTTTTTTTATTAAAACCTCAAATCATTTTTCGTTGCATAGAAAACCTTTAACTAACTAAAATCAGTAAATCAAGGTTTTATCAATTGGTAACCGATTGAAACTGATTATTAATCTTACAAAGACCGGTAAATAACTTACGTGTAATAAATTTTAATTGTTGAATCGGTTACCAAGTATTACACATCATTTAAACCTCCATTTATGATGTAGTCATGTTTAAAAATTACAATCAGAAATTATCAACGGAAGTTTAAATGGTATGTACTTGACAACCGATTTTAACAATTAAAATTTATTCCACGTAGGTCATTTACCGGTCCACGTAAAATTAATAACCAGTTTCAACTGGTTACCCATAGATAAAACATTGATTAACTGATTTTTAGTTAGTTCGGAAGTATCTATGCAACGAAAAATGATTTAGGTTTTAATCACAAAAAAATGATAAGTTCAAGATTTTTTGCGCAATTATCCCTTAATTTAATGAGTGGTGGGGGTCAATTGGGTGGTCATTTTTGGGGATTTTTAAATATTTAAGTATCATTTTAATCATTTAATTTTTAGATTTGTTATGATCTAGTCACTAAACTTAAATTTATTATTTTGTTTTAGGAAAATGAAAAAAATTAATGGCTAAATTAATACCAAATATGATAGTTTAATGGTTAAATATATCGAAACAATTTTCATTGGTTAAAAAAAAGTTTAATGAATAAAAATGTATAAAAAAATTTAATGGATAAATAGTTTAGAAACTATTTGATATAGAAAAGTTCTTTAAGGACAAAATCAGTACGTAATCTCATCATGTAAACTGCATGGAAGATTAATGCAATTGTCATGTGAACTCCCACATCATATAAAAAGAATAGAGTAAATTACATAAATGGTCCATGTGGTTTATAGCAAATCTTAGGTTTCGTCCCTAACTTTTAAAAATTACATTGATAGTCCATATTTTAAAATTTTATCACGCTTTCAGTCCCAAAACAATTCAATTTTTCAAAAATACCAATTTTGCCTTTACAATAAATTTCACATATGGTCTCTAATTAATTAATTTAGTTTTTGATTTATAAATTATTATTTGTATTTTTTTTAATTTCATTCTTTTTGATGGAAATATTTATTTCGTTTATCAATTTTTATTTCATAGTTTTTTTTATCCATCTATATATTTAATTAATGTATCCTTCTTCTTTTCACATACTCGTTTTTAAGTGTTATTCATATTGTTTTTGAAATTTTATACATGTAAACTATGTATTTTTATTTATAAATTCTAAAAATTTTCACTTCTTATTTCATAAATATTTATTAGTAAACATTATACATTTTACATATAAAATGATGTTAGTATAAATATATTATTTTCAATAATCTTTAAAAAGCTTGTGATTTGATTGCATTCTAAATTTTTATGAGCATATCATATCATTTTTTTCTAATGTTTCAATAGAATAAAATATATGATCATTAATAAATATAAATTCTACTTTACTTTTTTTCTTTTCCTCTTCTTTTTTATTTTTATTTCATAAACAAAAAAAATATGAGAAACCTTTTAAATTATTTCTAAAAAACCTTTGATGATTTTAAATAAGAATTTAATATATATTTAATGTCATAAAATA
This sequence comes from Centrapalus pauciflorus, assembly GCA_020465985.1. NCBI lineage: Eukaryota > Viridiplantae > Streptophyta > Magnoliopsida > Asterales > Asteraceae > Centrapalus > Centrapalus pauciflorus. The sequence goes on from JAANYP010000029.1 coordinate 172,377, forward strand.
ATATTTTGTTTTTTAATATTAAAAATAGTGTTTTATTATTAAATTTTAAAATAGTGTTTTCTAAAAAAAAATTATTTAAAATTATTAATAGATTTTTTGAAATGATTTAAAAGTTTCTTATGTTTGTGAAATAAAAATAAAAATAGAAAAAAACTAAAATAATGATCCATATTTAATACTCGAATAGTATTTTATACACTTCAAACATTAGAAACAATGATATGTTACACCCATAAAATTTAAAAATGCTAAAAGGATTACAATCTTGTTAGGTTTATTATTTAATACAACTTTACTAAAACTATTTCATATGTGAATTATACAATATTCTACTAATAAAAATCTATAAATTAAGAATAAATGATTTTTATAATTTATAAATGAATGTATATATTTACATGTTTAGAATTTCAAAAACATCTTTAATATCATTTAAAAATTAATATATGAAGATAAAAATAATAAATTAATTAAATATATAAATAGATTGGAAAATATTTTATAAAATAAAAATTTATAATAAAATAAATAATTCTCTTCAAAACGAATAAATGTAGAAATAAATAAATATATATTTAAAATTAATAGTAGTGAAACTTATTAATATATAGTTAAAGTACTTATTAATTAAACATTTATGAATATCCAAATAATTAAATATAAAGTAAAAACTTAATTAATTCATTAAGGACCAGACCACAAGTGAAATTAGTTTCTAAGGGCAAAATTGGTATTTTTAAAAAATTGAGTTGCTTAGGGACTGAAAACGTAACAAGGTTTCAAAATATATACTACCAGTGTAATTTTTAAAAGTTAGGGACGAAACCTGTAATTTGCTATAAACCACAGGGACCATTTATGTAATTTTAGGCTTTTAGCAATATTATTTTCATGGTTTTTTTCGTTTTCATCTCTCCATGTTATTTATTTTCTATAAAATTCTTTTTTTTTATATTAAAATCCGGTTTTTCAGTTTTTAAAAACCCGGTTTACTAATTATAATTGGGTTCTAATGTCCAAATTTCACTAAACCATAAAAAAATTAAGTTAAGGACATTTATGAAAAAAATAGTATAGAGAAAGGAAAACACAAAAAAACGTGAGAACACATTGTTTTTATCATAATAAACCCATTTTTAACTGTCATCAATACTATTTTTGAAATTTATAATTTGTTATAGACTATTAATTTTTATGTTATATTAAATATTTAAGTTTATCTTTTATGTAACGTTTTTTGAAAATTTGTTTATTTTATAGTTTTTCATGAACGAAAGATAAACAACAAAGGTTAAGATTTATTGAAAATTTTATTTATCTTGCTAGGTTGTTAATTATGTTTTATATAATTTCTTTTGCAGGCCAAAAAATTAACTTTTTTACACCAATAATAATCTATATCTATACATATATTAAAGGAGAACACATATTGGTACATGACATCACCGTATTTCATTTAAAAAGATTTATATATATTATCATTATTATTAAAATAAAATAAAAGATAAATACAATTTATTATTTCAAATATAATACATTTTATTACTTTTAAAAGAAAATATAATAAAATGTAAATTCAATTCATTATTTCTAATATCTATAAATATTAATAATTAATTAATTCTATCTACTATTTCACATTAATAAATAAAATAAATAAGATTAAATTTTGAAAGAAAAATATACAATATTAATAAATGACATAAGTCATAAATATTTATATAAACAATATTAAATATTCAAAAAGTAAACGTACTACAATATTATTGAAATAATATTTCATAACAATTTATTTATTGTTATGAAATATACATAAACATTATGTTTTAGGGTTTAATATGAAAAAAACAATATGTTTTTCACGTTTTTGCAAGTTAATCCCTCCGTGTTATTTTTTACCAATAAAATCCCTTAAGTACTATATTTGTTGGCTTTTAGAATTTTTCTTTATTTGTTCGAAAAAGTCTTCAAGTTTATGGATTTTCGAAGAAAAATAGTGAAAACATGTTGGTTTTTTGTAAAAAAAAAAACAGAGTTGATTATAAATAAAAACAAAACTTTTTCGAAAACCTGATTGAAAACAATAATTTGAGGACTTTTTTAGTAAAAAATAAGACGGAGGAACTAAATCGCAAAAAAAAAAAACACGAAAACATATTATTTTTTTTTCATATTAAACCCTATGTTTTATTTAAACTAAAATTTCAAAATACATCGACTAAATATACGATATATTTAGATAGATAAAACTTAAAAGAATGTTAAAAAGATAACTATTATTCACGTAGAATCAGGTTCATCAGCGTACCTATAAGATTCCAGCGTACCCTAATGTGAATGATCATTCACATATATTTTTTTGAATAGACATGTATAGGACAACATTATAATACTTTTTTTCAAAAGAAGCAACATTATAAATCTTGTGAATGGTAAAAAAAAAAGATAATGTGAATGGTCATTCACACCATTCACATGATGTGAAATGACCATTCACATGGATGACCATTCACAAAAATATGCATTGAGCATTCACATAATTTTTAAAGAAACAGAAAGTGTGAATGTATGTGAAATTCATATATCATGCGTATAACATTAAATTAAACATGGTTATGAGAAAAAAATAAAAAAAGTTTTTTAAGGTTGATACCTTCGGGTGCACTTGATTTCGAGAGGTACTTTTTTGAACCTGACTCTATTCACGTATATTTAAAAAGAATATATAAATAATATACATGACAAATATTTATACTTTTGTTGTATTTTTTACAAGAATAAATATCTATATGCATTTAATTTTAGTTTAGATATATTTTATGTAAATAATTATTTATTAAAAAGTTAATCACATAATACATGATTTCATAAACTTATAGTTTATATTTGAATCAAATGATTAAATCGATATGGTTTTGTTAGAGTTCTTTTACACACATGACTTGGCCAGGCTATAAATAACAAATTTACACTTGAAAAGTGATGAATTATTACTAGTTTCCAAAATCCAAATGAAATGAGAGTGGATGGACTATATACATAGTATTTGAAAGGGATAATTGTGCAAAAAACCCCCCAACTTGTCAATTTTTTGTGATTAACACCCCAAATCATTTTTCGTTGTATAGAAAACCCCGAACTGACTAAAAATCAGTAAATCAAGGTTTTATCAATCGGTAACTAGTTGAAATCGGTTATTAATCCTACGGAGACTTGTAAATAACCTAAGTAAAATAAATTTTAATTGTTGAAACCGGTTGTCAAGTATCACACATCATCTAAACCCCCGTTGATAACTTTTAGTTGTAATTTTTTAAACAGGTACATCATTAGCGGGGGTTGAAATGACGTTTAACATTTGGCAACCGGTTTTAACAATTAAAATTTATTCCACGTAGGTTATTTACCGGTCCTCGTAGGATTAATAACCGGTTTCAAGCGGTTACCCATTGATAAAACCTTGATTTACTAATTTTTAGTTAGTTCGGGGTTTTCTATGCAACGAAAAATGATTTGGGGTTTAATCACAAAAAACCGACAAGTTAGAGATTTTTTACACAATTATCCCTATTTGAAAGTACATATGTGGGCATTGATATGATTCACTACTTAAAAGAGAATAGATATGCATTAATTAGTTAATCTTGACTCTTGATATTGATATTATTCATATCTTTAAACTTGTTTTGTTGATCATATGTGATATTGACATAAATGAAATGACTTTAGATATCCTTTAACCATTTTGTCCATCTATATTTCCTTTTCATCATCTTGAAATATTCATTTGTGCAACATTAATTATATATTCATTACATATATATATATATATATATATATATATATATATATATATATATATATATATATATATATATATATATATATATATGGGGAAAGAGAATATGTGGCTGTCTTGCATCTAACCTTGGGTGTGGAACCCTTCAAAACGACAACGTTTCCTTTCCTTTTAATTAACCCAAAAAAAAATTACCGCCCCTTACCCAGCAAATGTGTGTTTCTCTGCGTCTCTTCGACTCCCTTTCTCTCTAATCTGATTGATCGACTCTGTAGCTCTCTAATCTCCTTGATCGATTCTTCTGTAATATTTGTGGATTTGATCTTGATCGATTCTCTGTAGCTCTCTAATCTCCTTAATTCTCCTATAATCTCCTTGGTCGATTCTCCCCTGTTTTCAATCGATTGAGACATATATGTAAGTTTCCTTTTTTTTAATTGATTCAGACATCTTCAATTGTTCTTGTTCTTGCAGTTAATACGATTACAAAATCAGTAAGCAATCAATCGGTTTTTTCTATATTGTTATTCTACATTAGTTCTTTTGTTTGATCTTCTTGTATTAGCTCATCTTTTTTTTTTTTCCCTCTGGAATTATTTGTACTATTTGATCTTCATGGTGGTTTCCATCATCACTTTATGGTGTAAGCAGTAGGCCTAAGGAAGAAGTTAGAGGTGCGTGAGTTAGAGGATTTAAGTGTGTGAGCTTTTGGGCCATTGAATTTGAATTAGAATCATCATAGTACTCCTCTAGTGTATTTGATTACTTATATTTTGTTCTTCCTATTTTTTTATTGTACAGGAAAAAAATATATAATATTATGGATTCAGAAATTGAATTAGTAGATGAGCATGGTGAAAGACACATGATTGAAGATATCGACCTAAACGGTTATTTGATTAATGATGTAGATTCAACATTTGAATGTGAAATACCGGATGAAAAAAAATATACATTGACAAGTATTCAAGATTCACATCGACTTCATCCGGTATTTCACATTCAAATGTTGAATCTACATCATTAATCAAATAACCGTTTAGGTCGATATCTTCAATCATGTGTCTTTCACCATGCTCATCTACTAATTCAATTTCTGAATCCATAATATTATATATATTTTTCCTGTACAATAAAAAAATAGGAAGAACAAAATATAAGTAATCAAATACACTAGAGGAGTACTATGATGATTCTAATTCAAATTCAATGGCCCAAAAGCTCACACACTTAAATCCTCTAACTCACGCACCTCTAACTTCTTCCTTAGGCCTACTGCTTACACCATAAAGTGATGATGGAAACCACCATGAAGATCAAATAGTACAATTAATTCCAGAGGAAAAAAAAAGATGAGCTGATACAAGAAGATCAAACAAAAGAATTAATGTAGAATAACAATATAGAAAAAACCCATTGATTGCTTACTGATTTTGTAATCGTATTAACTGCAAGAACAAGAACAATTGAAGATGTCTGAATCAATTAAAAAAAAAGGAAACTTACATATATGTCTCAATCGATTGAAAACAGGGGAGAATCGACCAAGGAGATTATAGGAGAATTAAGGAGATTAGAGAGCTACAGAGAATCGATCAAGATCAAATCCACAAATATTACAGAAGAATCGATCAAGGAGATTAGAGAGCTACAGAGTCGATCAATCAGATTAGAGAGAAAGGGAGTCGAAGAGACGCAGAGAAACACACATTTGCTGGGTAAGGGGCGGTAATTTTTTTTGGGTTAATTAAAAGGAAAGGAAACGCTGTCGTTTTGAAGGGTTCCACACCCAAGGTTAGATGCAAGACAACCACATATTCCCTTTCCCCTATATATATATATATACATCAAAAAAGTACCAATGAGAATTGAGTGTACCAAGGGTACCCATCCAAAGCCACAAGATTAAATAAATCAATGGTTGTGATCAAAAATTGAAATTCCATGCGCGTCCCTTTTTTTTAGCTGGAAGGGTATTTTCGTAATTACAGCGATTATTCACGATACATATAAAATGATCATTCACATTACTTAATTGATCATTCACACTACTTAATTGTTCATTCAAAACACATATTTGATCATTCACAAGAACTATTTGACTATTTACAATTCTTTACACTTATTTGATCCAAGGTTTTCAAGATCGAGATCTTACCTAGGATCGTTTTCGTCTCCGCAAGATCGGGATCGTAGGATCGGATCGGGATCGTAAGATCCTACCACAAAATCTCTAATTTTTAAAAAAAATTTCTAGGTACTATAACTTGTGATTTTATATTATAGATTAATTATATGACACTTCAAAAAATATTTATACGATAAATAAGGAAACAACGTACATTCATGTTGAAAATGTTTATAGTCATCCAGAAAAAGTCAACCAATCATACTAACTATAACTTGAACCACTGTCCAAATAGATAAAATGATTGTATCTAGGTAAAAGGTTGGATCAAATCAGTAAACGGTTCCATGGTCCGGACCGAGTAAAAAGTAGGATCGAATCGGTGACCGATCCTACGATTCTGCAAACGATCCCACGATCCTACGTCCGATCTTGTTATAAAACGATCCTACACCGATACTGCTCGAAATGACTTGGTAGGATCGACCGATCCTACGATCTTACTCGCGATCTTTACAACCATGATTTGATCATTCACAACATTTATTTGATCATTCACAATAATTATTTGACTATTTACACTTCTTCTATAATTATTTGATGATTCACATTACTTAATTGACCATTCACATTACTTAAATGATTAGTCACATTACTTAATTGACCATTCACATTACTTAAATGACCATTAACATTACTTAATTGATCATTCACAACACTTATTTGATCATCACATGAATTATTTGACCATTCACAATAGTTATTTGACTATTTACAATTGTTCTACACTTCTTTGATCATTCACAATAATTAGTTGATCATTCACACATCTTCTATACTTATTTGATCATTCACAACACTTATATGATCAATCACAACACTTATTTGATCATTCACAATTATTCTATACTTATTTGATCATCCACAAGACTTATTTGATCATTCACAAGAATTATTTGACCATTCATACTATTTATTTGATCATTCACAACACTTATTTGATCATTCACATTAATTATATGACCATTTATAATAAGCTTAGAAGAAGTGTGAATGGTCAAATAATTATTGTGAATGATCAAATAAGTGTTGTAAATGATCAAATAAGTGTAGAAGAAGTGTAAAAGTCTAATAATTATTGTGAATGATGAAATAAATACTGTAAATGGTCAAACAATTCATGTGAATGATTAAATAAGTTTTGTGAATGATCAATTAAGTAATGCGAATTGTCAATTAAGTAATGCGAATGATCATTTAAGTAATGTGAACGATCAATTAAGTAATGTGAATGATTAATTAAGTAATGTGAATGATCATTTAAGTAATGTAAATGTTATTTAAGTAATGTGAATGGTCAATTAAGTGTTGAAGAATTGTGAATGGTCAAATAAGTGTTGTAGCTGATTAAATAAGTGTTGTGAATGATCAAATAAGTGTACAAGAAGTATAAATAGTTAAATAAGTGTTGTGAATGATCAATTAAATAATATGAATGATCAATTAACTAATGTGAATGATCAATTAAGAAATGTGAATAATCGCTGTAATTACGAAATACTCTTGCCTATGTGGGGTACGCTGGATACGCATGCTTTTTCTTGGTACGCTGGGGAGTCTTATTATATATATATATATATGTGTGTGTGTGTGTGTGTGTGTGTGTGTCATGTATGTATGTATGTATGTATGTATGTATGTATGTATGTATGTATGTATGTATGTATGTATGTATGTATGTATGGGTTCAATGAATAACCATGATATATCACAAAACCATTGGAGAACCACAAATGCATCAAAATTTTCGCGTGATGCATCGAATTCGCGCGTGACGCATCACCTAAAATGATTTACTGGTTTTTCTGATGCATTACGGTTCTCCATTGAAATATATATAAAAGATCCTTTGAGAACCATTTATAATTAAACACCGGTAAGTACCAACCAAAATAAATGTTTTACATTCAAATTTTTTTATATATACAAGCTTTGTTAGGTTCACTGCATTAATAGACTTTTATCAATAGACAAGCTTCGTTAGATTCATTGCATTTTCATGCTTTTATATATATACAAACTTTTTTAGGTTCATTGCATTCATAGACTTTATAATACACAAGATTCATTAGATTAATCGCATTCAAACTATGTAAATAAGTTATCTATAACATGCATAAGTTTTAATTGATGCTAAATTGTTAATTTTTTTTTTTGGTGTTCACGGTTTTTATCATCAAATGGTGCTTTATATATATATATATATATATATATATATATATATATATATATATATATGTGTGTGTGTGTGTGTGTGTGTGAGTGTGTGTGTGTGTGTGTGTTCAATTAAGAACTTTTATGCATCGAGGAACGTCATAGTACTTTTGTGCATTGGATAATCTACCAATGGTGCACAAAGGGCATTTAAGGAATACAAAAATATTAAAATTAAATATATAGAAATAACAAATATGGAAATTAAATCAACATTAACTAAAATTCCATAAATTTCTTTCACTTTTCCTCTCTCTCCCCCTCTTTCTCTCAATCATTACCTCCCACCCCTTTCTCTCTCTTTCTCTCTCGCCTTTACCCTCTTCCTCTCGGTCGGAGTTGCTAGAACGCCGCCGCCGCCAAACGCTATAGCACCCAAATTGATGTTTTCGTTGATGGTGGATGAGATTGACGACGATAGCAAATGGTGGACGTCACAAGGTATGGCGATGATGCTTTTTTTTCAAACTCGTATTCATCTTCAACCTCCTTCGATTTTCATGGTGATGTACGATATTCGATACATCTCTAGTTTGAATGATGAAGATGAACGGTTTTCATGGTGATTTGATTGATGATGATGAACGACGAACACGTTGCATAGATGATCGATGAACGATGAACACGACGAACATGTTGCATAGATGAACGATGAACACGATGATCATGATTAATAGCAATGTATCACGGACTTGTATAGATTTTGTATCGATAAAGCCGAGATGCATCATGAATTAAACGATGAACATGAATACCATCAATATCTTCATCATCTTTTTTGAATTTGTGTAATTTTGTTAAATTTGAAAGTGTATCAATTGAATTTATTTAGCATTTATTTTAATTATTAGTTAAAATGTTAAATTTAATGAGGTATGTACATTCCTCATAATACCCTTCATTGTTGGTTCGTGCAATGCACAAGGTGCATAAAATTGTCAAATTATTTACCCTTTTGTTATTAATATGATCCATACAATTTTTTGATCTTATGGATGGTATATGTTCTTTTGTACCCTGATGCACAAAAGTTCTCAATTGAACCTCCTTCTATGATGAAGATAAAAATGCAGAGTACTGTGTTTACTTGTGAACACATAGGTTTTGAATGTGACGATGCTGCAAAGGAAGGTTTCTTTATATTTTTTTCATATTCATGTATATACAAATAATATAAGGACATTTATAAAAAAAATTTACGCATATTCACACCTTCTAACATTTTAAAAGTCATGTGAACGTTAAAATATTTATTTGAACATGCTTAGTGTGAAAATATGTTCATAACAGTACCGTTCATTTGAACATTCACATAGTTATAGTGTGTTTATGTGTGACTTTTTGCAAGTAGTCTTCCATTATTAAATTAAACATGATTATGATAAAAATTCTAAAAATTGGTTTTCAAACGAGATACCTCATGTACTCCGCATAACTAGTACTCACTTGAATATATATATATATATGTATATGTATATATATATATATATATATATATATATATATATATATATATGTATATATATATATATATATATATATATATATATATATATATATATATATATATATATATATATATATATATATATATATATATATATATATATATAGGGTTGGGTTCCGGTAAGAACTCTTGTTACCGTGAGAACGTGAGAACCACTCCAAAATGCACAAATTTGTACATCAAATGCACAAATTTCAAAATTAAAAGTTTTACTTAAAATCATTATTAGTCTTAAATATTAATAAATATCATAATTTAACACTAAAATTACATTCAAAACTTACATTCATTAAATTATAAACTAAATGCACAAATTTAAACATCAAATTCATAAATTTTCTTAAATGCACAATTCGTACATAAAATGGATAAAATATAGCATGAGATGTGTAAATTTTTACATGAAATGCATAAATATATCGAAAACATTTAATTTTAGTATCAAATGCACAATTTTATACAGTGGATGCACAATTTTTAGAGTGGTTCTCACGTTCTCACGGTAATGAGGGGTTCTCATGTGAACCCAATCCTATATATATATATATATATATATATATATATATATATATATATATATGTGTGTGTGTGTGTGTGTGTGTGTGTGTGTGTATGCATGTACACATGTGTGTGTGTGTATATAGGGGTGGGTTCAATAGGGAACGTTCATGCATCGAAGAATCTTGAAGAACCACAATGCATCGCTGGAAAATCATAATGCATCACGCGGGAATTCGATGCATCACGCGGGAATTTGATGCATCACGGAGGAATTGTGATGCATTTGTGGTGGTGCATGGAGGTTCTTCGATGCATGGAGGTTCTCCATTGAACTCACCTATATATGTATGTATGTATGTATGTATGTATGTATGTATATATATATATATATGTATGTACACATATAATACATATGTAATATAAAATAAACCTTAAACACTGCATTATAAGTGACGATGAATATAATTAACTATGCAAAACATATACAATACTCCTAGGTTGGCCTTATGTATCACTCTTGCAGAATCTAGTGTAAAATCAATCCTATCACAAATACTTAAACACACGTTTATCTTAAATGGATTTGAAATCTATCAAATGATCTGATGACTGGATTTAGAAAATATTATATTTTTAGTTTGTAGGATTTGCAATGATTTTCAATTCTCGTTTGTGTCAACGAATTTAGATTATATGTTCCTACGATATTTTTTAAAAAAAACTACACACTCCTTGATTTTTTGATGTGTATATGTGGGTGTGTATGTGTGTGTATGCATGTATATACATATCTGTGTATCTCTATATGTGTATGTGTGTATGTATGTGCATCTGTGTGTGCATGTGTTATGTGTAAGTATGTATGTCTAATGTATGTATGTGCATTATGTACGTATTTATGTTTGTGACTATCAAAATTACGACCAAAAAAGGGATCTAAAGATTAATACTTAAACAAACAACATTATTTCGTTAATGATCTTAACAATGTTTTATAAAACTAACCCTAATATATTAAATATTAGATTATAAAAATTTTTTATATAAGAATAAAAATAATTGATTAAAAAATTTCACATGACAAAAACATAATTAAAAAACACATTTAGAAACAGAAAAACTTAGGGGGTGTTTGATAGCCACTTATCAGGCTCTTATCAGAGGTAACCTCTTATTCGGTAAGAGGAAATACTCATAAGTGCGTTTAATATGCAGAAGACATAAGAGTCAAAATTCTCTTATCATGTCTTATCAGGATAAGACTTTCATATGCTTCTTATCACCACTTATCACACTAAAAAAACACATCTCTCCCACCCCACCCCACCCCACCCCAACCCACCCCACCCTTACCTTTACCCCATACCTTACCTCACCTATCCTAAACCCCCTACCCCTACCCCACCCCACCCCACCCCACCCTCAACATACCCTACCCTCAACCACCTAATCTCACCCTACCCTAACTACCATTAACTTACTTATATCATCCCATCCCCATCTCCACCCTTAACCCTACCCACCCCACTCCCATACTTACCCTATCCCACTCTACCCCACCCCTAATCCCACCCCACCCTACCCCTATCTCTTCCCACCCCTACACCTCATACCTACCCACCTCACCCTTACCCTACCCCTCAAATCTACCCATCCCCACCCACCTTACCCCTCAACCTACCCACCCTACCCCTACACCATTACCCTATCCTATTTACCCCACCCCACCCTCAAACTACCCCACCCCTACCCTACCTCTTACCATATTTATTATAACGAGAAATATTCCAACACTTTTTGATAAAATTTATTATTTTCAATAACATATCTATATAACTTATAAACTTAAGTTATTAGGAAGTTAATAAACGTAACCTTATAAACTTGATTATAACTTATAAACTTTAATTGTTATTTGATTCTTGAAAGCATGTTGGTTATATGTTTATTGAATGTATTTATGGTACTTGATCATAACTTATAAACTTGAATTGGTTTCTTACTTAAATCTTGTTAATGTTATTTGAATGATATTAAATGTTTACATAGATCACTTTGATTCAACGATATTATTCTTACTTGATATTTGACTTTAATCAATGATATCTGTTTGGTTTTGGTAATTAATATGTAAAATTAATAAAAATATCAGATAATTTATAAAACAAACAGACTTATTGAATTCTCTTATCAGATCTTAGTATCTTATCAGGACCACCTCTCATCAATCAGAAGTGGAATCAGACATCAGACAATTAACCTCTTATGCAATCAAACAACACCTTAATCTCAAATTATGTTTTCGTCATGTGAATTTTTATTATGTAATCGATGATCATGTTTTAGTGGTTAATGCATAAAAAATACAACTAAATTTATGGTCAAATAAATAGCCCATTGTAATATTCTATTTATAGAGAATCAAATGGGGAAGCCCTCCACCACACAAAATCAATCCTATATTTAAGGTTTATAAGTTTTTTTTGTTATGTGACAAGATATTTGACATTTCTAAATTCCAAACAAATATTATCCAAAATAAATATATTCCAAATTTTTATTTATAATCGTGGGACGAATATATTTCAAGAAAAATTCTTAATGCAACCAACTTTTGCATATGACTTGACAAATGACAAGGTTTTTAATGACTAGAAAAGCATCATATTGACATACAATGTAGTTTATAATCATTGAAACAGTTTTATAGTTATTTCATTATTAAAAAACATCATACAACATAAGATCATTAGCCCAATGACATCTAATATGTATTATGATAAAAAGTGATGTGTAAGTTCATCATAAATTCATAATCATATATAAAAGACAGATTAACTTGTGATACCATGTTTATTAAACACTGGCATGCAGCTTCCCATGACGATATGCATACATTTTGACACAATATATATACTTTATAACTGTGTAATGTATAATTTTTTTTTCATTTTTTTCCTATAAAAAGGTTACGTAAAACATCCTTTACGATAATACAATACAAAACAGACGTCAACATTAGATACCAGTAATGACCATATAGAATAATCAAAATCATGTCATACATTACATAAGAATACAAGTCTTTTGCACTAACATGTTATAAAAGATTGGTCTAAAGTATTACATACAACGATACTCGCCATTCGAGATTTAAAATCTACATATTATATAATCCCTCCAAAAACCTACCCTTCAAAAAATTTATTTATATTAAGTTCGATAGAAGTCTTCCATAACCATCAATTACATTGCAGTCTTGCTAAATGGTCCAGTCGTAAGTAAAAATATCAACAACTACCGGTTAAACATTAAGCAAGTTAAAAGATTTCTATATATGGAACCAACAAATTACTCCAATTTAAAATGAATCCAATTTTGTTAAAGTTTGTTGCATGATAATATTTTTTTTATATAGGGTAAAATGGTCATTTTAAATAAACTGATCGGTCAATTGACCAAAACCATAACAAATAGCAAACCACATATACTGTAATTGTAATTTCAACGTGAAAAAAACGGAGTCCATAATTTACATATAACCATAGGGACGAAAATTGTAATTTACCCTTTAATTTTACAACACGTTTTAACTTTCTTTATACTCACAAGTGTCCTCACCTTTATGTGTATAAATATTATATTACATGTAAAAGCATGTAACATTTTAAAATTATACACATTCAAAAATAAAAACACTATCATAATATACTACGAACTTTTAAAATCGATCCGTTTTAATTATTGTAGTTTTGTTTTGTCCATTTTAGTGATTAAAGTTTATTCACAAATGGGACATCGACCACCACAAACCATTTTTCATTTCACACTAACACTAACCAATAACTCAAGAAGTGTGATTGTAATTCCTAGTTTTTGACGTAGTTATTTTTGAGCTTAAGTCTAATCTGATTGGCTATTTTTGTGGAAAGAAAAAGATTTTATTACTCATACAACCCAAATAAATCACACCTTCTAGAAGAAGCCGGATCAACACAAATACACAAACACAATTCCAAAAATTAAAGGAACTCACTCCAGATCAGATTAAGGATTATGAATCCAAGCATTGACAATACATCTATTCGTGGGTCATGCTATACGCACACCCCTCATAATTAGTTTTTACCTAATTATATATCATCTTCTCTTACATTATTTTCCTTAATGACACGAGTTTTACTAATTAAACTTAAACACTTCTCTCACATTAGAGGGAGTGAGTGTGTAATTAGCAAATAGGCGGAGTGTGTGTTTAGAATCACCATTTTTCTTTGATGCACTTATTGTCAGTCTATAACAATATATCTAAGATGTTGTATATACGGAAAATACTTCATATTGCTTAATTGCTTTTTGGGGACACTCCAAAACTCTTATTTGTTTCCTCTACCTCCATATAGCCCAACACGATTAGTTCAAAATATTATTCAAGTTCACGAGCTTGCAAGTGAAGATCCACACACTCATATGACGAAATCTAACAGAGATGTATGGAACGAGCAAAGTGAATCAAGTGTCCAAGAAAGCAATGTAGGTATAAATAACATGATACCAGTTATAATAAATAAGAAAATCATTTCTGAGAATAAATTACAATATGAAAATGAAAATTGCAATATTGAAATTACTTTACAAAAGTATTTACAATACTTGATAAGAAAAAGAGAGTGAGGCTTCTGTTTAACATGATTCCGTTAAACAGAATTGGGCCTATTTTTTATTATACAACAAATAAAGCAGCGTGTACCGCTGGAATTAACCAAATTACCGGAATATACGTGTGAATTCTTAAGTGTTCTTCGAATTGGAAAACTACAACAACTTTTCTATTCAAAAGTGTGTATATGATTTTGTAAAATATATGATTTCTATTCAAAAGCATGTCAGTTTCATTACAATAAAAATATTTAATAATATCAACATTATTACAATCGTTATTCTCAATTATTACGAGAAAACCAATAGACATAATAGTTCTAACAAGATCCAAAAGGTTTCTCTGTACGTTATCAGCATCAGTTAGTCGAACAACTCGCTGGTCAGCTTCAACGACTTACCATCTCAGCAAGCTACTGTGACATTGACTTTAGCACTATCAAGTGCCAACCTGCTGCTAATATATGTTTTAGCGACTTGGCTCAATGTCAGTAGGTGAGCCTCATCAAGGAACTCACCTGCCGAACAGCAAGTCCAGCGACGAGGTCTCAACATCAACACCCATGACTACAAAGTATGGGCACAGATTTCAGAGTTGCATTCATGTCCATATGTGCAGACATACACAACTTTAATGATTTCCTATTGTTCGAACCTATAATTTGCACCCTATACATGTGGTTAGGTCCTAAAGTAAAATCATAACAAACTCGTAAACACTCCTCGTTATAAACTCATCCCTTATGTTTAACCATAACAAGCTTAGTGTGTGTGTGTGTCTATACATACATACATATGTATGTATGTATATGTCAGAATGTTATTAATGATTTTATAAAAAATAAATTAATAAGATATATAAATTTATAAATAAAAGATAAATTTCAAAAATAACAACTTTTTTGTTTTTTTATCATTTATAACAACATTATTTATTTTTTTATCATCAATAACATCATTTTTTTAAAATTTTAAAAATTAATAGAATCAACTTTTATATACTGTATTACTAATATCATTAATTTTTGTGTGGTTTTATCATTTGTGGAAACAAATTCTTTAACTTTTTACTATAAATGATAAACAATATAAAAGTTGATGCTATTAATGATAAAAATAAATAATGTTTCTATAAATACTTAAAAACAAAATTTTTTTTTTGTTGTTTTAGCAATTGACTCATAAATAAACTAGTAAAGAAAATATAAAAAATGATAAATTTATAAATAAAATACTAACAATAGTTAATGTAAATCTTTAATTAAAATAAAATGATATTTCTTGGATTTGCATTTAAAATCTCATGTTTTGTTCGTGGATTCAAGAAAATGATTGGAATTTCATAAATCTCACACTCATTTGTTATTTAAAATCTTTGATACCCTCTTTGCATTTGAGATCTCATCTACTCTTTATTTTCAAATAACCATTATATCCTTTTATTAATTTAAAAAAGCATATTCCCACTCACCCTACTCAAACGCACTTAACTATACCCCTATCCTCCACATCTATCCTAACCTATCTTACCTAATCTAACCCAATGCAAATAATTACATTACCCATCCATACTACCCTACTCACATCCCATCCTTATCCTACCCTACCAAATCCCACCTCACCCTAACCCACCATATTATTGCCCCTATCCCTACACCATACCCCAACCTCACCGTACCTTGACCCCTACCCTACCCATCCCGTCTAACCATACACATCCTTACCTTTACCACACTTACCCCACCCGCCCACCCTAACCCTAATCCACCGCACTCACCTTACGTAATCCTATCCTAGCCTACCTGATATATTCAGTTTACCATCCTAAACCTACTTTTGGTTCAGTTAACCATCCGTGAACAACCAAAATACGGGTGGCATTATGATTCTGAGTCTTACTCCAAAGTCCAATATTTCTTAGTATAAACACTAATAGTGTGCTTGTGAGAGTCATGCAGGTGTGCATTAATAATTCAACTATTTATAGATTTAGTAAAATTTTAACAACTCAAAAATATAATAGAAATCATATATGAAGCAGCTACAGGTTGTGAACAATCACATTCCTAAATGTGTTGTGTATAATATATAATGTTTTATACTTTGTATGGTTGTCCGTTGTCAATAAATAATGAGATAATTTGAGAACCTGGATTAATATAAGATGTCTAAATTGTTTTTTCTTTCCTTTTAAATTTTTAATTGTTTGAGAAGCCCAATTATAAAGTAGACTTTTGGGCCCAAGCCCATGTATAATAACATCAACGAAAGTTTAATCGTTCAAAGGATTTGTGAATAAATTTGGCAACTTGTATTTTTTTTTTCTTTGTAAAAGGCAAATAACCAAGGAAATGAAATGGTGAGACATGTTTCAAAATTTTATAATTTAAGATAATATAAATAGTGTTTATATCATTAAATAATAGATTTTGTTATGAAAAAAACCAACATGTTTTTATGTTTTTTTCGTTTTCGTCTCTGCATATTTTTTTTCATAAAATCCTCAAGTTAATTTTTTCTTTTTGGTTTAGTGAAATTTGGATATTAGAACTCGGTTAAATTAGTAAACCGGGTTTTCAAAAACTGAAAAACCACGTTCTAATGTCCAAATTGTGAAAAACACAAACATGAAAACGGAAAAAAACCTTTTTTTATGGAAAAACATAAACCCTAAATAATAATATATTTTGTTATTTATCTTGTTTTGATTCTTGTAATTGTAATCAAACTAGAGTTAAGGTTGCCCGCGCGTTGCTGCGGGTTTCCGTCATGAATATGCAGTTTTTATCCCTTAAGAAAAGTCATGATGTTAATAAATAGAAACATGTTCAATTATGACAACAACGTCAGTGCATTAGTGTATTTAAGCGTTAGTTGTTTACATGTTTTTTTTACGAATTTTTGACTCAATTGATGATGTCTAAATTATATATATATTTTTAGAGTTTTATATGGACAAAACATGTTTTCATGTTTTGTGTGGTTTCGTCTCTCCATTTTATTTTTTCCTAATAAAGTTCTCAGGTTATTGTTTTTTTTTTCTTCTGGTTTTCAGAAAAAAAATAAATAAATCATGTACTTTCCACAAAAAAACCACCATGTTTCACTTATTTTCCATGAAAAGTCCTCAAACTTAATGACTTTGTTGGCAAAAAATGAAAAATTCTGAAAATCATGAACAAATAAATTTCTTGAAGATGTTATTGGTAAAAAATAACACAAAGAGACTATACTGCAAAAACAAAAAGACGTGTTGGTTCTTGCATATTAAACATCTTTCATACACAAAAATTATGAATAACAAAAGTTGATATTTTATATGCATCTTGTGAGACAAATGTAAAAACCAAAAAACAAAACAAAATGAATCACGGTTACTTAATTCTTCAAATTGAGGTGGAAATATTAAATTTTCAATATTTAAATATTTAATCAAATATTGAAGAAGTTGATGTACAAAATGAATACTTTTAGTTACAAATAAAATATAAAAAAAAATGCTAAATTCAATATTTTTTAGGTTTTAAAGAGGTTCATATATAAAATAAGTAAATTTTATGTATAAATATAAAAATATATAAATAATCAGATATAATATGGTCCAACAATAACGTTTTTTTATTTAAAATAAATAGAAGTGGCAATATTACCTACAATGTAACAAATATTTCTTATAAACTAAAAATACATTTAATTAATAATTAAATAAATTTATATAAAGAAAAAACAATTTTGAAGGTATAAAAAGAAAAAAAGTCAAAATACAAATTAAAATTTATATTTAGGCAAAAGGAAAAAACCAAAAAACAAAACAAAATATCACAAAATGTGAAAATAATTTTTAAAAAAAATCTCTAACTTTTTTTATTGAAGACAACAGGTTATTAATTAAAATTGTCAGAACTATTTTTCATGTTTTATATGTATGTTAATAATTATAATTTCAAAATGTCTCCATCTTTATTGGCACAATACGGCGATGCAATTAATGCAAAAAAATTTTTCATGTTTTTCTTTCACTTCTTTTTCATTTATTTATTTTCTTCAAAACAATCTCTATACTCTATCTAAAACTCATAATTCCACAATCACAACCGCCTCTACCGATTTGTGTGTGTATATATATTTAATTTCTATTGTTATATATTTATTAATCAGTTTGCATCAGTTTGTTTATGTTATATGTAGTTTTAATAAGTTTTCAATTTTAAGTTAGTTATATATTTTTTAATAAGCTTGTGAAATTTTATAATTTTTCTTACTTTGTTAGAAAAAATAAGTTTTTATTCGGTTTACGTATGTGTATGTGTGTGTGTATATTTATATTGTTCCGTTAAATTGAAAATCTAATGTTTCTTTGTTTCGTGAATTTCATATATTCAACAAAAATAAAAAAGTGAAATAATTCATCCTTATTTATAGATTGATTAATTGTTATTACGTTTGGTTAAATTAAAAATCCGAGTTTCTCGTTTTTTCCGAGTGAAAACATTTAAAATTAAATCAGTTGGACGTTATTTATAATCTTTTAAATTAATATGGTTCATCATTTTTTCTGAGCAAAATATATAAAACTAATATGGTTAGTCGTTTTTTCGTTTAGTTAAATCAAAAATCGATGTTGTTAAATGTTTTTTCCGATCAAAATCATTAAAAATTAGATTAAGATGTTGTTTCTGCCGTTTGGTTAAATTGAAGACCAAAATGGTTCGCTGTTTTTTTCGAGCGAAAACATTTAAAATTGAAACGACGAACCATTTTAATTTTTTCAACGACGAATCAAATCTAATTTTAAGTATTATCAACGGAAAAAAATGAATAACCATTCCGATTTATAATTAATCAAATATAAAAAACAACCAAACAATCTAATTTTAATGTTTTATAAGAAAAATATGATGAACCATTTCGATTTCCAATTAAACCAAACGAAAAAACGAAGAACCAATTTAATTCGATTTTTTTTGGTTAAAAAAATGGTATATACATGGGTGTGTAGGAAAGCCGTCTTAGAAAACCACAGGGACATTTCTGTATAAATATAGGAAACCTTTCTGTATAAATATAGGAAACCACAGTACCTTTAATGTAGAAAATTAAAGAGACCTTTCTATAATTATTTCTTAAACTATAAGTACCATTTTGCAATTAATGAAAAACACAATTTTATAATTATTTCTTAAAATGCAAGGGCTGCTATGCAATTATTCTTAAATTCCAAGGGGCTATATTGCAATTAATGAAAGCACCAAAACGGTGCGTTTCATTACCGCAAATGTTAGTTATAGAAATTTCATGCTAGACAAGTTATTGTACTTTCAAAACATATCTTAATTTGGTAATGATAGATTTTTTTCATGACATTCTTATCATCACATCAAACCTTTAACAGCCCTTTTTAACAATAAATTTATACTTTTAACTACATTTTATTATTAATAACAATCAAACTGTGATAGGTTTTGAAAGTATAATGACTTAATCGGTAAAAAAAATCATATAATGACAAATAAAATGTATTTCTCGATCATATATATATATATATATATATATATATATATATATATATATATATATATATATATATATATATATATATATATCTTGAGGAGGTTCAATGGAAACCTTCATGCATCGAAAAATCTTAGAAAACCTCCATGCACCACCACAAATGCATCACAGTTCCCGCGTGATGCATCAAATTCCCCGTGTGATGCATCTAATTCCTGCGTGATGCATCAAATTCCCGCGTGATGCATCGACTTTCTGCATGATGCATCACCTGATCTAATAGCTATAAAGTGGTTCCCGGGTTTTCCGACGCATATAGGTTTTCCATTGAACCCACCCCTATATCTCTTGTAGTATTTATCAAAATTGAAGTGTGGCTTCTTGACATCATTAGATGTATTGTTCTACTCAAGCCAAATATTTAAAACATAGAAGAAACATATTCCGAAAATAAAAATCCACACACTGAATCGAATCAATCGATGCATTTATTTGTAGTCTGTCGATAATACTACATGATAGCTTCTTTATCTTTCACACAAATGAGTCTGTAATTTGAACAAATGATCAAAAAACGGTTGTGACTTGTACAAATGAATCAAATAAACGAACTTGCACAACGTAGTTTATATATGTTGGAAGTTTTGTAAAAGATACCTTTGTCGTAGGCTCAGATAACTCGAGCAGAGTCTCCTGTGTCGCATATCACAACTGCTGTATTTGGGTTAAGATGGCTAGCCAGATCAGGTTGAAGCTTACGGTACTGGTTTTTGACGTAAGAAGCAGCTTCCTCAGCGTAATCTGCATTCACAAATGCTACACAGCATCCTCGGAATCCAGCACCACTGAAACGTGCTCCATAGACACCAGGTGCCTTTACGAGGATCTCGTATAGTTGAATTAGTGGTTCACAACCTGAAAACGCCATAGTTCTATAGTGGGTTAGAAGTTAAAACGGAAATTTTTATCATTCTAAACACTTATCACATTGTCCATTTTACCGTCAACAGCAAATCTATACCAAGGACTGTAAACGAGTCGAGCAGAACTCAAGCTCAACAGGGATTGAACTAAGCTCAACTAACTTAGGCTAGGCTCAAGTTGCTACTTGTTTGCATCCATAGATATTCAAATATATAAAGCTCTAAACACATGACAAGAACTCGAGCCGAGTCATTCATAGCTCGAGCTTGGCTCATTACATTATTGGAGCTTGGTTTTTGAGGCTGGACCCGAACTCAGACTCGAAAACTCGGCTCTCGAGTTCAAGTTGCTCGATAAAAACTTAGTGGTGTTGTTTATTCATTAAATTATAGACAAAGCCTTTGAATCATACAAGTTTCTAATTTGTACAATAGTGGTGTTATTTGTTCACTTATTGATAGAATTATTAAAACAGAAGTGACTTGTAATCAAGGTGCATGAAGACATACCACATTCATAATTCTGTATGGAACTTAATCCAGAGGCCGATATAAGCTTTCCAAATTCCTCAAAGTTGCCCGAACCCCATGCTTCTAGTCCTAAAAATACATTAGCACATCGGCAGAAATGCAGAATCACTAAAAAAACAGTTGTTCGCTAAATGCATACACCACAAAAGAGTAAAAGTATCATATAAAATGTAAGTGTGTGGATCGGCAGATTTGAGTAAAAACCTTTAATAACCCGCATATTCTCAGAGAAGTAGTGTTCTGCTCTTTTAGCTAGATCGGGTTCTAATTTGGACTGCAATTAGCTTGGATTAGTTAACGGATCAATTCATCTACGGGAATTAACTGCAAGAAGTTAAGGAAAAGGAATTAGAACCTTATGAGCCTCGTATTCTTGTTGTTCAACTGTAAGAAGATTTCGAAGAAATTAGTGTGCAAGTATTGAAAATAATAAATAAATAAACAAATGCCATGCGACATTCTAACCATTAGACAATATAGGCTCAACTTCTTCTTTCCCCGAGGCCCTGTAAAAAAGAACAAACAAGAATACGTCATCCCTATCTTTGGAAATTATGGTATGTTAACGATGTAATAAAAAAGAACAAGTCACACTGATAGGTAATTGTTAGATTATTCTAGAAAGGGGTATAGTAGTAATAGTATTAGTAGTTAGTTAGTATCAAGAATCTATAAATAAGGGGTAGAGGGTGTGAGGGAACTGTCCAGAATTATTGTTAGAGAAATTGTTAGATTCATTGCTTAATTGCTTTGAAGGGTCTCCAATCATCCGATTGAGAGAAAGGGAGGTTTCCCTGGAATTTATATTTCTGTTTTGTAATTCTTCTTCATCAATATCAGATCTATTTCTCTGTTTTAATCAATATAAGTTTCTGTTTCGTATCACACACACTATGCAAAATAACTTCGTCTGATGACAAAAGTAGCAAATCTTACATTAGAAGGACCTTCGCAGCCTCTCGACACTCAGAAACTCTTCGATTATATCCAGGACTAGTTGTCAAAGCCTGCTTTAAGCCTGAAAATGCTATCAAAATCTTGTAGGGAATTTTGGCTTCAGCCTTTTTCTCCATTTCAAGTTTAGGTGGGTGTATAATCCTGTGTATTTTGGTCTGCACAGTTTCAAACAAGTGATTGCGTAAATTTTAACGCAAGTTGAATGCACCAAGTGATCTTTGGCTTAACGCTATCTATAGTTTTAAAGACATTAGTATCAGTTTATTGATCATTTGAAACTTAGTATGATGAAATCGCACTTGCTCTACCTAAACATACCTTGCAATCCATACAAGTTAAACAACCGTAGCTCGAAAGCAATATAGCTGACTGATCCAATATGCCATTTTTCAGACCCAAATATTCATTCTCAATTAGCCTACAAGTACAATGGAAAGACTTGAAATTATAGGGATTTTCTTGAAAATCTTTAATTATGGGGTGTTTGGATATCTCGTGCTTTAAATACCGAAAAATAAAAAAGTGTATGGAAACCAAAGTCACTTTTTCCATTGTAATTTTGTCTTTTGAGCACAAGCACAATTTTAATAAATCTTGAATTTGAAGTTTCTCAACCACACTTACGAAAATGCACATTTGTAAAACCCAATTTACCAAAATGCAAATCCAATACTAAAATATCACTGGGCATGCTTGTAAGAGTGGCACCTACCGATCATACTCGATATTTTCAGTAGGAGATATTGTAAGATTGTTTGCATTTTCCAAAGCCAAGAGGTAAGCAATTCCAACCTGTGAAACATGAAAAATCACCTGAATTTGGAAAAGCTATGAAGCTACTGAATTTTTTAAACAGATATATAAATTGGGTGCATTAATTTAAAGAGACATCAGCCATTAAAATGAAAACTTTTCAGATAAAAACTTACAGCAGCAGACGAGCTCAGACCCGAACTATCAAGACCCTCTGCACCACAAATAAATCCAGTGATGCCCTGCGCCAATTTTGATTAAAAACGTGTAAGCGATTACAAAAGTTTTAAATTTGATGAAGGAAAGTGTAAAAGAATCGCACAATAGAAGAGAACAAATACATGAAGTTAAAACAGATGCATTAAATAGAAGAAAAGGTGAAAAAACAAAGTTGAATAAAATCACATTTTATATAAACTATTTATTATAACATCTAATGATCATTATAATCAAAGCAAATATTTAACCTGTTTTAGATGATTTCCTCCACGTTGTAATGCATATACAGCTCCTTTCGCATAACTTCCCCACTTGCACTCCTCGAGTGTATCCGAGGGATGGTTTTCTTTGACCTTCCCATTTGACTTGGCAATATGCTTTGGAAGCTGAATTTGGTCAACTCTGTAATCAATTATAAGAACTTAATACAAGCGAACCATTATTAATCACAGAAAACAAATATATCATAGATTTCATGGCAATTTGATACAGATTTACCTGAAACGAACTTCTCCACTAAATTGTCCAGATCTTAGTAAAACCTTTGAATACATATCCGTTTAACATGAAGAGCACAAATGGCTATTAAATGAAAATAAATATTAAGAAAATAAAGGATCCAAGTACACAGGAAATGCTAAAGTTTTTAATACGAATTTCAATTAAAGATTCCACCCTATAATTTCAAGATCATGCCTATGTGAGAGAACCATACCTGAGAATCACCAGAAGGAACGAATCCAAGAATTATACCCTTATCAATTGTCATGGCTGAAACTGTTCCACCCTATAGAAATCACATCATCATCATCATATATACAAAAATTTTCAATAATTTATTCTTTTTAATATCTGCTAGAAACAGAAATTTCTTGTGTCCTAGACTAGACTCCTAGTTTAATATCATAGAAGCACTAGAATATGCTGATACCAGCAACTACAGTATAATCTTACAGAAAAGAGAAAGGGACAACAAAACATGTAGGTTTGATAGAAAGAAGCTATGAACACACAAGATTCTAGAAACATATAAACAAGACGATAAATAGAAAAAACAAGTAACCTGATGATCGATATGAGCTCCCAACGGACAAATCCTGTAAGGCGATACAACAACCCTGACCACATTAACATCTACCCCAGCCATTTCAGAAACCATCTTCCTGATTTTATTCAACTGCGGATACATAAGTACAAGTTTCGTGGCAAAATCAATATCAGCATTCAAATCTGAAAACCAATTAATCAGTTCAGTATTAAAGTTTAAGGGGTGCCTAGTGCTTACATGTGCATTTTCGAACACAACTACAACTACGTAAGCACAAAATTGTAGCAAATCAATATCAGCAACCAATTTTGAAAGCCAATAAGTTCAGTTTTAAAGTTTAAGGAGTGCTTAGATGTGCATTTTCACACACAATATATAGTGAATCGAAGATTATAAATCGGAATCAGAATCAGAATCCAATCATCAGATCATCGTTTGCTTAAAGTCTTTGACAATTATAACTATACAATTCTCTTGATAGATTATTCCAACCCTAAACAGTCCAAAAATCAAATCATAACCAATATTAGTCAAAACTACTTGTTGCGACTTCACATCACACTGATCAATTCAGCAGCACTTCCATATACCGTTAATCGTCTGGAGCGACTTATGAACATTTTCATAGCGTCATTAAATCATGAGATCAAATGTTCAAATAACCAATCAATCATCGGTTGAAAACAGTCAATAAACCAAACAAAATCGCTAGTATAACAACAAAGTACAAATAAAACAAAATCTACACCACAAATTCATTTTATCGCTACACTTTTGTCAAAAAAATCCTAGTTGATTTTTCTTTATAAGTACAAGAACATCACCATACATTGAATCTAAACAATAAGGATTGAATTCAGAGAGATAACAACTAGTGAATTACATGGAGTGTAATGACATCATTAACATAATAACTGAAGTAAATTTAGATACCTCTGAATCAGATGGCCAAGACAACACACCCATTTTGGATTAAAAAAACACTCAGATTCAATGCCAAAACTTGATTGTGTGTAGTAATTGTTGCCGGATCCGTGTTTTTGCGAAGATAATTGACTTTGATTTGAGATTTAAGAGAGAAATGAATGAGTGAAGTTGAAGAAATGGATTTGCCGCGAAATTATTATCAGTGATGAGTGAGTTGAGACGTCAAATTTGCAATCAGATTGAAATTGAAATCTCATAATCATTATCATAAGGGTGGGACGGAGAATTCTCGTCTGTTTCCGGTTGGATGTATTCTATTTTTATACCGGGTCGGTTTCCAAAGAAAATGACAAAATGGTAAGATTTAATTTTTCTATTATGATTTTTTAATAATTTTTGTTCTCATGAAAAATCAACTGAACTAACTTTAAATTTGTCAATTTAAAATGATAATTTCTAATTTTTTATACGTTAGTTAACCACCAGAGCCGGTCCTACTATCCCAGGCCAGGTCAGTCTGGACTCCCGCCCAGGACCCATCGATGTAAGGGGCTAAAAAGGAATCAAAACCTTATGATATCTGTATCTAGTGAAGGCCCAAATTTGTTGAACGGTAATCTTCCATGGACGTGCGCATGCTAGGAAATCCTTCAAATCAGAATCCCGATCGCCAATCTATCGTGTGCGGCTCTTCGATTAGCGAGGAAAACCAATGAGTAATGATGGGGGTACATTGCTTGTTTTGCTAATCGGTATTTACTATTTGTTAAGCACATTGCTTTTTTGCTATTTGTTAAGTACATTGTTTGTTTGCTATTTGTTTAGTACATTGCTTGTTTTGTTAATTGTACACACTTTCTAGTTGTTTGATTGCAAGGTTACCCAAAAAATATTAATTTGATTGTAAGTTTCTTACCAACTATGTGTGTAGGGTCAGGTTCTATGAAAAGCCATATACATCGGGAACCTAAAAAAAAACAATCACAACCTTTAGGTTCTATGGAGAACAATATTTAATATTGCACTTTTAGGTCCCAACTTTGAGATATTTAATCACCCAGTAATTAATTTATTCTCAGTAGTCATTTCGTGTCATAAATAATATTCAATATCATTTATTCAATTGCTCGATTGCATCTGTTCAGTTGTGCTCATCGGTGTGACCCTTAAGTATTTTATGAAATCAACCATGATGCAGTAGTGATGCCATCTTGACACACCACATACTAACATATTTGATTTACCTTCTTAATCCATTCCTTGTCTATTGTTAAAAAACTAATTAATTTTAATATCATAAGTATTCCAATAATGCCTATAGACCATAGCGCACTCTTAGTAATAGATAACGTATTTTTGGTTCCTCGTGGTTCCCCGATACATCGAGGTTATCCGTTGAAGCTCAATCTTAATATATTCCCTCTTTAAGTTGCTACTTCAGGAAAAACTGATAGGAACAAACCTGGTAACCAATAACATTAACGTACGTAAGCAGTACATTTGGTGTGGATGTGGAAACCATCATTTTCAGTATCAAGCACCAACTAAAATAATAATAATAAATTAATAGTTGATTACCTTAAACAAGAAAATGTTGAAAATTTGTTACATTAAATAGAAAAACTTAAAGTTCATTACCTTAATAAAACTTTTTGAAAATTTAGTCTTTTCAATTAGGATAAAAATATCGGTTACCTTAAACGTTAAAAATGATAAAGTTAGCTACCTTTTAATGAAAATAATCGTTTGTAAAAAGAAAAATGTAACATGAAATAGTTTTGATTTCAATAATTGTCTTGATTTGGGTTGTATTCTTTCTCCGTTCATTTTGGTTATGTACTTTCAAAGTGTTTCAGTTTGGTAGTTCAATAACCTAGAATACATGTACTACCGGTTACCATGTTGATAGTGTACTTTATCAATATTTTGGTGTAGGTTGAAACTTTTAAAAGTATTTCAATTTAGAATGCCTACTTTCAAAGTTGTTTAGGTTTTGTAGTTGAAAAACTTAATAATTGGTATCAACTTGTATTAAAATAAGAGCGATCCGAAAGAAGGCTTCGATGAATGAAACATAAATGAAGTTTGATATCATCTATTAGGTTGTTAAACTACCAAATTAAAACAAACAACCTCAATCTAAACACTTTTGAAAGTATATAACCTAAATAAAAGCATTGATAAAGTACACATCAACATCGTAACCGGTAATACGAGTTTTCAGGGTTACCGAACTGCCAAATGAAAGAACCTGAAAGTATAAAGCCTGTTGGGAATTCATATAGTTTTTCATAAAAACATAAACATTAATCGAATTAACGCACAACGGAAGCTTTTAAAAATTACGAATTCCGTACACGGATCATTAAGTAAAACATAAGATAAGTAAACGTGAAAGCATATAAAATTCATACATTTGTATTCGATGACAAGAATACACGAATGAGATGTTTTCGGTATCCACCAGTGATGACATGGTCGAGCGGCGCCAAGTTTGCAATCGAACACACGAAGAACGGAAAAAACACAAACATAATAGTGTGTGTTTGGTACAGCCAGTTTAACAACCACACACACATACACTTTCATGTGTGTGTGCGCGTCGTGAATCTCATCACATTAGGTCACACACCATTTGTGTATGTATATCACTATATATATAATATATGTATGGTCGTATGATGTGTGTGTATATATATATATATATATCTTTATTATTTAAACATTATATAATTATCTCTATAATTATATTTTTATTAAATAATATTTATCTTTTATATATTATCTAATAATATATAAATGACTAGATAATCATTTATAATTATCTGTTATTTATTTGTTTATAATTATTCATCCAATTATATGATTATACCAAATTAAATAAACACATCTTTTATTTAATTTTTTTTTTGAACGACAAACTATCCTAGTCGTACTCCTAAATTACTCCTTTACCACAAGACTTATTTTTCACCACCTAAATTTCAAACTTGCCTCCGACGGGAATCGAACCCGTGACCTCTCATTTATATCATCACCCTCTTACCGCTAGGCCAAAGGTCATTTGGTATCTTTTATTTAATATCTAATAATAAATAAAAAACTAGAAAATTATTTAATTATCATCCAATGACAATTAAATCAATACAATATCTGATATTGTACTTTTAGTCCCCGTACTTTGAGATATAACTAATTATCCATTAATTTAATTTCAATGATTATTTCGTGTCATAAAAAATATCCAATATTATTTATTCAATCGTTCGATTGTATCTGCTCATTTGTGCTCATCGGTGTGATCCTCAAGTGTTCTAAAACATGAATATAACAGTGTTCTAAAAAAATACAATTTCAGATTCAAAATTCACTCAAATTCAGCCATATTAGGCTCTGATACCAATTGTGAATTCAAATTTCATGCAATTCATACAACATAACACAATTCATATGAACAATTATCAATCCAACACATTATATTGAATGATTAAAGAGAGAAATATTACATTGAGTTCTTGGCTATCTTGGACAGCAATCTTCTTTCTTTCTAAATCAGATCCATATGTGTGTGTGTAATCTTAGATTTATCTTTTTTATATACAGTACACAGATACCTCTTTTTATACTTAATACTCAAACTTTGAGTATTTACAATCCAACCCCTATACTATTGAGTAATTACAATTATATACAATATAATTGTTTCATCTCTATTACTTATTCCCAACAGAAATCAGCCATGATGCAGTAGTATTGTCATATTTACACACCATATACTAACAAAGCCTAAATGTGAACCAAAAAATTATGCATCCTAAATCAAAACGATATTAAAAGTACACAATTATTTCATGTCATTTCCCTTATAAAAACATCTTTGATTAATCAGAATTACACATGTATATTATTGGTTATCAAGAGGGATGCAATAAGAGTCAAGATAACTCGTCAGGTACTAGAGATCAAGTTGAAATATATTCAAAATTGAATGGATGTAAGTCGAAGCTCCGACTTGAAATATTAGGGTTGCTTAACCTAGAGTTGAGATTCAAGTTTAAATGTTGAGTTTGATACAACCCTACTCGACTCAACGGAATCACTATCTACTCAATAAATAATTTGAATAAATGTATTTTTTTTTTATTAACATTGTGTTCTCGAATCAATCCAGATAAAGAAATAAGGAAGAATGGGCAGAATTAGGGAAGAAACAAAACAAAATTATGCTCTTTTATATACAAAAAAATAGTTGTTATTTTTCATGTTTAACCACTTTATGGATTTACAAGATAGAATAGGCAACTTTTTTATTCACGTATAGTTACAATATTCTTTTATAAATGTATATGCAAAAAAAAAACGTATCATTTTAACCGGTACTCGCTAAAAGATGTGGTTTTTTCTCAAGTCTTATCATATATGTGTGTGTGTAAGATCGAAAGAGAATAAACTTAAAATGAGATAAGTAGAAAAGAAAATTAAGTCATAAAAGTATGATATTATTGTAGACACCACATACCAAATAATTCTCTCCGACTAAAACCATCACTCCCCTGCTGTCCACTGATGTGCCGCTAGCACACCTTGGTTTTAATATAAAATAAAGAACAGGATTAACTAAACTGGAACTAGCGGACAAATAGGCAAGTATTACCTATCATTTGCTAGTATAGCTTAGGTAAGTCCGGGTTGTCGAACTCAGGGACAATTGGTGGATGATGATAATAACCGTCAGTTAATGGTTAGTGATGATTATAAGTGGATAGTTTTGTAAAGTAAACTTAGATTCAAGAACAAATAACACACTTCAACAGTCAATATACTATTAGAACAAGAAGTTTTGGAAAAACAATCTTGAAAAGGGTAATCATGTGAGAATGCACCCCCTAAACATTGGATGACCAAACAATACAATCCATTGGAATAACTATCTTGGGAATATAAGAAGTAAAACCATAAAGATCACTCAAATATGAATCAACTCCTTAAAATATACAATTAATGATAAGTAAGCAAAGATCACTCAACTACCGACCTATCACAAATTGCAATGCAAGTAATGACAATAAAATTATAAAGATCACTCAACTATAATTTCATTATCCCACAATCAACAATAAAAATATAAAGATCACTCAAATATATTCTTATTACCGAAAATGCAATCTGAATACTTACATATAGTTTCTTGCTATGAAAGGTGTTTATCATCTCACAAATCAAAACACTGTCTAAATCGAGACTCACATCAACAATATAAACGATGTTATAACCTTAATCAAATACGTGCAAGTTTTACCCTTTTTACTCTCACAAGCTTAAAAGACTCAATGAAACAAACACATTATTTCATTAAGAACAAATACTAGTTAAACCCAACTCACATTGTGGAAAATCAAGTATTTATGGTAAACACAAGCAAATACATAATCAAAGCTATAAATCTTCTTTCAAAGCGAGAAACAACAATGATATTCATCCAACAAAAATAAAACCATCCAATGTTAGGGTTTACATATCCACATGATTACAAAACAATTACTCCATAGAAGTGGAGAAATACAACTTGTTCATCATAAACATAAAAAGATTACACATAACCAAACGAGTTAGAGATGTGAAAACTCCCCTATCGATGATTCCCGACGTTGTAGAGATGTTTCCCTTCAAGATTTCTTCCCAAAATGGCCCAAATGAGCTTCATTCCTCTCCCGAAAGTGTATTTTTACGTATGTGAAGTGGAGAAATCGTCCAAGAATGAAAAAATGCAAAGATTCATGAGTTTTTATAGCCAGAGGAGGGCATGCCGTGCCTAAAAGTAAGGCACGCCGTGCCTATGTGTTGTCGTCCTCTAATTGGCTCAAAAATATCTCTGAAATGATGGTTTTCAGGAGGGCATGCCGTGCCTAAAAGTAGGCACGCCGTGCCTTAATGCTTGGAGCTCTCGAAAACATGTCATGAAAAACGAAGCATGGTGTGCCTGGGAGGGCACGCCGTGCCTATCACTTTTTTGGCCAAAACTCAAAACATGAAAGTTGTAGCCCCATGTCTCCTCTTCGTCTGGGCTATTGAATCACCTGAATCCGAGTTCGTATCAGAGAGATATGACCAAAATACGAAACAAACGCATGACAACCAATTTCTTTCATTTCTTCCTGAACCTAGCCAAAACAAGAGACGAACAATAAATATACGTTTAACCATAAAAACCATCAAATCCATGCAAATATTATACGTAAAAGTCCATGGATATCGCCAATAAAATATACATATAATTGGCGATATCAAATATTCCCACACTTAACCTTTCCTTGCCCTCAAGCAAATTCGGCCAATTAACACGCTTACGAAAAGAACTCATTGGCTTTTTAACGTGATCATCAGTTCACAAACATTTTAGAGATCTAAAAGCATTAAATACTTAGTGGCGGAAAGTGTAAAGCATTAAATAATAGGAACAAAACCTTGAATTCTCGACTGGCACCGAAATAGCTACGTAAAACAATCTAATCAATCGAGACCAAAGCGAGACTTAAACATCTCACTAAATGAAGCTCTCTACCCTCGGTGTTTAGGCTTAAACAAAACACTCAGATGCACAATTTGTCATAATTACTTACCATAAGCTTGCCAAAAGATCAAAATTCCAACACTTGAATTGAAACGACACATACATCAAGAGGGCTTCAAAACGGGGAAAAATTGGGTTAAAGGTAAGGTGAGAAATTTTAGGAAAGGTGACGTGAAATAGCCTTAAGTTCATACCATCAAGAAACGTCTTTGCAACGCAAAATAGATAGGAACGAGCATCCTTTGATTTTTATTGAATTATGAGACTACTTTGCTAGAAGCTTTCCACGAATTTGTCTTTTACGAGCTGGCCTTAAGTAGCTCAATTATTGTTGGTTTTTTCTCTCTTCTTTTTCTTTTTCTTTTTTAATATATGCTCCAAACTCGACTATTCTTCTCATAAATTCACGTTTCAACTTGAAATGGGGGCATGAACGTAGGCTAGGGTTAACTAAAGAAAAACGGATAAATATGGCTAAACAAAAAGATGGTTGTCATTAAAAAAAAAGCTAAGGCTCAAAAGTGGCTAACTAATGGATATGTAGGTGTAAAGGAAAAAAGAAAAGGCTGATGTTTGGGTAATCCTAAAATGCCTCTATCACACGACTGCGTCATCTCAAAATTGTGTTTTCAAAAAGAATCTTTATGGCAAGTTCTAGAATAAAAAATAACAAATGGCATGCACACATAATCAATCGAAACTTGAGCAATAAAATATTCATGAATGCTCGAAACGGCTCAAAACTCACGAAACGAAATGACATGTAGGGCTATAATGTGCAAAATTCAACTTTGGTCCAAACAACAAGATCATGTAGCAATATCAAGTTCATAAGAGAATTCAAACTAGAGGTCCTACTTTAAGCTTTCCATTTAACTCGCGAAAATCAATTATGCAAATAGATCTAAAACCTATTCGAGAATTGAATTTATAAAATTTTTGGCCAAATTGAACATATAATAAACATGTCCAGCAAAATTTTCTAAGGGTTTTGGCCAAATTGAACATATAATAAACATGTCCAGCAAAATTTCCTAAGGGGCAAGCAAAATCACATATTGGTTAGAGTTCTAACCCATATTCCCACACTTAAGTATTTCATTGTCCTCAATGAAACAAAATGGACAATATAATCGTGCAAGCATGTAAGTGAAAGGAAGGAAAAAGACTTCCTGAGTGCGTGGAAGAAAGGAGCTCAAAGGATAGCCAATCAAAAATTTGCACGTGTGTAGAGTTGGAGCGAAGTGTGCAACCGACTCTGCGCAATGCAATAAATCCTTAGAGGAAGCGATTGCCAAAAATATCATAAAAACAACATAAATACAAGCTAAACGAAACTACAATGACAAGAAAAAGTAAATCGCTTGGGTTGCCTCCCAAGAAGCGCTTGTTTATAGGGTCCCTAGCTTGACCCTATCCCACTTGACTTAACTTTTAAAGGGATGAAAAGGGTCAAAGGCGTACCTTTTAGTTGAGTGCAAAATATAATTTTAAACGGTAAAGTCCTGCACTCCTTACCCTTACTACCTCCATCAGTGTGTAAATGCTTACGTTTCGGCGCTGGAGGTTTATGAAGTTCCTTTATTAGTCATGAGTCAAGACTCCTAGCATCACCAACCTGTGACTCCAAAAAATCCATTGAAGAATTAGTACCTTCAAATACAGGCGATAGCGCCACAACATCAACATATATAAATAAAAGTTCATCAAAAAGGTCAGAGTCAACTCCCTCATTGTATATAAGTGGAGGCATATCAACACCAAGTAGCCGAGCAAGCTCTTCTAAATCCCTTTCAGGATTGAAGTCATCTTCAGTCTCATCATCGATAATCGGAGGTGGGACGTGTGCAAAACTTTGTGGGCTTGGGATGTGCACCTTGTCCATTAATAACTCCGAAGTTTTGATGACCGGAAGAGCATGTAAAGAAGTTTCATCATAGACACACTCAACATCATCATCCGAATCACTAAAATCGGCGTCATAAATGTGGACATGCTCTTCTTTTTCTTTGCTCTCCTCTACATTGCTTGAACTACTTTCTGATGGCTCTTCCGTACGCAATTCATCCCTTTGACCCCTTTGTCTCATGAGGTTGTCAAGGATTTCAGAAACGCTTTGTTGGTAACGGAGGCTCATCTGGCACTGATGAAATAGATCCTCCAAGCTTGACTCTATCTCGGGTTGATGTTGCGATGGAGTTTGGTAGGGATATTGGGTGTCTTGACTTTGGTAGTGTTGGGTGGAGGATAGGTATGAAGATTGATATATGCTCTCATTTTGATATTGGGAAGAGGTGGGATTGGTCGGGTAGTTAATGTTGACCTCCTTTTGACAACACCTTGCTTCAAAGTTACCTTCATACAACTCAAATATATGATCCATCCTACACAAAACACACCAAACAAAATACGACAAAATAAAGATAAATTAAACTAAGGAATACACAGTGAAATAAACAAAACAAAAAAAAAATGAATATGGGAATTCTATGTACATGAAAAATAATTCCCACACTTGAATTTATAAATAATAATATATATTTTTTTAACTAACGAGAAACTTAAGGTTGTTCTCAAAACCACACCGCTTGTCCCCGGCAACGGCGCCAAAAACTTGATGTGCCGCTAGCACACCTTGGTTTTAATATAATATAAAGAACAGAATTAACTAAACTGGAACTAGCGGACAAATAAGCAAGTATTACCTATCGTGTGCTAGTATAGCTTAGGTAAGTCCGGGTTGTCGAACTCAGGGACAATTGGTGGATGATGATAATAACCGTCAGTTAATGGTTAGTGATGATTATAAGTGGATAGTTTTGTAAAGTAAACTTAGATTCAAGAACAAATAACACACTTCAACAGTCAATATACTATTAGAACAAGAAGTTTTGGAAAAACAATCTTGAAAAGGGTAATCATGTGAGAATGCACCCCCTAAACATTGGATGACCAAACAATACAATCCATTGGAATAACTATCTTGGGAATATAAGAAGTAAAACCATAAAGATCACTCAAATATGAATTAACTCCTTAAAATATACAATTAATGATAAGTAAGCAAAGATCACTCAACTACCGACCTATCACAAATTGCAATGCAAGTAATGACAATAAAATTATAAAGATCACTCAACTATAATTTCATTATCCCACAATCAACAATAAAAATATAAAGATCACTCAAATATATTCTTATTACCGAAAATGCAATCTGAAAACTTACATATAGTTTCTTGCTATGAAAGGTGTTTATCATCTCACAAATCAAAACACTGTCTAAATCGAGACTCACATCAACAATATAAACGATGTTATAACCTTAATCAAATAAATGCAAGTTTTACCCTTTTTACTCTCACAAGCTTAAAAGACTCAATGAAACAAACACATTATTTCATTAAGAACAAATACTAGTTAAACCCAACTCACATTGTGGAAAATCAAGTATTTATGGTAAACACAAGCAAATACATAATCAAAGCTATAAATCTTCTTTCAAAGCGAGAAACAACAATGATATTCATCCAACAAAAATAAAACCATCCAATGTTTAGGGTTTACATATCCACATGATTACAAAACAATTACTCAATAGAAGTGGAGAAATACAACTTGTTCATCATAAACATAGAAAGATTACACATAACCAAACGAGTTAGAGATGTGAAAACTCCCCTATCGATGATTCCCGACGTTGTAGAGATGTTTTCCTTCAAGATTTCTTCCCAAAATGGCCCAAATGAGCTTCCTTCCTCTCCCGAAAGTGTATTTTTACGTATGTGAAGTGGAGAAATC
The DNA here is from genome assembly GCA_020465985.1 of Centrapalus pauciflorus. Lineage (NCBI taxonomy): Eukaryota > Viridiplantae > Streptophyta > Magnoliopsida > Asterales > Asteraceae > Centrapalus > Centrapalus pauciflorus. The sequence continues at coordinate 208,486 of JAANYP010000029.1, forward strand.
GTCCAAGAATGAAAAAATGCAAAGATTCATGAGTTTTTATAGCCAGAGGAGGGCACGCCGTGCCTAAAAGTAAGGCACGCCGTGCCTATGTGTTGTCGACCTCTAATTGGCTCAAAAATATCTCTGAAATGATGGTTTTCAGGAGGGCACGCCGTGCCTAAAAGTAGGCACACCGTGCCTTAATGCTTGGAGCTCTCGAAAACATGTCATGAAAAACGAAGCATGGTGTGCCTGGGAGGGCACGCCGTGCCTATCACTTTTTTTGCCAAAACTCAAAACATGAAAGTTGTAGCCCCATGTCTCCTCTTCGTCTGGGCTTTTGAATCGCCTGAATCCGAGTTCGTATGAGTGAGATATGGCCAAAATACGAAACAAACGCATGACAGTCAATTTCTTTCATTTCTTCCTGAACCTAGCCAAAACAAGAGACGAACAATAAATATACGTTTAACCATAAAAACCATCAAATCTATGCAAATATTATACGTAAAAGTCCATGGATATCGCCAATAAAATATACATATAATTGGCGATATCATCCACGGTTCGGTTCGGCATGAAAATGTGAACCTAACTGGCGGTTCGGTTTTCTAGCACTAGACCTAACTGGCGGTTCGTTTTTTAGCACTGGGTAACCGAAACCAAGCCGAAACTAGTAAGAAATCGAACCGAGCCGAAATTAACTGGTTATCCACGGTTCGGTTTACAGGTACTCACCTTGACACCTGTTGGCTGGAAATTATAAAATGTAACCTGAATTTATATATTGTTTACGAAGAAGCCAAAAACTTAACTAAAATATAAAAGATCAAGTCAACACTTCATACAAATTACAAAACAAAACATCAAACAATACTTAAATATCCTAAATCGGTTACAACAAAACATTCAACATAACTTCAAAAACAACTAACATAGAAATCGTTCCATTGCCAAAGGGCCTTTCAAGGTGTTAGAGGTGATCCCAAGGTTGTGGGTTCGAGTCCCATTGTGGACAAAAATGTGTAGATTTAGAAGTAGGATTAGATGGGTGTGTGCGTTCTGTTGTACAAAAAAAAAATAGAAATCTTTCCATTCGTGGCACCTACAATCTTCGACAATCTTGGATCTTATTCTTCCTACAAATATAAAAACCAATGAGCTAATTAAAAAATGAAGCTACTTACTACAACTTCATTCAAGATCATTCTTTCATCATTTGAGACTACAAACCAATAATAAATACACAAAATTACTTCAACCCTTCGTAACTTCATATCCTCACATCGACCAAACTTTAATCGTCCACCGTGACAGTCGAGATACCACTTAGCAAATCTTTCAAATCTAAATAATAAAAGTAAGGCATTAGATAGAACGAGTAAAATACCACGCGCTTTGCGGCGGGTAAATGAATCATTAAGAAATAAATTAATTAAGTTGAAATATAAAAAATAACAAATTTTAAATTATAATTATCAATCAAAATAAATAACTTCTTTAGTCGCATATCATTTTAATGTTATTATTATTTAAAAGAGTCAATTGCTATTTTTTAGATTTATTTAACAAATTTTAAATATACTACATTAATTTTGCTAAAACTTAAAATGAAAATAATACAAGAAAAAATATCAAGCAAATTACATGCATGCATACATACATACATACATTCACTTATTTTCAATTTATAATTCAATTTTATAAATTCAAATTACTAATGAATTAACTTAAAACATAGTGAATTGTTGTTTCACTTATTCCGTAATTTATGATTTATTATTTATACAATAAAAAAATATGAATCAATACGTAAAAATTGATCATTGTGCTTCTCACATTTCACGAGATATATTTAACTTCTCATTTGATTCTAGGTTTATAAATATAAACAATTTAACAATAAAGATGATGATTAAAACAACAATTACAATAAAAAATTATTTAAAAATAATATATCTAAACATATTTATTTGATTTATGAATAGTGTTATGTATCTAACAGATCAAAAATGGTAACTAATATTGGATCGTATATAAAGGTGTAAATTTAAAAGTAATATTAGAGATGTATGTATATTTCTGTTAAAAATAGTTTGATAATATACAATATGCTTTATGATAATAATGATTATATATTTCTTTATATAGAAAAAATTGATAACTCATATTTAAAAGGAAATAATTTCACTATACTTTACATGTAGTGAAAGTTATGTGTAATATTATTTATTTTATAAAAATATATAAAAAGACAAAGAAATTAAAACATAAAAAAATAAGAAAAAATTTTCAAAGAAATAATAGTTGACATTAAGTAAATTTAAATCCAATTAAATAAAATAACTATGTTTAAAAATGACTTCCGATTAAATAAAATAACTATGTTTAAAAATGACTTTAAATGGAAGTTTGTATTAAATGTAGAACTCTAATATTTAAATATTAGATTAAATTAGTATTAAATAAGATATAACATAGAATTATATTTTTATTAATTAAAACAAATTAATAAATAAATTATATAGGAAAAACACAAAATCTTAAAAATATGATGAATAGTGATTTATCATCTTGATAAATGTTATTATTTTTATATATTTCCTTGAATAGAAAAAAATGGAAAGGAAATAATTTCACTATACTTTATTTTATAAGAATCTATAATAATAGAAAGAAATCAAAACATAAAAAATATAAAAAAATTCAAAGCAATAGTTAATAATTAAGTAAATTTAAAATTGGATTAAATAAAATAACAACATTTGAAAATGACTTTGAATTAAAGTTTGTATTCAATGTAAAACTATAATATTTAAATATTAGATTAAATTAGTATTAAATAAAATATAATATAGAATTATATTTAATTTAATTAAAAAATTGATAAATAAATTATATAGGAAAAACATAAAATCCTAAAAACAAAAAAACAAAAATAAATCAAAAAGTAATAAGATGAACAGGTTATGAATAGTGAATTTACATCTTGGTAAATGTTATTATTGGGAAAAGTACCAAGAAAGGTAATATAAAATACAAAATTTGACAATAAAGGTATTGTAAAAAATTTTTTACCAAGAAAGGTAATAGAAAATTCTATTTTGGCCGAGAAAGAACATGAAATTTAAATTTTAGGCCAAGAAAGACAATCAAATATTATTTTTTTTACCAAAAAAGGATCATAAAATTAAGAATTTACCTTCTTAATTTGTCATCAATACCCTTTTTGGTCAAATCTGAATTTTATGTTATCTTTCTTGGCCTAAAAAATTTTACATTACCTTTATTGGCAATTTTTGAATTTTATATTACCTTTCTTGGTAATTTAAATAAGATATATAATTTAAAAGTTAAGAGAACATTCAACTTATTAAAGTAAAATCATAGCGGCTTCGAAATTTTCAAGTTTTTCTTCAATATCGAAAGGAACCTTTTTGGACCTAAGCCAATTTTGTGCACATATCAACGCCTCAACCAAAGTAGGGGTTAGTGAGCTACGGAATGCCTCAGGAACACGCCCTCCGGTACTAGAAGAAGATTCAGAGGCAACAGTTGAGGCGGGAATTCCCAAAACATCTCTAGTCATTGCTGCGATGACCGGGAATCTTGATTCATTGTTTTTCCAACAACACAATAAATCCAACTTATTCTTTATGGTCTCACATTTTTCACCCAAATACCTATCCAACTCAGATTTATTATTCTCATTACCACTTGAAGCCTGTTCATGCATGCTCTTTTTCTCTCAACAACTCCTCCTCCTCTTTTCCTCTCTCTCTCTCTCTCTCTCTCTCTCTCTCTCTCTCTCTTCCTCTCTCTCTCTCTCTCTCTCTCACACACACACACACACACACATTAAACAGCCGACCACCTTCACTATCTGGGAGGTTGCAGTCCTTAAAGATTGTATTAGGAATGTTAAAGACTCCATGTTTGAAATCAAAGACTCCGTCAATGTCATCTCTGGTGTATCCAAGTCTATTGACAAGCAGCTCGTCATCTCTAACGCCCAAATGTGGACCAGGCTAGTTTAATGAATTGTTTTTTTTTTGTTCTTCATTCATGTGGTTGATACAATATGTGTTGTATATTTTGTGTATTGTGATTGAACTTTTGTATTACATTGATCATGGGTTTTCAAGATTCGATATGTGACTAAGATCTCTTCTTACATTTTCTCTCTATAAGATCCTCTAAACCAAGCCATATATATACATACATAACACACACACACACATACATACATACATACATAGATATATGTATGTATGTGCGTGTGTGTGTATATATATATATGTTAGAGTCGGGATCAATAGGGTGCCATGTTACTGGGGTTTCGGAGTTCACCCATGTTTGGTTATAATTATAAGAGGGTATTTAATATAGTCAATTAAGTTTATCTTAATTAATAGATGACAACTAATGAATTAATAAATCCATTAATTATAGGGATTTACTTCCATAACAATATCTTTAACAAATTTCAAAATGGGTTTTAGTGAACATGTTCAATCGGTTTCGACAATGGGTTTTAGTGAACGTGTTCAACTGGATTCGATAATGGGTTTTAGTGAACATGTTCAACTAGAGGTGTCAAATAAAGGTATTTATTCTTTTTATCAAACCGTTCGTGAAGGTTCAATTTCATATACACGTTATTGAACATGTGCAATCGGAGTTTATTGTGTTTTTAGTCGTTGTTAACCCTTTTGGTGATAAAACAATATTGGCGGTATTGAACATGTTCAATCGTGGTTTATGGTGTGTGTAGTTGATGAGTTCTATTTTGATGATAAACCAAGATTTATGGTGTGTCATTGTTGTACATGTTTAGTATGGGTGTAATGAATGATACTAACTAATATGAAGATTTTCATGTGATACACAGAATCTTTGATTTCAATTTAAAATTGTCAATACCAAATTTAACCATAATAATAAGTAATGTGGGAAAGAATTTTAAGCAATATTTATATTTTATTTAATGATTTTAATGATAAATGATTGGTTTAAATAGTTTCTCGGTACCTCAGTCTAACATGGTACCCCATTGATCTTGAATATATATAATATGGTTTGTGTGAGTACCTAAAAAATACAGAGTACTGTGACTACTTGTGAACACACGGGTTTCAGATGTGAACATGCTCCGAAAAAAAGATTTTTTTTTATTTTTTTCAATATTCATTTATATTCAAATTATATAAGGCTATTTGTAAAAAAATTAGATACATTCACACTTTCTAGCATCTTAAAAGTTATATGAACGTGAAAAATTTTATGTGAACAAGCTTAGTGTGAATATACGTTCACAACAGTGCAGTTCATGTGAACATGCACGTTTCACATAATTCTAGTGTGTGTTTATGTGTAATACAAGTAGTCATGTATTATTAGTTTAAAAATGATTATGAAAAAGATTTTAAAAAATGGTTTTAAGCGAGTTACCTCCGGTACTCCACAAAACTAATGGTACTCACTTGAACCCATATATATATATATATATATATATATATATATATATATATATATATATATATATATATTTGGTTTTATGGGGCACCATATTCATCGGGAACCAAAAAAAGAACCAATCACAACCTTTAGATTAAATGATCATTGATGCATCACGCAATGCATGTATTTGGTATGCATAGGGGTATTTTGGGAAGAATAAATATAGCTAGTCAAATAAAATTTAATTTTATATTAATTAAATATTCAATCAATGCCTAAACAATAAATGCTAATTAATATTAATTGATACACTTTCAAAATTACAAAATCTAAACAAATTCAGAAAAAGATTTGATGTCGATGCATCTAATATTTATCCTTCAATTCGTGATGCATCTCGGTTTTTTCTTATCCTCATTTTCGGTCATATTCAACATCTTCTTCGTCCCACCATCATGCATCATCAAATTGGTGATGCATTTTCATCGGGTTTATCTTCAAAACATGATGCGTCTTCATTTGATTTATCAAAAATCACGATGCATCTTCATTTGATTCATAAAAAACACGATGCATCTTCATCGTATTGCATCTCGGCCATAAAAAACACGATACGTCTTCATTCGTGATGCACCTCGGCCATATTCATCTAAGCTGATGCATCTTCATCGGATTCTTCAAAAATCATGATGCATCATATTCGCATTCCATAAAAATCGGATAAACACGATTAATCTTTCAAAAATTTCCATAAAGAAAATGCATAAATAAACAACTATACCTTTAAACGATATCATTCCATCAACATCATTGTGAAATCATCATCATCTTCATTAAAATGGCACCATTAACTAGACTGCTATGCATGGGGCGGTGGTCACCGACTTTAGATTGAGGGATGCCAATGGGGTGGCGGCCACCGAGAGAGGGGGTGGTGGCCGCCAGCTTTAGAGAAAGGAGGAGAGAGATAAGGGTGATCATCATCTTCATTAAACTGCACCGTGAACTGGTTGCTATGCATGGGGTGGTGGTCACCGACTTTAGATAGAGAGGTGACAATGGGGTGGTGGCCGCCGGGAGAGGGGTGGTGGCCGGCCGTCGGATTTAGAGAGAGGGGGAGAGAGATAAGGGTGAGGGAGAGAATGTGGGATGGATAAATGGAATGTTTGTTAAATTTGTTAATTTAGTGATTTAATTACCTAAAATAATTACTTCTATTTTAAATGTTTCTAAAATATATTTTAATTATAATTAAATATAAATTACAAGTTTAGCATTTCTAAAACGCCCTTAATGCATTTTTGGTTCCCGATGCATATGGTGCCCCATAGAACCTCTATATATATATATATACATATATATATATATATACATATATATATATATATATATATATATATATATATATATATATATATATATATATATATGGTTCGAGAGAGTATGCAGCGCACCAGAAGCTACCACCTTTGAAAAAACTTTTTTTAAATTTTTTTTCATAAACATGTTTTAATTAACATTATGAAGATCATATGTAAATTTCACATACATTCACATCTCCTAGCTTCTAAAAAATGATGTGAACACACACTTATATAATTTTGAATATATGTGAACACACGTTTATGTGATGCATGTTTTCATGCACTTAGAGTGTTCGGATTTACGTGAAATTCACATATGATCTGTGTAATATTAATTAAAACATGTTAATGAAAAAAATTTCAAAAAAATTAATTTTAAGGGTGGTATCTTCTGGTGTGATGCATAATGGATGATACTCACTTGAACATATATATATATATATATATATATATATATATATATATATATATATATATATATATATATATATATATATATATATATATATATATAAAAGCACCATTTATTAATTAAGCACCAGTAAGCACCAATCGAAATACGCTTTTATACATACAATTTTTTTATATACAAGTTTTAAGGCAATAGAAATAAACTTTCAGTGGATTAATTACATTCATATGATTAAATATACACAAGATTCATTACATTTTCACGTTATATATACAAGCTTCATTGGGTTCATTGCTTTTTACAAACTTTAATATTCACAACATCATTACACTCAACACATTCAAACTATGAAAATAAGTCATTTATAACATGTAAATATTTTAATTGATGTTGATGTGCAAAACTTTTATGGTGCTTACGGTTCTTAATTATTAAATAGTGTTTAAATGATTCTGATATATATATTGAAGGGATCCTTTGAGTTTCATTTATACATTAAGCATCTTGAACACTAAATGAAATAAGTTTTTATATGTCTACTATATTATATATCTAAGTTTTGAGTCAATGTGTATGTGTTCATTACATTTATAAGGTCGACTCATTGGGGTGTTCAACCTAGCCTACTGCTCCAGACCCCAACAGCCAATGGGCCCTAAGATTTTTTTATTCTATGATACATTGGCTAATACCAGTAGTTTATTTGTTATACTAGTTGTTTGATTGTGAGTTACATACGTATTTATATGGTTGTTTTCTTTAATCTTTAATTGTTATATATATAATACATGTTTAGAGGGCACCTTATAAGTTTTTGCTCCGACCCCAAAGACAATGGAACGGCCCTGTACATTCATAAGTTTTAATATACCTAATTTTTATTATTTTGATCACATTAACAGCCTTTTATATATACACACAATCATTATGTTTACAAATCAAGTACAAACAAGTTTTATTGGATATATTACATTTGAATCATGAAAATAAATTATTTATAACATGCCAAAGTTTCAAGTGATATTTACCTGTTAATTTATCATAAATATTTATGATGATTAATATATAAATGGTATTCATATGATTCTCTTCGTTATAAAAAAGATAAAAATAAAATAAAGACATTGCTCTCAATTTATTGGAGGAATATAATTCCACATATCATCATCTTTTATTAAATCCAAGTTTTATAATTGTTTCATGTTAAAAAAAACATACAAAATATATAATAATAATAATAATAATAATAATAATAATAATAATAATAATAATAATAATAATAATAATAACTGCAAATTACTTGCAAGCATTATTACATTACAAGATAAAGTTGCACAAAATACTAAAATAATTAAAACAAAATTGCTCAAAAATTCAGCCAAAAATTGATTACTCAAAAAACAATCAATCTTTTTTCAGGCTAGCCATTCCCCATCCATTCCTTCAATTTCACCTATGTCCATGCTGCATTTAACAAATTTAAAAATAATAAATATTAACAACGATAAACCACATTATTATTTTCTAAATAAAGAGAAATCTATCTTACATTATATCTTAATTTTACAAGTTCAAAAATAATAAAATTAATTTTGAAAAGATTTTAAGAACATGAACATATTTAGTTCTTTACCTGAAATAAAAATTAACTACCATAAATATGTTATTTTTTATGCAATTAATCTATATGGGAAATTGTTGGGGTTTTTTTTTAATTATAAATTTATAACTTTTTTAAAGGTATTTTGTTACCCATAAATAATTCAAAGGTCTGTGTGAAAATAAAAACGTAAAAAAGACATTTTGAGACATGGTGGTGGGGGACCTGTGTGGTCTCACTGCTATGGTTTTAAAGCCTCACACTGCAACTACTCAGAAATGGCTATAGTCTTATGCTAAAACAACAGTAACAGCACCCAACCACTGATGCACCCCCTCCTAGAACCACAATGGCTAAAACTACCGACCACCTTCGTGCACCGTGGCTCGTCGGCTTTTCGAGATTTCGGGCATGCGGGTCTCCGTAGATGATGGTTTTCTTGCATTTTGCGATGAAAAGATCGTTTCTTGACCCGAAGATGAGTGAAAGAAGTACAATGACCTTTTGGCCACAGAAGGACTAATATTACTAGTGTACGGACCAAATGCCAACATAAAACATTTCCAGTTTTCAAAACCTTATAAATTTAATATATTTTTTATAAAAAAAAATATGGAATAAAAGCATAAAACAATCAGAGAAATAAATGAAGAAGCTTACCAAGGTAAAGCAGGATCTTGAGAGTATGTATCAGAAAAATGATCATCAAACTGTTGTTGTAGGAATGAGGTTTCATTTGCATTGATCAGCCATTGTGGGAATTCCATGACTTGATCAAACCGATGAAACTCGTCGAATTCGTCGCCTTCTTCAGGTTCGATCTCCATGGTCTTCAAGAAACTGCACCACCGTGCTGACGTCACCAAATTGATGGTATCGTTCCATTCGATTTGGTGCTGTTCTCCCAATGATCGAATCTCCTCCATCTCTTCATCGTCCATGGCATGATGTAGGCCGCCTCCGCCAGAGGAATTCGATACAGTCTCTTTCGGTTTTTCCTTTTCCACCAACGAGACAGCTGCAGAAGAGGAAGTTGACGGGGTGGAGGATGCAGATGCGGATGCAGATGATGATGCAGAGTACATTGATGACGGTTTATGATAAATACAGGTATCTAAGTTGTTAAAATTCTGAAAATTGAGATTCAACCCGAGGGTTTGACTAGGGAGTACGAAATTTAAATTGTCGTGATAAGACGGTGGTGGAGGTGGGACAATTGTTGAGATAGGCCAATAGTAAGGAACTGGTGGAGGAGAAGATAAACTTGAATACGAATTGTTAACGGTGGCTGTGGCGGCGGCAGTGACGGTGGGGTTGGATGGATAAAGACTAAGAATTTTCCGGGATTTCGACTTCTTTTCGTGTCCTAAAGACGGTTGTGGTGGCGATTGGTCCAAATGAAGGTCATGATTATTCGCAGCCTCTTGTTGTTTCATGGAAGCTCTATGAAACTTAAGGGCCGTCACGATTTCTCTCCTGGCCTCAGCCATATTTAGAAGCCTTTCTTGATAAGGCTTACTTGTGTGTAGACGTCTCCTAACTTGTTTCTTGTGTTGCGACCGTTGTTGTTGTTGTTGTTGCTGCTGCTGCTGTTGCTGTTGTTGTTGGATACTATCCACATCGCTAAAACGTTCCCCATTTTCGTTTGCGTTTTTTGCCAATCCACCATCACCATCTAACGAATCTTTAGGTGTCGTCGTCGAGGTTAAGTGTTTGACAAGACTACGGATGTAAGCACCGGAGACACGGGGCTCTTCTTTAGCCTCATCAACTTTGTCTAATTCCATTGAACCCCTTTCTTTTGAAGATAATCTACCCCTCATCTACCTAATCTAATTCTTATAAAAATCTATATTTTCACTTTGTGTTTATCAGAAAAGTCCTTTAGAAGTGGTGCAATGCAAAGAAAATGAAAATGAAAACTTCAGTTCCCTTTTTGAAAGCAAAAGCAGGACATAGACGATGCAAAGGGCACAGATCGACAGGGTCTCATGAATGATATAAATAGCTGGCTACCAGTTTCCCTTTTTTGTTTATTTTATTATATTCTCCAATTTATAAATAATAACTTAAATAATAATTTCTTGGAATTTTTCCTATTTTGGCAAACAACTAGGTTCTTGCATCTTCCTTTGTATCAAACTAACCTTGCCCTTCTTACCATTTCTATTTACAAGATTGACACAATACATACATACATGATACATATACATATACATATATACACATATATAACATATGTCTATGAATTATGTATGTATGTATGTATGTATGTATGTATGTATGTGTGCATGATATGTATGTATGCTATGATGATTGGAACCATTGGAGCAACAAACCATTACTACTTCCAATCATTCATTGAATTATTTGAATCAATCTCTTCCAATATTATAGTGAACATATGGTACAAACGGCAGATTATAAGATAAAAAGAAGAACTGAAGAAGAAATAACTAACTATGACAATACCTAATATAATAATCTATGAACAAAGTTTGTTGATTTTGGGTTACGTCAACAATCCCGACTTGTTCACACAGACCTACCAGAAATTTATTTAAATGTAACCGTTTCACCTTGTATAAAAATATATATGATCTGACTTTTGTGGTATGCTAAAGGTTTTCCAACTTACATCAGCAAATTTGTCCAAGTAAATCGATGATGGGAAACAGGTTACTCCTCGAATCAGCGAAGAAACAGTAGACTCGCCTACGATGCTTAAACGCCCATAAATCTTACGCCCACAATTTTCTAAAGATACAAGTCTTTGTGTGGGTACAAGATCTTAACCAATTGCTATTTTGGCTTGGCTATGTCATCAATAAAGAAACTACTTCACCTAAGAATAGAAAACAAATTAAAAAAAGCTGCTAGTATATACAAACCAAACAGCAGTGTGGACAGTATCTATTTAAGTATTCATCACTAGGGATGCACATAGTTGACTTCTCTAATCCTTCCATGTATAGTGAAAAAGTTATTGTCATTTTTAGGCAACCAACTAAAAAAACATAAATATTTGTCCCTCTTAGTTGTTTTTGTCCCTCAACTATTTTATATTTGTACCCTTGTAAAATTATCAATGTTTGCTCCTTTTACTCTCATTTTTCACGATATGGTTTTATTTAGTTGATTAGTTTCATTTTTTTTTTTGTTTTATTATTGTCAGTTCTTATATTAATGGATTAAAATAAAATGAAAAGATACGGGAAAAAAATCATACTTTTACAAGAATTGAACAAATAGAAATAGTAGAGGAGCAATACCAACTACGATAGACAAAAGTTGACATTTTTTTATAGTGGATTACCTAGAAAGGACGATAACTCTTATGAAAACTGTAAAGTTACTTGCTTTTTTAATCATGGCAATAAAATTTACGATATTGATTTCGATTCTAGTTACTAAAGGGTAAATTTAAAACATCCGGCTAATAGGAAAGGGAATGAAGAGAAATCATATTATTATTGTTTTATGCTCTTCAATGAAGAAGGAAAGGAAAGGGAGGGACTCACTATTTTGTGTTATGTGGAGAGTAAGGAAAAGAAATGTATATTTTTACTACTTCACCCTTAAATGTTTGTCTAGTTATTTTATCGGAAGGGTACTTTTGTCAAAAGCCAAGTTTCTTTCGTTCATTTTTCTCCCACGTTTGTAAGTAAAACCACCCCCTTTTCGTTCCACTTCCTTTCCTCTTGTGTACATATAGTTTGTTAATTTATCTCAGGCGGTCAGCCGGTAATTTTTCGACATTAGATCATTCTTCTTGTGAAAAAGGCTAATTTTTTTAAATCAAAATTCTAAACGAGTATCTTATGCAATGGGACCATCCTCTAAAACGTCAGCAGAAGGCATGGAAACTGACAAGAGAACCTCCATTGCTGTTGCGACCTTTCTTTATTTGTAAATACATGTGTGCAAGTGTGTGTATATGTGTAAGTATGCAATTTGTTTCTATATCTGTAGGTATAAAAATATATGATAATGTATAAAGTCCAAATTTTCTGTTTATAATTGACCAATATGATTAAATTTTCATGTTATAACAGAGAACTTGGACATTTTCTAAGGACACAACTAGCCTATTAAAGACACAATCTCTCCATACCATCCTTTCAAAAACACTCTCTCTCCAACTACCTTGACTTTACTTCTTGCTGCAGTTGATGATTAACAATTATTTTTTTCACATAAATCAAATTTTCTTACAAAATAGAGGGCGGCGTAAGCATGGGTTCTGAGCTGTTTACCGGTGTTTAGTTCATAAGCAGGGTCATGATTTGAAATAAAAGGAAAATGAATAAGAATATCATCCATTATTTCAGAGTTAAAAAGCAGAGTAATATTATTTGTTCACGAGTATATCTATAAGAAAATAAAGATAACATACCGATATACCACCATGGCATCATTGATCCACCAAAAGCATAAACCAACTCTGCAACATCATTAATCATCAAGCTTTATATCCACAAAGCAAGGCTGCAACCAAAAAGAAAAATAAACAATGAATAAATCAAGACAGATTGGAAATTGGATAAAAAGATCATCGACTTTCATCGTTTTTTCCACTATTATATGTCGACAAAAAAATTTGTCTAAATAAAATCTTGAAGTCCCATTGATTACATCTTTCCAGTTCAACTAAGGTGAGATCCCGCAAGTCTATGTTACAAATAGTTCGTGGTCAATGTTTCAGTACACAAGTCCTGACCTCCATTTGATAAGTTCATTGATCATTATAAGTAATTTACCCAGAAAATATTGATAAAAGAATCATGGTGTATGTGAATGCATGTCCCGATTATGACATAAAATACAAGTATATATGTATAGCAAAACATTCATGTTTATAGCTTGTTAAAACATGTTCATGTATGCATCTATGCATGTCAGCCTGTAAATTAAAGTAAGTGCCCTACGGAATATGATAGGAATCTAAAGAATACCTTTCTTAGTCTTATTATTTTATCACTTAATATATACATACATAATATTCTTCTTTGGAGTGGCATGCTACACATAGTTGCCGAGTTGCCTAGTTGCACATCAAAAGATCAAGAAGAAACATTATTTTCCTTTACCTTCTTGCTGATTATCTCTGTTGTTTTACAGAAATCTATTGCGTTACTACTTCTATATTCGAACTTCCATTAAATCTACTATTTCAATATGCAAATTATATGATCACACTCCTTGTTTGTTGCCAAAACTAAAGAAAACAAGTATGAACTTGTATACCTTAATAGAAAAAACTCTTTACGATAACGATCCATGTTATTCTAGTTTAGGTATCTATTCTTGATCCGTTGTCCATGTGTGAAGATGGTACAAAGGTTGGTATGGGTAGATAAAAAGTGGTATGAGGAACTGGGAATGAATCCAACATGCTATACTCAGACAACTCCTATCATAGAGCATGTTCTGAATCAAACAAAATGTCACATAAGTTAAGTGATTCTACGATGTGGATAATGTTATTTTATAAAAACCCATTGGAGATGATTGTATTATCGGCCACTATAAATAGGATACATGCATACAGAGTTACATAGGTCACATAAGAAACCATACAAGGCCGAGCCTATATATATAATTACCTGATACAATTGTATTATTTAATAATTGTCTCACAAATTCCAACTTTCTACCATAGCAATTTGGTTTTCTAACGTTTGTGATTTTAACATACAAGATACTTAGCAACGTCAAAAAGACATCCTTCATAAACTGTTTGGTAAACCAAGGATAAGAAAACATCCAAAGAAAATTGATTCAAAATTGTTGATTACAAGACAAATTGTAGCAAGCAAGGAAGACAACAAAAACAGAAATTATGGGCATTCAAAACTGCATTATTATTTTCAGGCTTGAATCATAATGAATGTGGTGAAATTTTGTGATATATATCCACAATCTTAAATGTTCTTTCATAAAAATCGATGTATTCATGGAAGATGTTTGACAATACATGATCCATATAAATAGCAAATCTCTTTTTCTCCACAGGCCAGGCTCCTATCTAATGCAGTTTACCTCAATCTGCCACAAATTCTTCCGCGTCCAAGTGTTATTCATTTTGTGAAAGGTGAGTTCTGAGTCACAGGAACAATCATTTAATAAAGAACAAGGCTATGTGCAAATTCTTGCTCGTGAACAAATTTTAAAACAACAAATAAGGGTTAATAACCAAAAATAGCAACATATTTTAACCGATAACAATATACTATGAAAGTTGTATCATTAATAGCAAATTAATTTTATTTTGTCACCAATATTAGCAACATATTTTTACTTTATATCAATAATAATAATATTTTGTTATTATTAATAACATTGGTATCAAAATGAAAGCATATTCCTATCACATACAACTTTCATAATATATTTTATAAGTAAGAGGTAAAACTATGTTTGTAGTCAAGGAAAAATAAAGGAATTTAGCCGTAATATATAAAACACACTTTTGAAGAACCTGCAAAATAGGACTTTTTGTTCAAACTAAAAGGTAAACCTATGTTTGCAGTAAAAAAAAATAGGAATTTTTTGTTCAAACTAAAAGGTTCAAATCTTTAACCCTTGGCCTTCTTTTTTCTTTTTATCAGGAAAAGAAATCTGGACAATAATTTTTCATGAAGTTTGGCATCCCTATGCTCACAAATACTACTACAGCCAAAATGTAAAAGACAAATTCATGTGGAAATTACGAAATTTTCACCAAAACTCATTAATTTGCATCGAATGACACTATCTTTCATAGATTGAGATATCCTCAAAAGCGCTCACACAGAAACATGAGCTAAATTTATAGAACATAAACACAAACACTTGGTGTGCATTACAGTTGATGATAGTTTCTCAAATTAAGATTATTATATAAACACCCATATATGATAAAAGAGAAAAACACCCAAATTTCAATCCATGAAAATAATACAATTATGCATAAATTATTAAAATAATTCACTTTCTAGAATTCATGCATATAACAAGAGAAAGTAAAAGAAGAGGGTCAATTGTTATCATCATATTCACATGTGATCACACACAAACGCGACAAAGAAACAGGTAAAAGCAAATAAATACATCAGAATTAAAAGAAAAATAATAAAATAAGAAACGGATTGTGTTGTGAAATAGAAAAAGACCTTTGAAGAGTGGATAAACATCAAAATTGCTTCTTTCTGAATTCAGAAAACCTGATTCCACCAATCAGAATTCCGTCCAATTTTTCCTCTTTTTTTTGCTCATTTTTCGTTTTGAAATTCTCTCTCCTTCATCTGTATAGATTCCATTCACACAAGGGTGATTTAAAGTTAAAAAAAATCGAAAAATAAATTAAGAAACTGCAAGTCTATGAGATCAAGTTGCAAAAAGTTAGGGGGGAACAGAAGAAATGCCATCCGACCATTGGATGGGCGTCTGATCTTTAACACCTGAGAGAGAGAGAGGGGGGGTAGCAAACCTGGCCGATCCTTCTCTTTATTAGTTCATTTCACCAAGTTTGTAACTTTTTATTAGAATCAAAACCCAATCAAAAACCAAAAATACCCGAAAAATTAGAATACCGAAAAACCGAAAAAATAAAAGTTATGGTTTGGTTTAAGGTTCTACTAGAAAGAAACAAAGGAGAACGTTATTAACGAACAGTGTTGTTATGCGTACGCCTCAAACTTTTAATTTTACCAACCATATATTTTTTTACACTTGTTAATTTTAATGATGATCATTTACGTAATGCTATAACACCCACTGATATCAAAACTCATTAAGAAAAATAGGTGTATGATTAGTAATATTAGAAGTGTATGTATGATCATCACCTAAATGAAACAACTTTTTTTTATTTTCTTTTGTAATTATGTTATAGATTCATGATTTATGAATTCTTATCTTATCAATTCCCGTTTTACCAGTTATATACATGTGTAACTTAGTAAGATCATTAAGAGAGTGCGGAGTACCTACCCCTCCCAGTGGGGTGAGGCTTTACATCAGATAACCTCGACTGGAACACCGCCCCTACCTTGGCCCCGCTTAAAATGAAGTTGAATCCACTCTCTCCCTGACGTGGTGTCTTCTCCTCTCTCTCTCTCTCCCCCTCCCTCCCTCCCTCCCTATCTTTCTCTATATTTTATTTAAAATATAGGTTTTGAGATAGAAAGATGGTTATTTCCAAGTTAGAAAAATGAAATGATGAAGAGAAAAAAAACTGATTGTCACAGACGTGATGCGAAAGATGAAATTTGGGAGGGATAACCACTCCCCCAAAGGGGTGAGCGACGGGTACCATTTTTCGAAACCAAACCGATACCGACCGATACCGTATTAATATATTCAGTCCGCTACTCGGTTTTTAAATAAGCTAAAATTCGGTATTCGGTACTATCGGTTTCGGTACCATATTTATCCCGCATATCTCGATCCCGAACCGAATATATAGGTTGAATTGGATTATTTGGGTACCGCTAACCAGAATATGGAGCGATGATTGATGGACGTTGGGCGACTTCAGTCAATGGGCGAATATGGAGCGCCGACGCTTGGATTTCGCGGTTGTGTTGGAAACATCCATGGCCGCCGGTTGCTTCAAAGAATGGTTCAAATCTTCAATTGCTTCAATCTGATCGATTACCTATTTTGTTGCTTCAAATTTTCAGTTTCTTTAATCAATCGATAACCTATTCTCCTATTCACCTCTGATTTTGTCATCTGTGTTTGACTCTAACTCGAAGGGAGACAGGCTTTAATCAATCGTTGACACTCGCACTCGGATTCACCCCTACCATAAGGTATATATTGTTTTGATATTTTTATGTCCTTTACAATCTGATTTTGATGATGAAGATGATGATATTTTTTGCTATAAAAAGGTTTCGCCTAACTGGTATTTATTAATTGAATAATTGGTTATACATCCTCAAGTCGATAATTACTAATTAGAGAGTTGTTGTAAAATATGTTAAACGAAGTTCATATTTAGTGTAGACATGTCCCTTTCTTATGATTGTTAACTGTTGTGCTATATGTGAAAACTCCTCTGAGTAGGGCTGAGCTTGGTACTGGACCGTACCGAACCGCTACCGATCCCGAAATTACCGAAACCGAATTATTAGTTTTGAAAGAACCGAATATCTAACCATATAATTTTATATGGTGTCGGTTCGGTTCTGGGACCGGGTTTTCGGTGCTAGTCACGTATTGGGACCGAATAAGGAAAAGACACCAAATACCAAACATACATCACCAAATATTGCACCCGAATACCGAATTCTTAATACCGAAAACCGAATATCATATACCGAATACCGAACAAAGAATACCGAATAACAAAATGCTAAACCAATTGTGTAGTCCAGAAGAGCGGCAACACCCAACAAAAAACATAAACAACTGTAAGTTCAACGTTTTAAAGTTACAAAAATTCTATCAGAACCAAGAACGCTAATATCAAATCTTAATCATCGGTGGCCAATTTTCCTTTCTCTTTTCCATCATGAGCAAGCATCACCTCTTCAAGCTCTATATAACAAGTAAAAATGAGAAATTAAACAAAGTTAGTATGTAATCAATGATTTGATAAAAAATTTCTGCAAATATATCGAAAATTATTACCTATCGTTATGTCATCATCTTTTAAAATATCGTCAACATCATCTACAATTGGTTTCCTTGATATTCTAACCCAATCTTGAGTGCAAACCAAACCCTCAACTATTGATGTCGACAAAATTGTTCGATACGGATCTAAAACACGTCTGCTAGTACTAAACGCCGACTCCGATGCCACAGTCGAAATTTGAATTGTCAAAACATCTAACAACATAATATATAAATTTATAACTTGTAAAAGTAAAAAAAGAGCAAGAAATTATTTTTAGGGTGCCTTTGGCCATTCGAGAAACGATCGGAGAATGCAATGCATTTTGCTTCCACCATCGAAGAATGTCAAACTCGTTATTGTATGGGGTTATTGGCTCATTCAAATATCTTTTTAGTTTCGTCTCCGATGAAAAAGAGTTGTTTTCCTCCACGTTTAGAAACTCACCAAAAAAGTCATTGTCGTCATCACAACAAATAACATCTTCCTTACTACCTTCATGAGAATACGTGTGAGACTCGATCTTGTCAAATTTTTGTTTGTTCATTACAAACAATTTTTCCATCTTATCTTCAACAACCCGAAGCAAAGAAGCAACATTCTTGTTTGTATCTTGTGTAGACATGGGATTATCATTTGTAACCGTGTACATGACGATCTTACGAAATGCATGTATTAAGAAGGTAGATTTCATTGATGGATCCAATAAGACCGCAATATACATAAAATCGTTCAACTTTTCACAATCACCCCAATACTTGTCATATTTTTTTTCGCATTTCCAAACCCATCATCCAGAATCGGGGTGATGATTCCCAATCCCGTAAATGTTTATCAACATCTAGAACTTCTCTAAAAAAACGATGTGCTAGCGGTTTTGAAGTTGCCGAAACTAGCTCCGTTTTAGCCTTAAACGTTTCGAGAAAGTCCACCATACCTTTGCAAACTTGAAAATCTTCATTATCCAGGGCATTAATATCATCACGTCCAAATGATTTATCTAACACAAAAAAGTAACTATATGTAAAAAAAACTTGACAAACTTACTAAACATAAACATATAGAATTAAATTTACCTTCAAGTTCATACTTGAGAAACACTTCTCTTAATTTCACCGCAATTTTCAACAACTCGTAAGTCGATTTCCACCGTGTAGGACAATCACCGCGCAAAAACTTCTTCGATTCCACTCCACAAGCTATCATACACTTTCTAAACATTGTGATTCTTTGTGTAGAATTTCTTATATATCTTACCGCCTTTTGAACACGTTCTACATGATGATTGTTGTCTTTCAAACCTTTATTGACAATAAGATTGAGAATATGAGCCATGCACCGTATTTGAAAATGTTTGCCACCAACATACATATTTGGCAACTTCTTGATCAAAAACTCAATTGCCTTATCATTGGAAGATGCATTGTCAACCGTCATACTCATCACACTTTTAATCCCCCAACCATCTATGCAATCTTATAACTCCCGGGCCACATCCTCTCTCTTGTAACTATTAATGGGTCTAAAATTAATAATTCTTTCGTGTAAAACCCAATTATCATCTATAATGAGTCGTGACTACCATGTAGTTGATCCATGTCACGAGCTAGTCCAAGTGTCTGTAGTCAAATGTATTGTATTTGTTAGACTACTTAAGTAATCAATCAAATTTTTTCTTTCATCGAGATAGTACTTTGCAACATCCCTACTAATTTCATGTCGTGACGGCAAAATAATCTTTACATGTAGTGCACTACTATGCTCAATAAAAGTTTCATGTTCAACAAACCTAAATGGTAGATCTCCCACAACAAACAAATTCAATAAAGCTTTTTTTATTCTTTTCTCATCATGTTTCCATGTAGTCACACTTCGCTCACCACTAGCTTCTTTCTTAAATTGCAATATACCTTGTTTATTTATATTATTTTCGGGGTTTTTATCACAACTTGGATAATGTTTATTTAAACTAGAAGTTCCATTCCTTGTTGGGTCGGCTTTAAGAATCACGGAGCAATACTTACGTTTTGCATATTTCCTTTCGACTCCATCATCTTCAACTTCATAAAGTACATCAAAGTGCTTCCAACACGGGGCCCTCTCTTTATATTGACGTTTTCTTTTATTGGTTTGTTCGACATGATCTTCTTTGTTTTGAGTCGAATCCAAATCATCATCATCATCAAGCACCACACGAGGGGTATCCTCAACATATGTCTCATATTACTAAATCCACGTTTAATCAAGTAATATAATGTTAAAATGACTAAACTATAAAATAAAAAAATAGTAGCAAGAAATAGGTATGTATTTTATATATATATGAATTTAGAAACGCTAGTGTCGGACTTTGAATTAAAACATAATAAACTATAAATATTAAGGTTTATCATAGGAAAACTATTAAACTTTAACTTACTTGGGTTTCATCCATGTCAACGAATGATGATGCCATCAACGGTTCGTTGGAATAAAAAACATCCCGGACTTGATTCTTAGCTTTAATATCAATGCATAACCTGAGTTCTGAAAATCATTCTAAGATATCAAATTATCTGAAAATCATTCAAAGATATCAAATTATCAATTGAAAAAGACTGTTGGAAGAAAATTCAGTTTTTGAAGTAAAAAAGAGGAAATACATGCATGATATATGTGGCACAGTTAGTGTTAAATCAAAAGAAAGTAATATAACAGCAATCAAATTTAAATACTATCCAAAGTATAAAGTATAATAAGACAAGAAACATCATTTTCCAAAACAGTGCATGCTTGCACTACATGCACAAATTCAAGGATCATTTTTATGCCAAAATAACAAAAATCTTAGTCAAGAACTCTTGTTTTTGCTCATCCTTTAACTAAGCACTAGTTTATCAATAATGGTGATCTTACCTGTTTTTTTATTTTCTTGGAATTCCTGACTAGTTACAAAAAGCTTATATTTTAAACAAAAAACCTTGACTCTAGAGAAGACTGTCTACAAGGGAAGATTTTGAAGTGCATCTTTCAGGAAGCAATATGATTTGAAACTGAATCAGCTTGCATTATTAAAGTTTAAAAGCATTATAAAATCAGGACATTGATCCTTCATTGTGGCCACATATACACCAAGATTCTACAAATGATTGTTAATATTACTTCCAAGGCTGCTACTTAGCCAACACGAATGAACATAACTTAATATGTATATAGCCATGCCATTTCTTTTGTGAGCACATTGAAATGCATATGACACTTGATTTTTGTGTGAAAGAATTAAGTAGGTACCCGTACCTCTAATTGTCTTAATGTGTCTAGAAGGACAATATGTTTAAGTTGAAGAGCCTTCATTTAGCTTTGTAGGGCAAAGAGTTCACCCACCATAATTGATTCATAATCTTTTATCACTTCCTTTGTTATGCCTTCCTGGGATAATCGTGATCGTAACTTCTCTTTCGAAACAACCATGTCTTCAGAAGGAGTAAGATCCCTTGTAGACAGTCTAGGGAATTTATCATTGGCAGCTAGAAGGGACTGGTCCATGTAGCTCTGTCTTCTCTAGATACAAGGTTTTTTGTTTAAAAGATAAGCTTTTTGTAACTAGTAAGGAAGTCCAAAAAAAAAAGGTAAGATCACCATTATTGATAAACTAGTGCTTAGTTAAAGGATGAGCAAAAACTAGAGTTCTTGACTAAGGTTTTTGTTATTTTGGCATAAAAAAGATCCTTGAATTTGTTTGGAAAATGATGATTCTTGTCTTATTATACTTTATACTTTGGATAGTATTTAAATTTGATTGTTGCTATATAGCCTTCCTTTGATTTAACACTAACTGTGCCACATATATCAGGCATGTATTTCCTCCTTTTTACTTCAAAAACTGAATTTTTTTCCAACAATCTTTTTCAATTGATAATTTGATATCTTTGAATGATTTTCAGAACTCAGGTTATGCATTGATATTAAAGCTAAGAACCAAGTCTGGGACGTGTTTTATCCCAACGAACCGTTGATGGCATCATCATTCGTTGACATGGATGAAACTCAAGTAAGTTAAAGTTTAGTGTTTTTGCTATGATAAACCTTAATATTTATAGTTTATTGTGTTTTAATTCAAAGTCCGACACTAGCTTGTTTTAGTTTTATGTTTCCAAAATTCATATATAAAATACATACCTATTTCTTGCTACTATTTTTTTTATTTTATAGTTTAGTCCTTTTAACATTATATTACTTGACTAAACGTGGTTTAGTATGATGAGACATATGTTGAGGATACCCCTCGTGTGGTGCTTGATGATGATGATGATTTGGATTCAACTCAAAACAAAGAAGACCATGTCGAACAAACCAATAAAAGAAAACGTCAATACAAAGAGAGGGCCCCATGTTGGAAACACTTTGATATACTTTATAAAGTTGAAGATGATGGAGTCGAAAGGAAATATGCAAAATGTAAGTGTTGCTCCGTGATTCTTAAATCCGACCCAACAAGGAATGGAACTTTTAGTTTAAAGAAACATTATCCAAGTTGTGATAAAAACCCCGAAAATAATATGAATAAACAAGGTACATTACAATTTAAGAAAGAAGCTAGTGGTGAGGGAAGTGTGACTACATGGAAACAAGATGAGAAAAGAATAAAAAAAAAAGCTTTATTAAATTTGTTTGTTGTGGGAGAACAACCATTTAAGTTTGTTGAACATGAAGCTCTTATTGAGTATAGTAGTGCACTAAATGGAAAGGTTACATTGCCGTCACGACATAAAATTAGTAGGGATGTTGCAAAGTACTATGTCTATATGAAAAAAATTGATTGATTACTTAAGTAGTCCAACAAATACAATACATGTGACTACGGACACTTGGACTAGCTCGTGTCAAAGGATCAACTGCATGGTAGTCACGGCACATTTTATAGATGATAATTGGGTTTCGCACAAAAGAATTACTAAATTTTGGACCCATTAATAGTCACAGGGAGAGGATGTGGCCCGGGAGTTATTAGATTGCATAGATGGTTGGCGGGGATTAAAAGTATGATGAGTATGACAGTTGACAATGCATCTTCCAATGATAAGACAATTGAATTTTTGATCAAGAAGTTGCCAAATATGTATGATGGTGGCAAACATTTTCAAATAAGGTGCATGGATCACATTCTCAATCTTATTGTCAAAGAAGGTTTGAAATACAATAATCATCATGTAGAACGTGTTCAAAAGGCGGTAAGATATATAAGAATTTCTACACAAAGAATCACAATGTTTAAAAAGTGCATGATAGCTTGTGGAGTGGAATCGAAGAAGTTTTTGTGTGGTGATTGTCCCTCACGGTGGAACTCGACTTACGAGTTGTTGAAAATTGCGGTGGAATTAAGAGAAGTCTCTCTCAAGTATGAACTTGAAGGTAAATTTAATTCTATATGTTTATGTTTAGTAAGTTTTTCAAGTTTTTTTACATATAGTTACGTTTTTTGTGTTAGATAAATCATTTGGACGTGATGATATTAAAGCCCCGGATAATGAAGATTTTCAAGTTTGCAAGGTATGGTGGACTTTCTCGAAAAATTTAAGGCTAAAACGGAGCTAGTTTGGGCAACTTCAAAATCTTTAACGCATCGTTTTTTTAGAGAATTCTAGATGTTGATAAACATTTACGAGATTGGGAAGCATAACCCATATTTTGGATGATGGGTTGGAAATGCGAAAAAAAATATGACAAGTATTGGGGTGATTTTGAAACGTTGAACGATTTTATGTATATTGCGGTTTTATTGGATCCGTCAATGAAATCTACCTTCTTGAGACATGCATTTCGTAAGATCGTCATGTACATGGTTAGGATGATAATCCCATGTCTACACAAGATATAGACAAGAAAGTTGCTTATTTGCTTCGGGATGTTGAAGATAAGATGGAAAAATTGTTTGTAATGTACAAACAAAAATTTGACAAGATCGAGTCTCATGTGTATTCTCAAAAAGGTAGTAAGGAAGATGTTATTTGTTGTGATGAAGACAATGACTTTTTTGGTGAGTTTTTAAATGTGGAGGAAAACAACTCTTTTTCATCGGAGACGAAACTAAAAAGATATTTGAATGAGCCAATAACCCCATACAATAAGGAGTTTGACATTCTTCGATGGTGGAAGCAAAATGCATTGTTTTCCGATCGTTCCTCGAATGGCCAAAGGTACCCTTTATATTAATTCTAGCACTTCTTTACTTTTACAAGTTATAAATTTATATTTTATGTTGTTAGATGTTTTGGCAATTCAAATTTCGATTGTGGCATCGAAGTCGGCATTTAGTACTAGCGGATGTGTTTTAGATCTGTATCGAACAAGTTTCAATAGTTGAGGCTTTGGTTTGCACCCAAGATTGGGTTAGAAAATCAAGGATACCAATTGTAGATGATGTTGACGATATTTTGAAAGATGATGACATAGCGATAGGTAATAATTTTTTCGAAATATTTACAGAAAAAATTTATCAAATCATTGATTACATACTAACTTTGTTTAATTTCTCATGTTTACTTGTTATAGAGAGCTTCAAGAGGTGATGCATGCTCATGACGGAAAAGAGAAAGGAAAATTGGACACCGATGATTAAGTTTTGATATTAGCGTTCTTTGTTTTGATTGATACTTGTAACTTTAAAACGTTGAACTTATAGTTGTTTATGTTTTTTGTTGGGTGTTGCCGCTATTCTAAACTATACAATTAATTTATCATTTTGTTATTCGGTGTTCTTTGTTTGGTAACGGTATTTGATATTCGGTTTTCTGTATTAGGAATTCGGTATTCGGTATTTGGTTTCGGGTGCAATATTTGGTGATGTATGTTTGGTATTTGGTATCTTTTCCTTATTCGATCTCAATACATGACTGGCACCGAAAACCCTGTCCCAGAACCGGAACCGAACCATCACCATATAAAATTATACGGTTTGATTTTCGGTTCTTTCAATATTAATAATTTGGTTTCGGTATTTTCGGGATCGATACCGGTTCGGTACGGTCCAGTACCGAGCTCAGCCCTACTCAAAGGAGTTTTCACATATAGCACAACAGTTAACAATCATAAGAAAGGGACATGTCTAACCAAAATATGAACTTCGTTTAACAAATTTTACAACAACTCTCTAATTAGTAATTATCGAATTGAGGATGTTTAACCAATTATTCAATTAATAAATACACAGTTAGGCGAAACCTTTTTATAGCCAAAAATATCATCATCTTCATCATCGAAATCAAATTGTAAAAACATTAAAAATATCAAAAACAATATCTACCTTATGGTAGGGGTGAATCCGAGTTCCAGTGTCAACGATTGATTAAAGCCTGTCTCCCTTCAAGTTCAAGACAAACACGGATGACAAAATCAGAGGTGAATAGGAGAATAGGTGATCGACTGATTAAAGAAATTAAAAATTTGAAGCAACTAAATAGCCAATCGATCGGATTGAAGCAATTGAAGATCTGAACCATTCTTTGAAGCAACCGACGGCCGTGGATGTTTCCAACACAACCATGAAATCCAAGCGTCGGCGCTCCATATTCGCCCGTTGACTGAAGTCGCCCAACGTCCAACCATCGTCGCTCCATATTCTGGTTAGCGGTATCAAATATCAGCCGGTACGCAAATAATCCAATTCAACCTATATATTCGGTGCGGTACCCATATATTCCAATTCAACTTATATATTCGGTTCGGGATATTCATGATAAATATGGTACCGAAACCGAGAGTACTGAATACCGAATTTTAGCTAATTTAATAACCGAGTTCTGGACCGAATATATTAATTCGACCGATGCCGGTTCGGGTTCAGGAAATGGTACTCGTCACTCACCCCTATGGGGGAGTGGTTATCCCTCCCAAATTTCATCTTTCGCATCACGTCTGTGTCAATCATTTTTTTCTCTTCATCATTTCATCTTTATAACTTGGAAATACTCATCTTTCTATCTCAAAACCTATTTTTTAAATAAAATATAGAGAAAGATAGGGAGGGAGGAAAAAAGAGAGAGAGGGGGGGGGGAGAGAGAGAGAGAGAGAGAGAGAGAGAGAGAGAGAGAGAGAGAGAAGACACCACGTCAGGGAGAGAGAGCCGATTCAACTTCATTTTAAGCGGGGCCAAGGTCCGGTGTTCATCACGGAAAAGAGGTGATGTGTGCTCATGACGGAAAAGAGAAAGGAAACTTCAAAACCCCGGATAATGAAGATATTCAAGTTTGCAAAGGTATGGTGGAGTTTCTCGAAAAATTTAAGGCTAAAACGGAGCTAGTTTCGGCAACTTCAAAACCGCTAGCACATCGTTTTTTAGAGAAATTCTATATGTTGATAAACATTGGATTGGGAATCATCACCCCAATTTTGGATGATGGGTTTGGAAATGCGAAAAAAAAATATGACAAGTATTGGGGTGATTTTGAAAAGTTGAACGATTTATGTATATTGCGGTTTTACTGGATCCATCAATGAAATCTACCTTCTTAGGACATGCATTTTGTAAGATCGTCATGTACACGGTTACAAATGATAATCCCATGTCTACACAATATATAGACAAGAATGTTGCTTCATTGCTTCGGGTTGTTGAAGATAAGATGGAAAATTTGTTTGAAATGTACAAACAAAAATTTGAAAGATCGAGTCTCACGCGTATTCTCAAGAAGGTAGTAAGGAAGATGTTATTTGTTGTGATGACGAAAATGATTTTTTTGGTGAGTTAAATGTGGAGGAAAACAACTCTTTTTCGTTGGAGACGGAACTAAAAAGATATTTGAATGAGCCAATAACTCCATACAATAAGGTGTTTGACATTCTTCGATGGTGGAAGAAAAATGCATTGCATTCTCCGATCGTTTCTCGAATGGCCAAAGGTACCCTAAAAATAATTTCTTCCTCTTTTTTTACTTTTACAAGTTATAAATTTATATATTATGTTGTTAGATGTTTTGACAATTCAAATTTCAACTGTGGCATCGGAGTCGGCGTCTAGTACTAGCGGACGTGTTTTAGATCCGTATCGAACAATTTTGTCGACATCAATAGTTGAGGGTTTGGTTTGCACCCAAGATTGGGTTAGAATATCAAGGAAACCAATTGTAGATGATGTTGACGATATATTAAAAGATGATGACATAACGATAGGTAATAATTTTCGATATATTTGCAGAAATTTTTTATCAAATCATTGATTACATACTAACTTTGTTTAATTTCTCATTTTTACTTGTTATATAGAGCTTGAAGAGGTGATGCGTGCTCATGACGGAAAAGAGAAAGGAATATTGGCCACCGATATTAAGATTTGATATTAGCGTTCTTTGTTTTGATAGATATTTGTAACTTTAAACGTTGAAGTTATTGTTGTTTATGTTTTTTGTTGGGTGTTGCCGCTCTTCTGAACTACACAATTGGTTTATCATTTTGTTATTCGGTATTCTTTGTTCGGTATTCGTTATTTGATATTCGGTTTTCGGTATTAGGAATTCGGTGTTTGGTATTCGGGTGCAATATTTGGTGATGTATGTTTGGTATTTGGTATCTTTTCCTTATTCGGTCCCAGTACGTGACTGACACCGAAAACCCGGTCCTAGAACTGGAACCGAACCTGCACCATATAAAATTATACGGTTTGATATTCGGTTTTTTCAAAACTAATAATTCGGTTCGGTACTTTCGGGATCGGTACCGGTTCGGTACGGTCCAGTACCGAGCTCACCCATAGTCTGATGTGTTGTTTAGAATTAATTAAAAGAGAAATGAATCATTGATAAAGCATAAGATGCCGCTTTATTAGCTAAACAAACATGTATTGAGGAGAATGAAATGTTTGATTGAAATTAGCAAATAAAATACTGAGGAATGGGAATGGACAGGAATCGAAAAGAAAATTTCATTCCCCTCATATTAGAGTGGAGGGTGTACCCACCTTTACCAAACCCATCTGTACACCTCAGTGTCACGTCAACTTTTCTCTCTCCACCTTTCCCCCACCTTTCTCCACCTTTCTAAGTTGGAAATACTCATCTTTATATACATTTTCATCTTTCTTAATTTTTTTAAAAATAAATTCATTTTAATTAACAAAACTATTACAACTAAAATAATTAATTTCATAAATATTTAAAAGCTATTACATAAACTAAAAATTAAAAATTACGAAATTACGAAATTAAAATAAAAAAATACATAACAATAAATAAAAACTAAAAGTTACGAATGAACATTAAAAAAATACAAACTAGCCGTCTAAATTCGGTATTTGGGCAAGTGCAATATGTCTCACGAGATCTGATCGAAGGTTATTGTGTGTTTCCCGGTTATGAATTTCCAATAACGTATTTTGATATACTTCATTGGAAGCGGAATGTTGATTGGATAGAAGCTCGGTTTCTTGAAATGAACATATCGCGAACCATTCGTCTTCTAAGATCATATTGTGTAATATGACACAAGCATACATGATATCTCTCATTTTATGTGGGTGTCATGGTCGTGTGGGGTTGTTTATTATAGCAAAACGAGCTTTGAGCACACCAAAAGCTTGTTCGATGTCTTTTCTTGTCGACTCTTGTGCTGCCTTGAAACTTTTTCGTTTGTCATCGGTTGGACACGAAAAAGATTTCACAAAAGTCGCCCACTCGGGGTATATCCCGTCGGTTAGATAGTACCCATGTTTGTATTGTGTTCCGTTAATAACAAAAGGAACAACCGGTGCAATCTCATTTAAAACGTCGTTGAATATTGGTGATTGATTAACCACATTGATGTCTTTGTTGGAACCCGCGACGCCAAAGAATGCATGCCAAATTCATAAATCTTGTGATGCAACCGCTTCCAACATAATTGTCGGATATTGGTGATCACCTCGCATGTATTGACCTCGCCATTCTGTAGGGCAATTTCTCCATGCCCAATGTGTACACTCGATGCTGCCAAGCATTCCACGAAATCCATGTTTTGCTTCATGGAACGCGTACAAATGATGAACATAAATTTAGTCGATCTTCGCAAATATTTTCGTCTGTATAACTGAATAATTCCCTTACAGAATTCTTGCAAGCTTTCACGCGAAGTTCTTTCAGACATAAAAAGAGAGTCGTCAATCGAATTAGGCACCATGCCATATGCGAGATGCCGAATAGCAGATATGCATTTTTGTAACGCAATAAATCCCCTTCTACCTCGAGCATCCCATCGCAAGGTAAAATTTCAAAATGTTGCTCCGTATCGTAAACTATTCGTAGGAATAGTTCTTTGCGCATCCATAACCTCCTTCTGAAATATCATCTCCATAGAGAAAATTTTCAGTAAAATAATTACGCAAAAGACGTTCATTTGCAGCTGCTTGATCTCTCCGGATTGCAATTCTTCATCTAGGTTGATTAATTTGCGCAGAGCTGGCATTTAAAAATGATGCAAAGACTTGTTGATTACGTTGATATTCGTCTTCCAACGACTCCGAAGATGATGATGACGATGACGACGAAGACGTATAAAGTTCCATCACAATAAAAATAAAATTGTGAATGATTCTAAAATATAAAGTTGAGAGGTGTATGTGAATTAGATTGAAAGAGAGAAATTTGAAAGTGTATAGATTGAAAGATGTGAGGATTTAATGTATTGGAGTGAAATATTTATAGGGTAAAAATTTTATGTTAAATTTTTTTATTTATTAAACGGTCAAATGACAGTTGAAAGGGAAAAAGACAAAGGCGGGGGAGGCGGGGAGGGGTCGATAGGTCGCTGGGTCGGGCACCGGAGGTGGTGTTCCCGGCGGCTCCAGGCTGAGGTGGCAAGGCCACTTGGGCGCGGCTTCAGTGCACCGGACACCCTTATAGGGTAATGGTTTATTAACCATAATACATTCAACCAATCATCCAGTTTATCTTATAATACATTCATCCAATCATCCAGTTTACTAGGTATATGTTTGAGGCTTTGAGCAAGCTTGGTGATATATCAAGTTTGAAAGATGATAAAAGTTGTTGGTTACATTAAACATTTTCATTTGCTAAGGGTGTGCAAACGTTTAAAATCTGACTGTGCTACGATCGAACCAAAATAGGAAAATAGAAAAACCAGAATAGATGAATAAACTAGTATCATGTCGCTTCCAGTTTATGCTAGTTTTTTTGAATTTTACAAGAAAAAAAAAATAAAACTAGACTGGACCGGACCAGACAGAATAGAGTCGAGAACTGAAAATCATTAAAAATTATAATCGAGAACCAGACCTGATGATTACGGTGCCAAATTTTTAGTCGAGTATCAAGTTCTACATAACCCTAGCATTATGACAAAGTTTAAAATATGATATGCACAATGCATTCAACAAATAAAATGTAGACGATATATTTGTTACTTGGTGATATAGTGATTTTCTTAATCATAGAAAATAGCTTATCAAAACTTATTGAATCAAGTTAAAATGACCTTAAAATGTCGAAAATTAGTTAATGTAATAGTACAATAAGTTACTCATGCCTTTTTTTTTTTTTTAATAAGCCAATTTTAAGTGTACACATAACACATCATCCTTTCTATTGTAAAAAAATAAGTTTAATTATTGAGTCTCACTCATTTACAAAAAAACATATGAGAGAGTAATGTATGATTAGTAAAATTTAAGGAGAAAATCTTTATATGACAATGTACTTTTGATAAGATAAATAGACCTTTTGATATTTGAGTTTTGAGCTTTAAAAATAAATACGTCAAAGAAGAAAGAAAAATAGAATATATATATATATATATATATATATATATATATATATATATATATATATATGTATGTGTGTGTGTGTGTGTGTGTGTATGGGATAATTGCAGAACCTAAATTTAGTGTAGATCTGTAGAACCAATATCGTCCATAGATTAGATTAATCTAATGGTCTTTATTAAAACCATCAAGTTTAGAATAGTGAAAAAAAATTGGTATTGGTGATAATTTAATTCTGGGTAAAGATGGAAAAGATTATAAATAGCAAAAAGATTGACGTTAGCAAAATAAATATCCTTTTTCTTTAAATTAAAATAACATTAATATGAATAATTTTTAAATCAAAAAAATTATACCATAAAACGAGAATTTTATACTCTTTAAAACGAAACTGGTTATGATATATTTTTTTTCAAAAAAATTTTGCGTGTTCATTTTTTGTTAAAAAAAATTACCCAGACCACGATGCAATATAGCATTACGATAGCATTCAATGTCGAAGGAACACTTGATATCATATATTCAACGTCGAATGTAATACTATATATCATATATGCAACACTGCATGTACATATAATATTAACAAAGCCAAAATAATGGTCAAAATAAATAGTCAAAGTTGGTGGATTTAACGAGAACGGTCATGATATATTTTTTTCGAAAAAAAATTTACATGTTTATTTTTCATAAAAATTTTTTTTGCCCAAACGACCATTCAATATATTATATTGAGATCATTCAATGTCGAATTACAGTTTATATCATATATTTAACGTCGAAGTAATACAATATATCATATATGCAACACTGCATGTACATTCGATATTAAAAGAGTCAAAAATGGTCAAAGTGAACAGTCAAACTTGGTAGGCTACTATTAATTCAATGTTAATTGTTTAATTACCATATTATCCCTAGTGTTATCTTATAATCCAATGGCTTAGATTGGTTCTATAGTTCTGCACTAAATTAAGGTTCTGCAATGATCCCAACCCTATGTATATATATATTGCCGACGAAGCAGAGAGAAAAAAATGCTCACGTGGCACAATATTAGTGGTTAAAATTCAGAAAATTAAGGCTGCTGATTTGGCGCAATATAATTTATTAAAATTCAGAAAATAATGGGATAACATCAACATTAATACAAGTCTGCTTACCAATTTTTCCTACCAATACTAACAAACCCGTATAAAATAATGGGATATTGATCAGTGATTTTAAGCACTTCTATTTTTGTGTGTTTTTGTAAGTTAAATGCAAGAAAGTTGGTTCTGCTAATGTGATTTATTTGTTGTGAGTGATTAGTGGAAAAAGAGGGAAACTGATAGCTTGAGGAGTTCAAAATAGCTCGGCGTCCAAGTCAGCGTTCTAGACGCCTGAGGAATATGCAAAATGAGTAATCACAGTTGCTGAGCGTACACTTAACGCCTGATGTAGATTCCCAGCGTCTTAGCTAGCGTCCGCGACGCTGGGACCGACGCCAGTACGCCAGTTTTTGCAGAGGAGTTGCTTTTGAGGAGGACGGTTGTCAGAAAAGAAAAATTAAGCTTTAGACTGACGGAGGGAAACGAAGAGGATGATCACAAGGAGAAAACAACAAAAGGAGATCATCGATCAAGCATTCCAGCAGCCAATTTTTTTTTGTTATACACACTTGTTTGGTAGTTAGTATGTATTTTATTATGTCATTTGTTGTTAGTGTGCAAGTCCAGACTATGTTGGGCTAAACACATTTTGGGTGTTCATTAAGTTTGCATATTATGGCATGAAGAATGTTATGTTACTTTCAGTTTTCATTTGGAATCAAGGGTTGTGGAATATACATTTACGTGAATGAATGGATTGATTAAACAATGGGTGTTGTATGAAACAGTTTATATTGATATCATTAGTTGTTCTAACTCAGTAGAAGGGAGAAAGACGATTAATTGAGCAGTATATATTGTCTTAGGAACATTTGTTGTGGAGTTAAATTCATTCATATGAAAATCGTCATCTTAAACATTTCGAATTGCCATAATATGTATAACTAGAGAACAAACACCTATTCTCCTTAAGTGAAAATCTGCAATTTAATTCCTTCGTCTCAAAACGTGACAGTAGTAATCAATAGTATCTCATTAATTCAAAGTAAATGGTTACAAATTTAATCAAAACAATCTCAAAAGCTAAATTAGCAACCTGATTTTCCCTGTGGATTCGATCCCACTTATCATGTCTATATAGTGTTTGTTGGGTTATTTTTGGTACTCATGGGACTGCGTTTATCATATATTTATTTACGTATACAAATTACAATTAAACATTAATTATTCAAAATTATTATATTTATAATTTTATAAAATAGATGTGAATAGTTGATTATTTTAAATTTTCATTTATAAATATATATATTTAATATAGATTAAAATTTTAGTTTATAGATAAAACAATATTTTAGATTTTATTATAATAAACAAAATATTAAGAAATATATTTTTATAGATAGTTTGTTTAGTTTTCTAAATTTAATAATTTTATATAATGTTTATTTATTTTTTAATAAATTTATAAGCAAACGGAAAATTTTCTTTATAGATAAGTATTGATAGGATAACATTTACATTTACATTTAAATTTAAATTTTATTGATGATTCAGTTTAATAAACATATAAAATATAACAGAAAAACATATAAAAGTAGTTTTTTAATCAGCATATATTATAAAATAGGTATACATATGACATTATCTATTTAGAAAAAATTATGTGCTAGCTTACTTTTTTTACTACAAACCATTTTTATCGTCCCGCCCGTTGGGTCAAAATTGTGTCATTCCTAATTCAAACCTCAGAAAAAACGTCGCGTTGATATACTTTTTTTACATTTAAAGCTTCTCATTATTTTGTGTTGTTTATGTATTAGTGTTTCATAATTAAGACATGTTTTAATATATTTTTTTTCAGTATACCATGAAGAACAATGAAGATCTCCGTTAATAATAAAGCGATAATGGTTTTAATAAATCTTTAGCCAATGAGATATGTCATTTGCCGTTTAAATTGTTCAATGTGATTTAATTAAGATTTATTAGATTTTTTATGATAACTGCTTTTGTTTGATAACATTTTATTAATTGGTTTGAATAAATTGTTATAATAAAATTATGTTAGACGATATTGTAAGTAATACTTTGCAAATACGTGTTTGTATTTTAGTTGATGGAAAAATGATGGGTTTTCATTTTATTGTAATTTTTTGTTTTTATCCTATATACTTCGTTCTTATACACGATTTTTTAATTAAAGTCAGTCTTTTAATCAACTCACATGTATTAAACTAGATATGTATAGACTTCAAATATAATTATGTGTAATAATTAATATTCATGATTAATATAAGTAATTTTTTCTTCGCAAAAAATGTATAGTTTTCTTTAAAAAAATAAATTTTTGTTGTGTCATTAATTATTTATAAATACCAATGGGATATAGATCATTTGGTATGAGAGGTGACGTGTAAGTGTGGGGTCACGGGTTCGACTCCCGTCGGAGACAAGTTGGAATTTAGGCAGTGGAAGTAACTTCTGAGGTCCCCATTTGGGGCAAAATGTTAGTTTAGGAATATGAGTAAGTTAATTTGCCGTTCAAAAAAATTAATTATAAATATTAATTTCATCACACATCACCCGAGCAATAGGGGTGTTTAAAAAATTCCGAAACCGAAAAATCGATACGAAAAACCGTTACGATTTTGAGGTTAACCGAACCAAAAAAAAACCAATGGTTTCGGTTTCGGTTTAGGTTCACGATTTTGGTGACGGACGGTTAACCGAAAAACCGAAAAAAAATTACTTTTATATATTTTAACTTTTAGGCTTATAAATATTAACATTTATCCCAACAATAATTTAAAATTTTAGCTTATTTATTAGTTTACATTAATTGTTAAATCCAAAACTACAAAAAACTATACTAGAAGAATTTAATTTAT
The DNA here is from genome assembly GCA_020465985.1 of Centrapalus pauciflorus. Taxonomy (NCBI): domain Eukaryota; kingdom Viridiplantae; phylum Streptophyta; class Magnoliopsida; order Asterales; family Asteraceae; genus Centrapalus; species Centrapalus pauciflorus. The sequence goes on from JAANYP010000029.1 coordinate 243,611, forward strand.
AAAAATTATAAACTAGTTTTCTTTCTATTAGATTTTTAAAAATAATATTTAATCTTTTAAAGATATTATATAGACAATTTATAGTTTTATTCATCTTATTATTATCTTTGGCATTTGAAATTTTTAGAAATTATTTGTTGGAGTTTTTTAATTTTAAATTTAATTTATTAATAAAAAATTGTTAATTGGTTAACGAATCACCGAACCGAAAAAACCGGTTAACTGGTATTTTCGGTTTAAGTTTAGGTTCACGAATTCCTCGAACCGGTATATCCGGCTAACCATCCGAAATGCACTTTCGGTTCGGCTAACCATCCATGAACACCCCTTCCGAGCAACGCACGAGTATTCGGCTAGTTTTTAATTTGTGAGAAGGTGAGAAGGAATGTTGGTCATTGAAGTTGATAAAAAGTTGATCTAATGTCTCAGAAAACGCGATAGGATTTTTGTAATTAAGTCGACATCTAATGCAGAACTTAAAAAAACACAGTGGCATTTTTGTAATTAATTGATCATTTGGTGGCTGGTGGCATCCCCGTACTTAACAGCAAAAGCAATATTAACAGCAACAATTGATGAATCTTAACCAGCAACAACAATTGTTAAGGTTTATCTGTTGTTGTTGTTAAGCTTTTAGTTACTTATGCAACCTTAACGATAACAATTGTTGAATCTTAACATCAATAAACTTAACATCAGCAACAACAACTATTAAGGTTTGCTAGCTGGTGTTAAGCTTTTTTTACTGTTAAGGTTCATCAACAACTTTATTAAGCTTTAACTAATGTTGTTAAGGTTTTTTGTTGTTTCTTTTAGACTTCCCCAATAACTCAGTTAAGTTTCAACAAACCTTAACAACAGTTCTTTCTAAGCTTAAACCTTTACAGCAGTTCATAGATTTTCAAAATTGATTGAAAAACGTTTATAGAAACATTGATTGTAATCAAAATCGAAACGAATTCATGAAACATTCCTTAAAATCGATTTAAAAAAACATAGTTGAAGAAAAAAAGTTGCAGAACGTGACGGGGTAGAAGATGAATTTGAAGATGGGGAAAAAATGAATGTCCAGGTAAAATTTTTCACATCATTGATGAAAATATCCTTCCTTCTTTAGTTTAAGGATTAGATTGGCCATTAGATTAAAAATCATCAAGGGATAAAATCTTTTCTTACATCCTTTCAAAGTTGAACATTCCTCACTTGATCCCAAATATATATATAGGGGTGTGTTCAATGGAGAACCTTTAGGCATCGAAGAACTTTGGAGAACCACAATGCATCGCTAGAAAATCATTATGCATCACACGGGAAGTCGATGTATCACGCGGGAATTTGATGCATCACGTGGAAATAATGATGCATCATGCAGGAATTGTGATGCATTTGTGGTGGTGCCAGGGGCGGACCTAGCAAATACATACGGGTGTTACTCGACACCGATAAATTTTGAAATACTGAGGTACGTATGTATCAAAAACCCGAGTGACACCTAAGATTTTTTTTGAGTGACACCTACGAAAACTTTATAAAATTACAATATACATATAAAAGTTATATTTGTTGTTTTGTTACTTTAATTTATTGAAATAATATTGAGTTTCAATAAATAAAAGGAAGCATAAAAACAACAATAAGTGTAGTCGGTAGATGTTTAATACTTTAATTTACTGACATATAAATTATATATGTTGGGAAGATGATTGGAACTTTCTTTGATGCATGAAGTTTCTCCATTGAACTCATCTCTGTACATGTATGTATGTGTGTTTTATTGCATTCAACCACACTTGGAAAGTTGGAAGAAATCGTCATGGTTGTTCAAGTTTAAGTAAAACAGCCACGTTTTTTTTAAATTTGATTTTGGACAAGAATTATATTTTTATAACCTATTAGATTTTTATGATGTGATATTGTGATTAAATCAGAGTTTTGCAATGTCAAATATTGCATTTTAGTTGCATTCTCTGTTTACAACTAAAACTAATAAATATAGAGGTGGGTTCAATGAAGAACCTCCATGCATTGAAGAACCTTGAAGAACCTCTTTGTACCACCACAAATGCATCACAATTCCCCCGTAATGCATCATTATTTCCACGTGATGCATAAAATTCCTGCGTGATGCATCGATTTCTACATTATTTCCACGTGATGCGTCAAATTTTCGTGTGATGCATCGATTTCTACGTGATGCATTTCAGTTTTTCTAGCGATGCATTGTGGTTCTCCAAGGTTCTTCGATGCATAAGGTTCCTCCACTGAAGCCACCCCAATAAATATAAATCAAGTTAATTAGAGTTTTATTTTAGTAAATGATTTTCTAAATTATGAATATATTATTTATAATCAATTATCCAAACAACACATGAGGACATGAGATATTAGGGGGCATTTAGTTAGCAGAATTTTTTTTTCCTAGGATTTGCATTCTGTCAAAGGATTTGCATTGTATAGTATTTTCATTTATTAAGATTTTGTTAATAAATTTGTGTTATCTTTTAGGAAAAATTTGTTAAGCTAAAGAATGCAATTCAACTATAATTTAGAATCTAAGGGAGGAGGCTGGACTTTTAAATAACAAAGAACGGTGGGATTTACAAAATCCTGAGATTTTAAATCCTTATTGAAATCTGTGAACCGAACACATGATTTTAAATGTAAATCCAAATGAATCCCAGAATATTCGCGAACCAAGCGTTGATTAGTGTACTACACTAGTGTATAATCGTTAAATTTAAAATTAATTAGAGTTAAACTATTGATATTTGATATTAAGAGGGTGTTTGGTTTTGCGTTATGAACGTGATTATAAACTTATTACGTTACAATAACGCAAATAATTGGTTTAAAGTGTTTGGATTGCATACTTTAATAAGTGATTATTTGCGTTTAAAATTAACCTTACCACACTTTTTCATAAGTTAAAACATGTAGCTTATTTGCTTAATAAGTGATTATTTGGTCATTTTATAAGTAAAAACGCAAATTCAAACACTTTGAAAACTGATTATTTGATAATTATGATAGCAAACAGCAGAAGCTAGACCAAACACTACATTTCCCACAACATTTTTTGTTACAATTATTATCTGATTATTAGTTTCCAAAACGCTACAACACTTTTTCAAACGCAAGTAAATTTCGTTAATTCTAGAAAGATCGAATGAGAATGCAACCACCTAAAGTAATGACCATAATAATAAATAAACGATGGTTGGCTCAAAATAAAGAGACCCAATAAAAAACTTCAAAGGCATAAAATCAATTTTAAAAAAAAATAAGTAATAATTGTTGAAATTAATGAACATTTCAATTCAAATCAACAACCTCAATCGATGCAAAAACACTGGCCTTCAACATGCAAAGGCCATAAATAAATATAAAAAGAACAAAAAAAAATCCACATATTATTATATGAATATAAAGTTATATAATTTTTTGGCTCAAATAAAGAAGCCAAAACTCAAAAAACATAAAATAAAATAATTGACCTTTAATAATGGTTCAGTCAGAAAACATTTGGATTACAATCAACCTTAATCATAACAAAAAAAGCCCTTTAACATACAAAGGCTATGGAAACAACAGGTAAAAGAAAAGTTGAAGAAACAAACAATTTAAATTTTAGTGTAATTATGAAATATTTTTGGTCGGAACTATAAGTGGTATGGAGGTGTGAAGTGCAACCTTCTATATGTTTTGTCAAAGTCAAAATCCGAAGGTAATGCAATTGTTGGGGGGCAGCGCCCCTCGCGGGGTTCAAGGATCAAAGCTTCGAAACAAATATGAAATTATGAAGTGAGTCGGCATAGGAAATTCCTAAGATGTTGATGAGATTTATTCATTGAGGCCATAGCCACTGAGCCTATTCTCTTGCTAATATTGAAGCTTCACAACAGTTGTTGATGTTGTTATCAACAAATGATACTTGTTGATGTCGTTGTAAGTCTATGAACAAATTGCTGATAAAAGTGACAGTTTTTAATGATTATTAACCGATTGTTTTGGAAAGTTATTTTTGGTATTATCATTTTAATTCGAATCAACATCAAGTCATCAACTGATAAAAAAAACTGGCATTGAACATTCATACTTTCATTTTGCCTTCCATCATGCCAATGAATTTTTAAAGTTTTCAATAATGGGAGCCAAACTTTCAATTTTGTTCATATTTTTCCAATTGATAATCCCAAGAGTAAAAACGAAAGCAAATCCAAACAAAAATTCAATATTTCTGCTAATTCATTCATTTCATTTGGCGGTACCTCTATGAGTATGCCAAATAATTTACCTTCACCTATGTTTAGTTACACACTAGATGCTTTTTGAAAACATTTTAGAATTGCCAACACATTTCTTGCATTTCTGTCTTCCCATTTCTGGAAAAAATATAGTGTCAATTACAAACTATTAGTGAGAAACCATAATTTTCATCTTTTCTTACCCTAACCCCTTTAAACTATGATATAAAGAACTCACATAAATTCAAATTCTGTTGTTTGATCATCACCTGGTGACATCGTTATCATCATTTTGACTATGTTGATCAGTGATCACTTATCAAAAGATGACGACTTATTATCTGATGACTTGACTGTTTAATTTTCTACTTCATGTTGACCAGTCATATATGAGACCGATTATCGTAAAATGATTCATTTATTCTTTGCTAATTGACTATACATCATCTAATAACTAGACATCATCTATAATTGTACATCATTTACATCATATAATGACTATACTTACGAATTTTCTGTTATGTCGTCATTAAATCTACAAAAGTTGATCCTAAGTAATAATAATAAAACTCCCAAATTTTCTGTTAACCATTTAAACTCATATTATATTTTATATTCTTATTACTTTCTATCAAATTTCTATATCTTAAGTAAAAGAGCAAATTTTAAATGATTTTTGTCTAAAAAATAATCCAATATTCATATAGCATGTTACTTATATTTAACTTTCATAGTTTCGTATAGGGATAAAGTCATACAAATGCATGTTACTTTACTAAAATTATCGATATAACTAATATAGGTTTTTTTTTACTCGGATGATACTCGTACTTCGATTCTATTGTTGATATGGTACATTTGGTGACTAGTGGTTCCATCAGTAAAACTCTATTTTTTTAATATATTAATTTTGGGATAAAGTCGTACAAATGTATGCTACTTTAATGAAATTATCGATATGACTAATGTAGTTTTTTTACCCGGTTGATAATTGTACTTGGATTTTATCGTTGATATGGTACATTTGGTGACTGGTGGTTACATTTTTGGAAACGATTTCGATTTCGTTCAAGCATATTGTGTTTATGGGTGTTTGGTGGTTAACATTTTGAAATCAAAAGTACAACGAGTTTGGGATTAGGTTCAAGCATCAATTTCGATTTTATTTACCGTATTGATTTCACTTTATTGGTTTCGATTTTGAATGATTGGGTTCCGGAATCACAAGATTTGTGGTTCAAAATCTACTCGATTCCTTAGCTAAATGTTTCAATCTCGGTTTCGATTTTGATTTTGTTATCGTTAAGGTTCTAGATTCTGATTTAAATATATGGGTTTTTATGTCCATATTCTGGACTTTTTTGTTTCAAGTTGAACCTTCTTGAAAAGAATAAATAATAATAACAACAACAACAATAATAATAAAGTAAATGACATGTCTTAAAAAATATATTATGTCATCGTTTGAATCAACAAAAACCGTCATATCAACATACTTATCGGTCATAGGTACCATATTGACATGTTATCTTTGAGTACAAGTACCATCTGGTTAACAGAAAAATTAAGTTAGTCATATTGATAATTTCAGTAAAGTAACATACATTTGTATGACTAATGTAAGTGTCATGTCATAAAAAATATGACATGTCATCATTTGAATCAGCAAAAAACCGTCTCATGTCAGCATTGTTTCCGGTCATACGTATCATATCGACAAGTCACCTTTGAGTACAAGTACCAACCGGTTAAAAGAAAAAATAAATTAGTCATATCGATAATTTCAACAAAGTAACATTCATTTGTATGACTTTAACTCTTTTATCGAACAAGTTTCTCTAATAATTGGAATATATTATTTTCATTTTTAAAATAAAATTTTTATGGAGATGGTATACTACATTGGTTATGCACTTACAATCAAATATTAAAAGTTCATGATTTTCTATAATTAGTTTATAATAAAATTTTAGAATCCATTAGTATGTTATCAAATTTTTATGTAAATAAAGTTTTTTTTAATCATTTTCACAATCATATAAAAGCTTTTAACATGCCATATCCTTTATTTATTTATAGGAAAATTACTAAGAAAGGTAACATAAAACATAAAAATTGACGATAAAAGTAATGTAAAATATTTTAAGCCAAGAAAGGTAACATAAAATTCAATTTTGTCAAAAATGGTATTGATTACCAATTAAGATAGGTAAAATTTTAACTTTACGATTTATTTTTTGATAAAAATAATAACATTTGATTATCTTTTTTGACCTAAAATTTGAATTTCATGTCATTTTTCTGTCAAAATAGAATATTACGTTATATTTCTCACTTTATTTAAAAGTTTTTACAATATCTTTATTATCAAATTTTGTAATTTATATTACATTTCTTGGTAATTTTCACTTTATTTATTTCTAGATTTTTTACCTGTATTTTATAAAATGGGTTAAGTGTCATTTTGACCATCCAGCTTTTAAAATTTTTTTTGATTTAGCCATTAAACTATTTTTTTTGTCTCGATTTAGCTACTAAACTATTTTTTGTATAGATATTTAGCCACTAAACTATCTTTTTACTGATTTAACCACTGAAAATTGTTCCTATTTGGCCACTAAACTATCATATTTGTATTGATTTAGCCATATTTTTTATTCATTTTTTCCATTTCCAAAATAGAACATTAAACAAAAGTTTAGTAGTTAAATCAGGATAAAAAATAGTTTAGTGGCTAAATGGGACAAATCTAAAAGTTGGATGGTTAAAATTGTACTTAACCCCTATAAAATATATAACTTAATGTAATGAAAAGTTGAAAATAAGATTTAAAAAAAAAAAACAGAAAATAATAAAAAATAATAATGATAATAAAAGAATTAAGAGCAAATTGGGACATGGAAGTTGATGTGACAAGGCATAATAAAAGAGGGGTGGTGGTGCCACGCTGGCAGGTTGGAGGTCCAATAAGAAAAGGGAAGGCTGACGTCACACACCGACAAACACCCACAATCCATCGTTCGTTTGTTGTCGGGAATCAATCATTTTACTATTATTATCCTATTTACAACGTAAATTTTTTTTAACTATTTTACTTTTAATATTACTTTTACATTTTATCTCCTTGTAAAAAAAGGGTGTTACTTCATACACCACATCTACATCCTATAATTGACCTAAAATATACCTTTTCTCATAACTCATCATTTTAGTTTATTTGTTTACACACTTTTGTCCAATCATAAGATAAACATTTATAGGTCATATGCATAGAGGTGGTGTATGAGAAATTAGAGGTGGTGCATGAAGAAATAGCCGTAAAAAAAATGTTGTGTATAAATCAATATCATTATTTTAAAGTTAAATGCAAGAAATACCAATTTATTTTGGATATTGTTACACTTACGCTCTCTTCATCCTCTTAGTTGCTAAGTAACCATATATATACTTTTTAAATAAAGTTTTGCTGATGACGTAAAACCTGATGATTTAACCTAATCTCATATGACATTAAAAAAATATTAGTTCTGACGTAAAACCTAATGATTTAACCTAATCTCATGTCACATTAAAAAAAATTAGTTCTGAACATTTTCATTTCCAGTCCAACATACAAAAATAATGTCTCTATTAAAAATTTTAAATACAGTATACTGTTTTTAAAATGGTTTGATGAGTTATTATATTTTATGATTAAAAAATTAGACCAGACGTATTTAATTGAGAAATAACACATCTCGTTGTTTTTATAATAATTTTTTTTTATTTTGACACTTTTGAGCATAGTATATTATATTTTGAGTTAAAAAATTAATGTCGTATCATGATGTAATGTCATAGTCTGTAGCTCGTGTGTTTTCCCACCCTCATAGGATTGCCCTGATAAAAAGAGTGTGTATAATTAACAATAAGAGAATGTACTTATAAAATTGGTTCAAGGTAATGATAATTTATTTTTAATTTACTCATAATAATAATTTTTTTAAAATTTTATATGATTATAGTAACCAACTTATATATCAGATATATTAATCTATTTTTCAAAATTTTCATTATTGTAACAACTTATGAGTTATACCAATTTAATACACTAAAGTCTCAAATCACAAGTTTATTCATTTTTATTGTCATATAACGTGCCACAAGTTATTAATATCATGGGCGGACCTAAGTGTAACGGAGGGGTAACATGTGTAACAGATCCAATCATTAATAAGTTTGTTTCGTAATGTAAAACTATTTAATATTTTATATGTGTAATTGGCGAATTTTAATTGCGCAAGTAATTATACCATTCAAAAAAATAATTTGAAGTGTGCAACTTGATTATAAAATATTTATATCTTTAATGAAAAAATAAAAGTTGAATAATCAAATAACTAAATAAAGTAATAAACAATAAATAAGTAAAATCTAATCATATTTTCATAAAGGGTTAAGTGTCATTTTGACCATCCAACTTTTATATTTTTTTTTCAATTTAGCCATTAAACTATTTTTTGTCTCGATTTAGCCACTAAACTATCTTTTTACTAATTTAACCACTGATAATTGTCTCGATTTGACCACTAACTATCATATTTTGAATCGATTTAGTCACTAGTTTTATTTATTTTTCCCAAAATAGAACATGAAACAAAAGTTTATTGGTTAAATCAGGACAAAAAATAGTTTAGTGGCTAAATGAGACAAATCTGAAAGTTGGATGGTCAAAATAATACTTAACCCTTTCATAAAACCCAATAAAATGGCCCAATTTTAATTCTAAACCCAATTATATTTTAGACTCAACTTAAAACCAAATACCACTTTTAAAACCAATATCCCAATCCCCTTTGTGATTGGCTTTTACAAAAAAATATAGTAATTTGACATCGAGAGCATAGTGCAACGAACAACAGAACAAAATAAATAGAGCGAATGAAAGTTTGAAACTTGAAAGCTCAAAGTTTATGTCTTTAGTTTACTCTTTGATTGAAAGTTTGAAAATTGAAAGTTTATGTATGTAATTTACTCTTTAATTGAAAGTTTGAAACTTGAAAGTTTATGTCTTTAGTTTACTTTTTGATATGTAATTGTTAATTGTGTTGAATGCTTGAATCTTTAATTGTTAATTGCAGATTTGAAAGGATTGTGACAACTTTTAGAAAGTAATAAATAACGTGGACTGTTAATTGTAAGTTTTATAATACGGACCAAATGCTAACTTTTTCAAAATGAAGTTATCATAAAGTGGTAGTAACGATGACCAATTTTTATAAGTTAGATGAAATGATACTAACTAATCTAATCTGATAACATCAAAAAATCACAAACACAACCTCATTTGAATTAAGAATGCTCATTTTTTTGGCCAACCCGACCTATTAAGTTATTTGAATTTAGAACGAGAACTCGACGAAAATTATCAGCGGGTCCCCTTCGAAAACTAGGTCATCGCATAACCATGAAATTTAAATTTCATTTTGTCTAAGAAGATTTTGAAGTTGTTTCTTCAAACCCGATAAAATTATATATGACATCTAGATGAGAATATATAGTTAAGTGCTAAAGTCATACAATAGTTGTCTACTTTTTAAAGTGTATTCATATCATACGTGTTCTTTTTAATTATCCATATGATACATCTACTGTCTTTTTATTCTTTATATGATACTTTGTTGACTTGTAACCGGCTATACCGGTAAAAGATTAAAGCGTGACATTTCAGTTTATTAAATAATATTGACTTAGATTTATTATTATTACTAAAAGAAAATAAATGTTTTATGGATTTCAATCGATGGCCCCTTCATGATTTAAAGCTCCGATGAAGTCAACGGTAGCGGTGGGAGTTGGTGGCCCGAAGCATGAAAGCTCCGATGAAATCGACGAAGAACATGAACATAATAATAATAATGATAAAAATAATACATAATCAGTTTATAAAAAATGACACCTCATCAGTAAAATGTTATTTCAGAAATATAATAAAAATTTTAAATTCCGAATCAGATATTAATATAACATGTAAGCTTTTATAACAAATTAACCGGTCATAAAAAATATAAGTATTATATTGGAATGATTTAAAGTGTACACATACAATATGAATAATTAAAAAAGTACATGTATCATATCGGTACACCTTAAAAAGTACGCAACTATTATACGGCTTTAACCCTAGATATAGTTAATGGTTGACATGTATAACTTTTTCAAATTGAATTCAAGTAATTCAAAATAACCAACTAAACATGTAATAATTATTATAATTTTGGAAAACAAATAGTTCTAAATTGTTATATTGGTAAAATTCAAAGCAGGTTGTTATAATTATGAAAAAAAACTAGACTGTTATTATTGGTAAGATAAAAAAAATAGTATGATGTCCAGAACTATAGCCCATTTCCTTCCAAGTTCCAACCCTCATAATACCTGCCCTGATTAAAAAGAGTGAATAATTAACAATAGGTGAATTCTATTTGCACCCTCATCTCTTATCATGTGACGTGTAACCTTCTTGATGTGACATTTTCTTTAAAATCTGATTTGTTAATAGGTTGATGTCAGGGGCGGACCTATGTGTTAGTCGGGGGGTGACACGTGCCACCGGTCTTACCGCCAATAACTTTGTTTCGTGGTGTACTTTTTTGCGATTTTTGGCTGTGCAACTGGTGGTTCTTTGAACGTGCAACCGGACTTTTCAAATATTAAAATTTATAATTTTAATTAATAATATAAAGCCTAAAATTAAATACCCAATAAGACATTATTATTTATAATTTTGTTTCATTTTACCAAATCCATACCATTATTCTTATTCAATCTCAAATTTTATAAAATTTCAGTTAATATTAGCGGTTGTTAACCCGACCCGACCAATTAACAAAATTATAAAATCAAAAATATTGTTCAGATTTGTGCCACCTGCAACTAAAATATCTTGGGTCCGCCACTGGTCAATGTGACATGATAAAAAGAATGTCCTTATAAAATTGGCCTTTATTTTATTACAATTCAAGGTAATAATAATTAGTTTTCAATTTACTGATAATAGTAATTTATTTTTTTTATTTTCGTGATTATAAAATTATATACGTCTTCTAGACACGATAAATTATACACATCGTCTAGACGAGAATATATAGTTGATGGTTAAATCTACGACGTGAATAGATTTTTCAAATTAAATTCAAGTAATTCAAAAGCTAAGATGTTCATATTTAGAGGTGGATGTTTTTGGTCTTGGACCGAGTAAACTGAAAACCAAACTAAATCGTATCCCTTAAAATCCAAATCAAATTTAAAATTTGATTTTTGGTTTGGTTTCAGATTAAACCGGTTATAAAACCATGCTTTTGGATTGATTTATGTTCTAGCTGATAAAGGACCAAATCGATTATAAAATCGGATTTATTTCATGTTATGATTTTATTGTGGACACTTCTATAAACCCTTTGAATCACATTAATGTTATTACAAATACTTGTTGGTACATGTAATGCTTATACGTATTTTATTTATTTATTCACAACGAATAAATTGTTCACAATTGATATGATCTTATCCACACACACATACGTATGTATATAAGATATTGATAGACAAATTAATTATTTGTGAGAATTGTTGAGTCAAAATAATATATATGTTGAATCAACATCTTATTTCGTGATTCAACAGTACGCGTAAAACGTGTTATTATTGGATAAATTTTATTTGACGTAAAACGTTTTATGTATGTTTAACTTGATATTTTGGGTTTGCATACTTAATATTTTGGCTATTTAAGATGTTGAAAAGTTTTTTGTTTGTAGTTGGTCTTTGGTTGTTTGTATATTGATATGCATATTGAATATTTGTTTAATTGGTTCATAAACCATACCAAACCGAATTCAATTCGGTTTATGGTTTGGTTTATGCAGCTTTGAATTTGGTTTGGTTTTTGTTTTAAACAAAAAAATTTAAACCGAGAAAACCATTGAAGCCATAAATCAAACCATTGATTACCTTTTTCATGTTATATAGGTAACTAACTAAACTGGTAACAATTGATATAATTCTAAAAAAATAGTTGTAAATCGTTATATTTGTAAACTTAAAAAAAGTAGGTTATTATAATTATGAAAAGAATATAAACTAGACTGTTGTTATTAGAAAAATAAAAAATCGGTTACTATAATCATGATTTCAACAAAATAATTTGTTATTTCTAACATCAACCAATTATTTTATTATAATGTTCTTCCACATGTGTTAACTTCTTGAAGCTATCTACCAAAAGGTCTTTGACTTGACAGGATCAAAGTGTATTCCTTATTAAGTGATTGTAGGTTTAATTCTCACTTAAAACATGTATGTTTTACACAACTAATTGTAGCTTCAAGTGGAGCTATAAGCTGAAGCTTTTAATAGCTATAGCTTTTTGAAAAAGCTAAAAATTGTAGTCTTTATTAATGCATTTGATAAAATTAGTTGTAACTTTTAGTATTAAATGACATTAAGATTAATTGTAAATTGTAGTTTATAAGTATTAATAGGATAAAGATTAATTTTGTTTGCCCAAAAGTTCATACTCCTTTGGAAAGCTATTTCAAGTAGCCTTTGCGTTCACTTAACGATAACTAGTTATTTTTCAATTTATAGTTTTCAGAAAAAAAAACAAGGGTTTCTATAAAAAGTGAAATTTGTTTAAAAATGATTAAGTTTTAGTTTTAATAAAAATAAAATAAGCGATTATAAAATAAAAAATTAGGATAGATAATATAAAAGTAAGAGAAAGAAAGAGACATAGAAAGTATTATAAAGAAAATTGATTGATGATTTTAAAAGGTGATCGGGTGTGAGTAAACAAGTTCTCATTTTGTTGTTAAGTAAACAAACTTTCTTTTTTTTAAGTAAAATGAAAATTTTCGTCAACCAAACGAAGTTCTTGAGTTTTCAAAAATCAAAAGTTAATTAATAAGTTGTAGTGTAGATTGTCTTTTAAAACAACATCTTGAACCCATCTAAGTTAACAAGAACGTAATCTTTTGACGATGATTCGTTTATTTGTTTATCTTATAAAATAATTTATAAAAGATATCATACATATATTTTTTTAAAAAAATTATCTGTCAATTAATTAAATAAAAATACATCATTTTATTATTTTCATCTATTCCAACGACGATACAAAAAGTTTTCATGACAAATGGTCACAAAGAATGTTTCTGTAATTAAGTATTTATCTAACTGTGCAACATCTCATTTTCCGAGTTGGCACGTGGAATTATTTTTGTGGAGTATTAATTTATTATCGTGGTGTTGGTCCAATTACCTCCCGAGTAGTGGATTATACGTGTCGAGATTACGAATTACGTGTTACCGAGCTGTTATTTTAGAGGATTAGTTATGTTTATGAGTTTGTGGAAAAAAATGGCTTAAATGGATATTAATTGTGAAATGAGATATCGGGTTCGGGTTATTGTTTCCGGAACCGGCTAAAATGGAAAGCGTATATATAGAGACCTTCTTTGAACTTAGCTTCCTTTCATTGCTTAAAATAGAAAGTGTAGTGTGTGTTGTGTGAATTCATATTTCTAGCAATTCATACAACATAGAACAATTCATATGAACAATTAACAATTAAACACAATTTATTGAATGATTAAGAGAGAAAATATTACATTGGAGATTTCGGCTTTCTTACAAAGCAATCCTTCTTTCTCTCTAAATCCAGCCGTGTATTTTTGTGTAATCTGAGATTCATTTTTCAACAGTGCACATATCATTCCTATTTATACTTAATACACAAGTATTAAGTATTTACACAAACAACCCCTAAACTATTTAGAATTTACAAATATATACAATATAATTGTTTCATCTCTATTATTTATTCCCAACATGTTGTGTGTGTGCGTGAGCTGAGCCAACAGGAAGGAGCAAAAAAACAACAAGGTTGATTGCTGAAAATCATCTTCATCATCTTCAATTGAGTTTTTGAGTTGCAAAGGTAAGAATCTCTGATTAGTGGCTTCTAAAATCGAGTTATATGATACTGAGATTGTGGGAATTGATTATATGGCATGTAGAGAGTTAATATATGTTGATTATGTGAGCTTTCTGTGACTGAAATCGAGTTTGGAAGGAGTTTTAACCCCTGGTGCCGCCATGGAAGACGAACAGAGTAGAGCTCAGCGCACCAGAGCGCGACCACGACCCTTCGGGCGCGGTCGCGACGCGAGGATCTTGAGTGCGGCCGCGATGGTCTGAGCGCGAACACGATAGTGCCGACGCGGGTCGCGATGAGAGCGAGTGCGGGCGCGACCAGTTGGGGTCTTGAGGTTGTTTTCGGGTCCGAGTCGGTTAAGGGTTCAGTTGTTAGTCTGTTGTATGTGTGTCGGTTGAGTTGGGTGTGTTAACAGTTTGGGGTCCGTGTGATTTCAGGGACGAGCCAACAGCGAGCTGAGCTGAGTCAGAGACTACGGGATTAGTGGATTGACCAGGTGAGTACTCGAGTCTTTTCCAAACTCGCGCTTCTTTTGAGAGTTAGCTGTGTAGCTATTGTGTATATATATTGTGTAATGTGTATGAGACAGGGATGTGGGCCTCAGGTATGATTCTATTCCTATATATGTGTTATATGTGCATGAGATGAGATCCAGTCCAGGGGTCCGTGATGAGTTCCATACGGACGGTGATTCGCGATGAGTGATCGCGCGGGCTGACTGTCACTAACAGTCCTTGGGGCGTGTATACACGGCTGAGCCTATAGTCGGTTCACGCCCGTGCTACAGAGTTTTTGCTAACCACCGTTGAGCACGGTCGTTAGACGGGGAAGTGTCCCTTCAGTGATTGTGTGTGCAGGGCTTCGGATCTCATGCTATGTGTTCATACCTGAGTACATTGTTGATTGTCACGGACAGGGATAGAGATGGTTATGCGTGTATGTGCTATGTGTATGTGTGTTATGTGCTAACTGTGCAGAGTCTAACCCTCGCGTACTTACGAGCTTCCGAGCTTACGTAGTCGAGTCTACAATGTTCAGGAAACAAGAGAAGGGAGCGGTAGCTGTGCTTGTCGGATTAGTACTGTTTATGTTAGCGCCTTTTGGGATTCTATAATCGGTGGATAATGTATGTTAAAGTGTTAAATTAACAGTGTTTTGTGATATCCTTTGACATGTGTTATATAGATGATATGTGTATTGCCACATGTGTATTGTAAATGACGTGGCAATTCTGTGATCGGAATGGGTGTTACATGATGGTATCAGAGCTTGTGGTCTGAAGTCTGAGTATCATTGTGGATTCTTAACTTAAACCATGTTCAGATCCTTGGAGGATCCTTCTTGAGAGCAATATAGTGGAATTAACTTACCTATGTTAGTGTATAACGCTGGGTGACTTGTCTGTTGTTCTTAATTGCTTCGCTTTGTGCAGATCGACATGGCAGATTAGGGTGAAGGGACAGGTGTTGGTAAGTCAGAGGGTGATGAGTTTATCTGCAAGTCAGAGCTTCTGGAGGTCTTGACAGAGTTCTATCGACAGCAGGGTTTGGGACCGAGTCCGGTGCCGGTTGCTCAGCCGACAGGGACAAAGTCTAGGACTGGTGCTTCTTCGTCCACGCAGCGGAGTGGGTCCTTTAAGGACTTTATGACAGGACCTCCACCCCAGTTTAGAGGCAGTGGTGAGCCAGGGATGGCTATGGTGTGGGAGCGTGAAGTAGGGGCTGCGTTTCGGGTTGCGCATGTGGATCCGAAGGATATGGTGGGGTATGCGACGTATCTTTTGAAGGGAGGGGCATCCCAGTGGTGGAAATCTATAGAGTCAGCGATGACATCTTCTGCGGCCTATGCGATGACGTGAGATCAGTTCAGGGCCGTGTTTGAGCTGCAGTATATTCCCAGAGACGAGAGGCGAGAGATGAAGTGACAATTCCTTCATCTACAGCATGTCGGGATGACAGTGCAGCAGTATGTGGACCGGTTCAACGAGTATTCGTAGTTTTCTACTCAGCACATAGCCACAGAGCAGTGAAAGGCTGATGCGTTTATCGATGGACTGCGATCTGATAACTGAGAGTTTGTTGGACTGCACGAGACGCCTACCTTCGCCAGAGCAATATAGATGGCCCGCATCAGGGAGCGGGAGATAGCCAAGCAGAGGGAGAATTCATCTTCTCAACGCCGACGTGCGAGGACTCCGGAGCGGTCTTCAGGTGATCGGAGGCTGTCCAGAGACACGTCTGGGGAGCGACACTCAGACCAGTGGCGACACTCGGGTCAGAGTTCGAGGGATAGACGAGACAGAGACAGAGACAGGGGTGAAGACCGGAGGTCGAGCGGACCAACTCAGAGTCATTGGTCAGGTGATCAGAGTCAGAGACAGAGTTTGAGGTACAGTGAGCCGGGTCAGAGCAGTTGGGGATAGGTGTGTAAACGAGCCGAGCCGATCCCGAGCTTAGTATTGTTCGAGCTCGGCTCGTTTAAAATGTGCAGGCTCGAGCTCGAGCTCGGCTCGATTCGAGCTTTGAAAATGAGGCTCGAGCTCGGCTCGTGACAAATTATAGAGGCTCGAGCTCGGCTCGCCAATGGCTCGTTTAACAGAAACCTTAAAAGAGCCTAAGCTCGGCTCGTTAAGGAGCTCGTTTACCTGTGACAGCATTAAATTTATAAAATAAAAGATCATTAAACTAATTTGTTCAAACATCAAGTAACCACATTATTAGAGATCAATCAACCAAAAAATTTCCAAATGATACTCTAATCTTTTCATTGGCTCTTGATCAAGACTTCAACCAAGTTTCTTCAAATGTCCAAAACTTCCAATCGTCCAAATGACAAAGATTCTTCATACATCCAAAAGATAAAAGCTTCCAACTTTCCAATCTTCCAAAAAACCAAGCTTCTTTAAACTTTAAATCTTCCAAAAACCTTCAAAAGCGACCTATTGCAACCATGATGAAATGTAATAAAAAGCATACATAACTATAAATGGAATGAGCTAGATCTAATTCAACAACTAACAACTTAAACATCTAACTAAGCTTCAATAATGTAATATTACTAAGTACTAACCAAACTTATATTTAACAAGCAAATTATGAAACGATGATGATAAACTCATACATAGTTGCATAGGTCTCTTAATGACTAATTAATATAAAATACACATAGATATGAAATTATACCTTAAGTCGTGCTCTCATTTGGTAGTGCAATCTCAATAGGTATATCATCTTTCTACAAATAGAAAATGAGTCATAATCAATAATTAAAAACATGAGAAATATACACAAGTATTTCAAGTTTTTAAACAATGTACCTTTACTTTTTTCTTCACTCCATGAAGTTGTCTAATCCAATCTCCTCCACACATCAACATTTGTACCGTGTTTGGTGCTAATGAAGCTCTATATGCATCAATAACTCTACCTCCAGCACTAAATGTCGCCTCAGATGCTACAGTAGAAATTGGAATAGCAAGTACATCCATAGCCATCTTGGACAAAACTCTATACTTCAATTTATGGACATTCCACCATTCTAACGCATTAAATGATTCCATTGCTTCTTGTCCTTGTTCTCTATAAACACCTTCTTCTAAATACATATCAAGTTCCGACTTTTCTGGCCTCACCACATCTTCATTTCTTATAAACTTTCCATATTCGGCCCATCCTGAATCCAATGGTATTCCTTCATTCGACCCTGATGCAACACTACCTCCACTAGATCCACTACCACGGGCTGTAGCTTCTCGTACTAGTGCATCATGCATCTCCAAATAATCTGAATACATGCTATACAATGCACTCTTCACCTCTTCTATGTTTTTTGCAGCATCTTGATATATTGTTGGGAAACTAAAATTAACTAACTTCATCTTAAACCTCGGATCTAACACAGAAGCTATCGCCATAACAAGATGGCACTCTCCCCAATACTTGTCAAACTTCTCTTTCATTTTAGAGACCATATCACGAATGAAATCATTTTCAGATACTGCACCTTTATCTAGCGTTTGTTTGACTCTAAATACCTCGATAAGGTACAAATTAGCTGTAGGATAATCACTTCCTGATATAATGTTTGTGCACACCTAAAAATAACCAATAAAAATTAAGGATGATAATCAATTCTTGATATAATGTGTGTGTGAGTGTGTGTATTAATACACACCTTAAAAACCTTTAAAATTTCACAAACACTTTTCACACGCGACCAATCTTCCTCGTCAGGGAGGTGATGGAAATGAGGTTCATATTCTGCATATCTGAGAAGATTACAATAACTAGTCAAGATAAATCAAAATTTTTTTAAAGGACTTATATTTAAAGTTTAATGCATACCTTGGGAATGCATCTTTGAAATTCATGGCAACAGCTAACATGTCATATGTGGAGTTCCATCGAGTTGCAACATCAAGCAATAACTTTCTATCACGAATTTTCAACTGATGTGCAACATTTGAAAAACTTTGACGTCTTGCCTCAGAATGATTGATGTACTTTATCCCTTCACGAACTTCCTCTATAACATAATCAATCTTGGCAAGACCATCCTTGACAAGGAGGTTTAATATGTGTGCACAACATCGTATATGAAACAACCTACCACCACAAGGAAGCTTCTTTGCTCGTTCAGATAGATCTTTTAATTTTTTTACAGCTCTATCATTATAAGATGCGTTGTCCACAGAAATTGTAAATATTTTCTCCTCAATTTCCCATTCCTTCAAACACTTGTAAATAGCATCGGCTATATCAAGTCCAGTACGGGGAGGAGGAACATGCACAAAACTTAAGACTCGCTTCCGTAGTCTAGCATATCAGGTTATACAAGTTTAGATATAATAAAAGGCAAAAGTGAGTAAAAAATCAAAAGTCATCATAAATTCATACCTCCAATTTTGATCAATAAAGTGGCCGGTGATGACCATATACTCAATCTTTTGGTGTGATGACTTCCAACAATCAGTTGTTAAACTGATTTTTGATGCGGCATTTGTAAGTGCTTTCAACTTCTTCTTCTTGTGCTCATATACCTTGAAGCAATCCGCTTTTATTGTAGCCCTACTAATCTTCTCAAACAACGGAGTTGCGGTCTTCAACATCTTCACAAATAGCTCGTCCTCTACCACAACAAACGGTTGCTCGGTACCTAATATCCAGTTAGCTATTGACTCTCTCATTTTACTGGGATCATACTTTGCATCCGGTCCAATCAACGGATGAGACTTATCGAGTTCTGCATCTGTTTCACATGGTTGGAAGTTCAATAATTGTTGAGATCTTTGATAATTTTTGCGTTTCAGACAACCTTGTAAATGCCGAATGAATGTTGATGTCGTGCCACTTCCAGCAATAGTTAACTTAGACTTGCAATGAATGCATTCAGCTTTTTTCTTACCATCTGGAAGAGTCACTTCAACAAACTCATCCCATACCTTCGATGTCTTTTGTCGTTTACGCTTTAGTACTACTTCCTCCTCACCATCTTGATTTTCAGTATTATCCTCTCTAACACTAGCATCTTCACATGGAACTTGAGGCATTGATGTATTGTCAGGTGGAATGGTATTCTGCTCATCAACATCAATGTCGTTGTTAATGCACTCTTGCTCATTACCTCCTCCTTGCATTGGACTTATTGGATTTGTTGTGGATCCTTCAACAGATCGAGAAATGGGATGTGAACTTACACCATCATCATCCAATGATATTGGTGACATACCTACACAATACACATTAACAAATAACTAGTGTCACTAAAAAGTAATTATTTCTTACACATTTAAAGTCTGGTAAATGCGTACAAAATACACTAAAAATGGCATAAAAACTTACAAAAATGAACCATAAGTTGAATTGCTCACCACATCTTACACACCATTGGCCATTGGTTTGCAACTGTCGAGAGCTTTTCAACCTTAGGTTCTCGTAACTGATCATAAAATCCAATAGATGTGTACTTTAAACAACAACCTCAATATAAAAGTAAGCAATTAACTAAAGTAGATGCACATACATGTAGCATTTAAGAAAAAAGAGTAAGCTAACAAATATAAAAAGGCCTATTTTGAAACTGATTCTCATTTAATAATATTTGAACATAGAAATAAGTAATTAAACTACTAAACTAGGTATGTATGCAGATCTAGTTACTCTAAAATTATATATATATTTATAAACTAAAACTAAAGCTTAGTTAACAAAGATTTATTTTGTGGGTTGTAGTTTCCATCATTTAAAATCCAGCAAGAAAATAAATCAGATAGCTTGAATATATGTATTTAAATATATGAAACAAAGAAATCTGGGAAAATACTTACTATGGGCTCCGGTCGATGGTGGACGAAGGTCGTGGACTCCGGTGGTGGAAGAGGAACGATGGACTCCGGTGGTGAACGATGGACTCCGGTCGATGGTGGACGAAGGTGGAAGATCGACGGTCGCTTGACTCGCTTCTCACTAGAAAGGTTTCGTGAGCAATGGCAAGAAAGACGCACGGTGCGAAGCAACAGAGGACTTTAGGATTTCACACTTTCAGTTTATTGATTTTGAATTTTGAAAAAACCTTTGACTTTCAAATTAAAAAACGTGGAGTTGATTAGGTAGGTAAAGGAGTTTTCTAGAATTCTAGTACTGCATGTCTGCATTCCTATTTAGTAATTTATTAAATATTTATTTAAAAAAAATAAAATATCCAAGATATTAAATATATAATGTAAATAATAAATTATATAATATATTATGTACAGGCTCGTTTAGGCTCGCGCGAGCCTTAAACGAGCTCACTGTCTAAGCTCGAGATCGAGCTCGTTTAATAAACGAGCCTTAAATGAAGCTCGAGCTCGGCTCGAGCTCGTTTAACTCGGTCTCGAGTCGAGCTTTTAACGAGTCGATCCCGAGTAGCTCGCGAGTAGCTCGGCTCATTTACACCCCTAGTTGGGGATAGAGGTCTCGGGATTGGGATCGCAGGGTTGAGAGTTCTGGTGGAGATCGGGAGTGCCCGAGGTGTCATCGTTGCCATAGTGGACCGTCTGCGTCAGATACATCAAGATGTTATCAATGCGGCCAGCGGGGGCATGCTGCCGCTATGTGTACGGCTGTGGAGCCGTTATGTTTTCGTTGTGGGAAGCCAGGGCATAGGGATGACAACGAGGCGGGTTCGGGGCGGGGATTGGAAATACCGTCCCCGTTTAAAAAACCGCGGGTATTAAACGGGGATCCCCATCGGGTATGCGGGGAAACCCGCAGGGAATCGGGTAACCCATTTATAAATCAGTGATATGAAATTTAATCACATGGTTCATAATTTAAGCTTATATGTTCATGTATTACAATACTAATATTAAATTAAATTTGTATCCCTATCAAATGATAACAAAAAAAACATTATTTCAATAAATTATATGTATATAAATAAGTTTTTTAAATTATGCATAATAATTTTTATGTATAGTATATAATCCAGTCGTCATGATACCAGAACGCGGGGTCGAGTATTTCAGGCGACTGCCGAGGAGTCTCAGGTGGCTGCTGATGTTATTTCGGGTACCTATATCGAACTTACTTTGAGTATATGTCGATTGTGGGGTGGGTTGTTAGTATGTGTTTGTGATGTTGTGTGTGTTTCGTTGTGTGCCGCTATTCTGTGTGGGTTTGTGACTGTAAGAGACAGTGACAGAGGTGCGGGATTGTTACGTCTGGGTGTGTATGTGATGTCAATGCGATAGAGTGGGATATATAGTGGTGAGCTAGGGTTGCTAGTGGATTGACATGTCGGGGAATTGTGTTATGTTAAGTGGATCGATCCTGTTGATAGTGGATTATTATATTGATGGTGAATTTGAATTCTTGTGCGTGCTTATCCATGTCTGTGAGCTAGTGTTTGGCGATTCGAGGGAGATGTCTTTATGTGATGTTATAAGTGGATTAAATATCTGCTGTGTTAGTGCATGAACCATATAGAGCTATGTGAGGATGTGATGAGAAAATGAAGCCTGATGATATGAGATTATATGTGAACCGAGTGGCTATGAGATAACGCCACCAGAAGACTCGGCGAGTAGGGGATTCAACTAAGTTATTAGTGGATTGTCTAATTGAGTTAAAGATTTGAGGGAATTGGCATACTTCGAGAGTTGAAGTGAAGACGTGTATCAGTGATGATTGTGACATTCAGAGTTCAAATGTGAATTCAACAGGGTTGTTGATAATAATATCGAGATATACGAGTCAATGTTTCGAGGAATTAAGATAGAGACGTGTACTTGCGAATGGGATTGAGAGAGATTCCGGGGGCGGAATCTCTTTAAGAGGGGAGGATTAGTAACATCTCATTTTTCGAGTTGGCACCTGGAATTATTTTAGTGGAGCATTAATTTTTTATTGTGGTGTTGGTCCAATTCCTTCTCGAGTATTGGATTATACGTGTCGGGATTACGAATTACGTGTTACCGAGTTGTTATTTTAGAGGATTAATTATGTTTAAGAGTTCGTGGATTTAAATGGCTTAAATGGATATTAATTGTGAAATGTGATATCGAGTTCGGGTTATTGGGTCTAAAATGAAAAGCGTATATATAGAGACCTTCTTTGAACTTAGCTTCCTTTCCTTGCTTAAAATGGAAAGTGTAGTGTGTGTTGTGTGTGTGTGTGTGAGCTGAGCTAGTAGGAAGGAGCAAGAAAACAACAAGGTTGATTGCTGAAAATCATTTTCATCATCTTCAATTGAGTTTTTGAGTTGCAAAGGTAAGAATCTCTGATTTGTGGCTTCTAAAATCGAGTTATATGATATTGAGATTGTGGGAATTGATTATATGGCATGTAGAGAGTTAATATATGTTGATTATGTGATCTTTCTGTGACTGAAATCGAGTTTGGAGGGGTTTTAACCCCTGGTGCCGCCATGGAAGACGAACAGAGCAGAGCTCAGCGCACCAGAGCGCGGTTGCGACCCTTCAAGCGCGGTCACGACGCCAGGATCTTGAGTGCGGCTGCAATGGTCTGAGCGCGACCGCGATAATGCCGGCGCGGGTCGCAATGGGAGCGAGTGCGGGCGCGACCAGTTGGGGTCTTGGGGTTGTTTTCGGGTCCGAGTCGATTAAGGGTTCAGTTGTTAGTCTGTTGTATGTGTGTCGGTTGAGTTGGGTGTGCTAACAGTTTGGGGTCTGTGTGATTTCAGGGACGAGCCAACAACGAGCTGAGCTGAGTTAGAGACTACGTGATTAGTGGATTGACCAGGTAAGTACTCGAGTCTTTTCCAAACACGCGCTTCTTTTGAGAGTTAGTTGTGTAGCTATTGTGTATATAAATATTGTGTAATTTGTATGAGACAGAGACGTGAGCCTCAGGTATGATTCTATTCCTATATATGTGTTATACGTGCATGAGATGAGATCGAGTCTAGGGGTCCGTGATGAGTTCCATACGGACGGTGATTCGCGATGAGTGATCGCGCGGGCTGACTGTCCCTAACAATCCTTGGGGCGTGTATACACGGCAGAGCCTGTAGCTGGTTCGCGTCCGTGCCACAAGGTTTTTGTTAACCACCGTTGCGCACAGTCGTTAGCCAGGGAAGTGTCCCCTCAGTGTCTGTGTGTGCAGGGCTTCAGATCTCATGTTATGTGTTCATACCTGAGTACATTGTTGATTGCCAGGGACATGGATAGAGAATCAGTTATGCGTGTATGTGCTATGTGTATGTGTGTTATGTGCTTACTGTGCAGAGTCTAACCCTCGCGTACTCACGAGCTTTTGAGCTTACGTATTCGAGTCTACCATGTTCAGGGAATCAGAGAAAGGAGCGGTAGCAGTGCTTGTTGATCTGGGACTGGGGATTATCTGGGAAGCGTTGTGCTTGTTTGTGTAATGATCAGGTTAGTACTGTTTATGTTAGCGCCTTTTGGGATTCTATAATCAGTGGATTATGTATGTTAAAGTTAAAGTGTTAAATTAACAGTGTTTTGTGATATCCTTTGACATGTGTTATGTAGACGATATGCATATTGCCACCTGTGTATTGTAAATGACGTGACATTGTTGTGATCGGGAGGGGTGTTACAAACTGAGATGTCAAATATGATATAATATTCCATTTTTATCCCTAAAAATGATAATATGATTAATTTTAATTTTATTACAATATATCAATACATAAGAAAATTTAGTGATTGAAACGTGATATATGAAAGAAAATGTATCATTGTAAATATAAACCCATATAACTAATAACAATATAAATAGAGACACCATAAATATAGCCATTTAAATATAAATTAGTTAGTGAGTAGTCAATGTTTTAGTGAGTGTTTGATTTTGATTATTAAGAGTATTGTGATTATTAGATTATTACGTTGTGTTAACGTAAAAAATATATTTAAAGTGTTTGGAATGCGTTTGACTTTAAACCAATTATTTACGTTATTTACATTTAAAACTAATCCTACCACACTTTTTAAAAATTAAAATATGTAATTGATTTGCTTCATAGTTGATTATTTGGTAATTTTACAAGTTAAATCGTAAATTCAAACACTTTAAAACTGATTATTTGAAAAACTATGATAGCAGACTGGTTATTTGATTATTGTGATAGCAACAGCGGAAGCTAAGCAGAATGCTAAATCTTGAGCAACATTTTTTGTTGTTCGGAATTAATAATAGAGATGAAACAATTATATTGTATATGTTTGTAAATACTCAATAGTATAGGGGTTGTATGTGTAAATACACAATACTTGTGTATTGTGTATTAATAGAAGGTTAGTGTTTCTGTTTGTATTTGAATTCATAGATCACATACACACATACGGATGCTTGCATATTGATAGAAGAAAAGTGTCAAGCAAGAAAGCTCATGAACTCAATGTAATGTTCTTCTCTCAATAAAGCATTCGACAGATTGTGTTTGTGTTAATTGTTCATATGATTGTGTTTGAATGTTGAATGAATTGCTGAAATATGAAATATCAATTGGTATCAGAGCCAAATATGACTGAAATTGATTGATTTTTGAATCTGAAATCGTTTTTTGAAAAACACTGTTATATTAATTTTTTCCAAAATCCGAAAAATCAATTGAGGATTTTGATTCTGTGGATGAAATGATCTGATATTTGGATTGAATGCGCGAATTTTAAAGACGAATTCAATGGTATAAGTATCATATTTTAACTCCAATCACACAAAAAGTAATTTGAAGTTTACTGAATTTTCAAAATATTTGTGTTCTTAATGATTTTTGTTTACTTTTGGGTTTTTAATATAAAACTAGCCAAACTCATTTCACAAAAAGTGTTTCTGTGTTAAAATGAACATTCGATTTTAATCTGGAATTAATTTGTGGGTTTTTGTTGAAAATTGAATTTTAGAAGTTGATTTTTGAAATATTCTGTTGAAACTCGGGCAAACTTACAATCATAGTGTTAATCGAGTTTCATTAGAAAGCAATCGAGTTTCATTTATATGTTATTCGAGTTGCATGCTTTTATGATCGAGTTTGGTATTATTTTATTCGAGTTGAAAGCTTTATTAATCGAGAAACTTCATGTTTCATTCGAGTTGAAAGCTTTATTAATCGAGAAACTTCATGTTTCATTCGAGTTGAAAGCTTTATTAATCGAGAAACTTCATGTTTCATTCGAGTTGATCAAAGAGTTAATCGAGAAACTTCATGTTTCATTCGAGTCGATCAAAGAGTAATTCGAGTTGGACTACAAGTTCATTCGAGTTTCATACTTGGTTCATCGAGTTTCAACCTTCTTCAATCGAGTTTTATTAAGCTTCAATCGAGTTTCATTAAGCTTCATTCGAGATTCATCATTAAGCATTCGAGTTTAAGCCTTAATAATCCGAGTTTCATCCATAACCATTCGAGTTTCATTCTTTTATCATTCGAGTTTGACTGAATAATCTTAGTTGCTTAAATTGACCATAACTTTTGACTGGAACATCGTTATAAGGCCTACGGGCATAGCCGGTTCTGTAAATTTTCGAGGCCCAATTCCACTCCAGAAAAAAGTTATGGGAAATTTTCTGCAGAAAAGCTGAAATTTCAACGTCAAAAAGTCAATTTAGAGCTGATTTTTCCCAAGTTATCATATACAGGTGTAGTTTTCAAAATTTTATCAGAATTCATTCAATTTTCCATAAAAGATCTTGGAAGTTTCAATTTGAAGCAATTCAAAATGACAAATGAACATTTTCAAAGTCTGAACTGATTGAAAAACTTACTGATTCTGAAAAGATTCGTAAGAACAATTACGACATTCTTGTTCAGATAAATACAGATAAAGCTTTGGCTTTACGTGATGTATCAATACTGAAAGAAGAAATTTAGAGCTTAAAAGTCAAACAAAATTCTGAGAGTACTGCTCTTAAATTGAAAATATCTGACTTATCAAAAGAACTTGACGATTCGAAACGAGCATATATTCAGAATGCAACTCAGCTGAAATATCTTTTGCCTGAAATATATGATCTTTACAAGAAAGTTAAAGATCTTGAAGAAGTACTTTCCAAGACAAATGATACCGATCAAAATTGTATTTTAAGCAAATCTGAAGAATTTTTTGCTCTTGAAAAAGAGTTGTCTTTAACTAAAGATTCACTTGAGAAGGAAAGACATGAGTTCTTATTGAAAGTTTAAGATTTTAAAGCTAAATCTAAATTGTTTAAAGATGAAAGAAAGATGTTTTTAATCAAATAACAATCTTTTAAAACTGACTACCAATCATTTGTTAATGACAGAAATTTTTATTTGGTCACTATCAAAGGATTAGAAGATCAGATATTTCATCTCACCAAACAATTGCATGATTCTCCTTCTTCAAAAGAATTAGAGGTTAAAGATCCCTCAGTTTGTTTTCTTTTTTGTTCTGAAAATATATCAATTCGAGGGGGAGTGAGAAAGATTTGTTTAGTATAGGGGGAGACGATATCAGTTTGAGAGGGAGAAATTCAATTTGTAATTTTTGAAAGTGTAATTGTTCTTGTATTTCATCTACTGTAAATTCAATAAATCAATGTCTCTGAAGATTTTGCATGATGTTCATATTTTTTATGATCATCATGAGGGGGAGAAAAGCTAAAGTTTAGAGACAACTTTTGAGTAGATTGAAGACAACTGAAGTGAATTACAACGACATCTCAAAGACAGTTGATATAGGGAGAAATTCAAAAGGACGTTCATGTTCAAAGGGGGAGTGTGTTTAAAGAGAAGATCAGAGATAAAGAGGCTTGAAGATAAGAGAGTGACAAGTGAAGATCAGAAAATTCAGAGATCAAAGAAAAGAAGAAATAAAAGAATCTAAAATAGAAGATTATTGAAGATCCCTGCTATGAGCTTTAAGTGGAAAATTTGTGTTCATCTCTAAGGGGGAGAATATTGGGAATAAATAATAGGGATGAAACAATTATATTGTATATGTTTGTAAATACTCAATAGTATAGGGGTTGTATGTGTAAATACACAATACTTGTGTATTGTGTATAAAAAGAATGTTGGTATTTCTGTTTGTATGTGAATTCATAGATCACATACACACATACGGATGCTTGCATATTGATAGAAGAAAAGTGTCAAGCAAGAAATCTCATGAACTGAATGTAATGTTCTTCTCTCAATAAAGCATTCGACAGATTGTGTTTGTGTTAATTGTTCATATGACTGTGTTTGAATGTTGAATGAATTGCTGAAATATGAATTATTATTTGTTACATATATCATCAAATTATTAGTTTCTAATCGTGACAACACTTTTTCATAAGCAAATCCAAATACATCCCCTTAGTGCGCTTATATACCGGGATTACAAAGAACACATGAACGCATAGTAAGATTAAAACATGAAAAATGTGTAAGAAATGAGAGGGTTGAATATTTTTCTTAATCTAAAATTGTCTTTTTGAAAAATTTCTATCAAACGAAAAAAAGCTTGTAAGTAATAATCAAGTAATAGTTAGAAGAAAATTACCAAACACACGATGCATAGTGGTTATGGTGATCTTTAACTTCTCACCATATATCCACTCTTTTGTCCACCACTAAGACTTATATTTCTTCACACTAACAATGTAGTGATCACCATTGTAAACTTACCAGGGTTACAATTTCGACCCAACGGATCAAACGGACAGAACGATCAAAAAGGAGTTGTTGTAAAAAAACTAAGCTTGAACATTTTAAAAAGTAAAATTCTAGAAAATGATGGTATTAAACAATTTTTTTAAAACAATTGAAAATTATGTAAAATTTTGTCTTTTGTTTGTCGACCCATTCACTTGAATGGTAATAATTGAGAGGGACTTTTTGTCCTTATTCACGAGTCACGATGGTATGGCGATTGGGGTAGTGGTCTCGAGCAGCGATGGGGGTGCTTGGGCGCGTTGGGTCTCAGCTGAGGCCGAGGATCGCTTGCCATTATGGGAGCACGATCGTGATTAGGACGACATGGCTGCATTGGGTGGAGTGTGGACATGATCCATGGTGCAGGGGGCGAACTCTGGTTTGGGTTTAGTAAGGTTTTAGTTTGGTTTGTAGTAGTGTCTATGTTTAGTGTGTGTTGTATCTATTGGTAACTGTTTGTACGAGTTTGTACCCGCCTATATGGCATCGTGAGATTGATTGGCATGAGTAGGGGGAGAGTGTTTGTTCCTTCTGCTCATTACAAATAACAACTATAAAAGACAAGAGTACAAATGCAGAGTGGCAACATAAGGGAGCCATTTGATTGGTTGCAAACGTGCCCTCCAAGTAATGCATGTTAGATGCCAAGATTCCTTTCTAGTATGAAAACGACATGGTAAAGACCTTATAAATAGTGGGTTGATCCTCACACACATGGATCATCTTTCTCACCCTAAAAAACCCAAAATTACTTCCTCTCTTTCTACAACGTAACTCGGAACTTTGTCTGACTTGAGCGTTGGAGGTGTTACGTAGGTGTCTCCCCCTGCGTGGTACGCTGACCTTTCTTGTTTATTTGGTTCCCTGCTTGCTATGTTGAAGATGGATAACATTATTTGAAGATGTCTCAAGGTGTATATAGCCCATGGAAGATTACCGTTCAAACAAATGGTGCCATCCGTGGATCGGTGTATTCATCGGTCGCTCTTACTTCCTTATTTTTGTTATTCGCTAATCTTTCTCACCCTAAGAAAACCCTAAATTACTTCCTCTCTTTCTGCAACGTAACTTGGAACTCTGTCTGACTTGAGCGTCAGAGGTGCCGCACAAGGGTCAGCCCCTGCGTGTAGGGGTGTTCAAATAAATCCGAATCCGAGCATCCGAAACAAATCCGAAAATCCAATCTGAAACTATCCGAAATTTCGGATTCGGATAGTAAAATTCTAGATTTTCGGATATTCGGATAATCCGATATCCGAAAATCCAAAAAAAATAATTTTTTTAAAACTTTTTTTATATCTTTAGTATTGATTATTTACATAATATTGAGTGTTTATTATTATTCTAATGTATATTTTTGAGTTTTATCTTAGTATTATAGATTTATTAACTAATATTTTTATACGTTTTAGTTTTTTTTATATTTTTTTAGTCGTTTTGAGTAAAATAATTCCGGATACTTTTAGTTTGTGATATATTTATTTTAATATCTATTTGGATATATGAATTTGTATTTTAGATATTTAAAATTTTGTTTTAATTTTTTTTAAAAAATAAAAAATATGAATTTTCGGATATTTTTTCGGATATTCGGATAATCCGATATCCGAATCCGAAATTTCGGATTCGGATTTGGATAGCAAAATTCACTATCCGAAATTTGGATATCCGGTTTTGAACATCCCTACCTGTGTGGTACGCCGATCTTTATTGTTTATTTGGTTCTCAGCTTGCTACCTTGAAGATGGATAACAATATTTGAAGATGTCTCAAGGTGTATATAGCCCATGAAAGATTACCGTTCAAACAGTAACTATTAGTGACACATGGTTATTATAACGGGGTCTGTAGCCACTCAAGGCACGAATCAGGGAGGGAAGTGGAGACCTGAGGATTGTTTGGCTCATTCACGTGAGATGCAAGTATTTTAAGGTACATGTACGATTATATATTATTAAAACATGTCGTATTAAAATATTTTAACTAGGTAATTCGGTCTTAATATGAAATCTGAAATATATTGTGTTATTATGTTGAACCGTATGACTGGGTATGTCTGTTAGCTCTCGACCACTTTCGGTTCACCGATGACTGTTTTGTGCAATCTAAGAAGCTGTGTGCATGGATTATTCCATCAGGATTATTACTATTAGCTTGCTTGCTTATTGTGCTTGTGTTAGATTTCATATTACTGCTTAGTAGAGATTACTAAGCGTTGGGCATGTGTATAATTGTACTAACCGTTGCATTTTCACCGACTAGTTAGCTGACGTGTTTTATGTGTGTATCTCTGGTGATCAGAAAGACAAAGTCAACTTACTGTCCCTAAGTAAGTATCATCAGAGTTTTGAGTAGACTTATAATTACCACTAAAGTAATTGTATTATGTATGATAGAGATTACTTCAGATATCATGTACATGTTACCGTGACTTAATTGAGTGAAGTTAAATTTTAAATTACCAGGGAATAGTAATGTTTTACAATCTTATATGTCACTTGACGTGTCATTTACATGACATTTTGGGGTTATTTCGAGGGTGTCACGGTATAGTATCATAGTATGGCTTTAAGAGATTTAAGTATTTGTGGATGCTTAAACTTAAACCATTGTGTCTGGAACCTTGGGAAGTGATTTTGAAGTAAATTTAGTAGGTATTAACTATGGTGATGACTTATGTTATGTAGTGTAATGTGATGGGAAATGTTAATTGTGACTGTTATACCTTATGTAGGTGATATGTGTGGAAATGGTAGTAGGCTTAGGGGGGAGAGGTCCCTGAATGATAGGTATGTGTGTTGTTTTGATTAGTGAGATATTGTAGTTCAGTTTTTTAGATAAGAGATTTCTGAGTTAAGGAACGCACAGTGGTTTAGGTACTATAATTCCTATTGAAATGATTTCTTCATTATGTTAGCAGTGAGGAAGGTCCTTTAAGGACTTTTGATGGATACCCACTTGAGTTTAGAAGTGGAATTTGAGATGGACAAACTATAAGTTGCGGAAGAAAGATAGAATCAACATTTGGGTCAGGCGTATACACCCAAAGGATAGGGTTGAGTATGTTACTTACCTGTGAAAGAAGGGGCATTGGATTGGTGAAAAACGATTAAAGCTTCCATGGGGGCACTTAGAATGCTATCTATCAGTTGAGATCAGTTAGGGTTGCTTTTGATTCGCATTTTGCCTAGAAACGGGAGGTGTGAGTTGGAGAACTAGTTATCACATTTAGAACAAGAGAGCATGTTTATTTATAATACGTGACAGGTTTATTGAACAGGTGCAACTTGTATTGCAACATATAAATATAAAGAAACGAAGGGGGTTTGTTGAAGAATTGTAATATAACATTTAATGGTTTATAGTGTTATAAGATATTACCATATTATGTGACCTGTTAAGCCGGTAGAACAATCAATTCATCGAATGCTTTAAACTATGAAATAATTTACTGTCCCGAAAAAAAATATCAAAGTTTTGAGATGACTTTTGGTTACCACTGAGGTAATTGTAATTTGTAATTTTGTATGACAGAGAATGCTTCAGATATTATGTACAAAGTTATCGTGACTTAATTATGTAAAGTTAAGTTTTAGATTATCATGGTTTTATGTAGTATTATTAAGAATAGTAATGTTTTGTAATATTATGGCCACTTTGACATGTACGTGCCATTTTGGGGTTATTTCGAGGGTGTTACGGTATGGTATGAGAGAAAAAGTTTAAGAGATTTAAGCATCATTAGTGAATGCTTAAGCTTAAACCATTGTGTGTAAAACCTTGGGAAGTGATTCTGAAGTAGATTAAGTAGGTAACAACTATGGTGATGACTTGTGTAACGTAGTGTAATGTGATAGGTAGTGTTAACTTGTGATTGTTATACTTTAATATAGGTGATATAATAGGACAACATGCTTAGGAGAGAGAGATCCCCAAGTGATAGGTATGTGGGTTGTTTTGATCGGTGAGATATTGTAGGTTTAGTTTGTTCCATGAGAGATTTCTGAGTTAGGGAACTGGCAAGGGTTCACGTACTATACCTCCTATGAAAACATTTCCTTCATATAGCCAGCAGTGAGGAAGGTCCTTTAAGGACTTTTGAAGGATTGTAGACCTGAGTTTAAAAGTGGAATTTAAGCCGGACAAACTATATAAGTAGGGGGAGAAAGATAGAATCAACATTCGAGTTAGCCATATAAACCCAGGGTTGGGTTAGCCATATAAACCTAGGGTTGGGTATGCTACTTACCTGTGAAAGAGGGGACATTGTAGTGATGAAAAACGATTAAAGGTTCCATGAAGGCACTTAGAACGCATTCTATCAGTTGAGATCAGTTTTAACTTGTTTTTAGTTGGCAGTTCTGCCTAGAAACCGGATGTGCAAGTTGGAACACTAGTTATTACCTTAGGGCAAGAGAGAATGTTTCTTTTTATACTATGTGACACCTTTATTGATTGCGTGTCGCTTGTATTGCAACATATGAATATAGAGAAACAAAAAACAGGTTCTTTGTTGAAGAATTGTGATATTAATATTTAAAAGTTTATATTGTTATGAGAGAGAGAGGGGGGAGGGGGCGGCCGGGGAGGGGGGGCTAAAGGATAGTCAACAACCCAGAGATTTTCATGATTATTTCTTTAGACATTTTTTGTCTTGTTTATATGTATATAATTAAGCTGTCACCTGTTAAGCCCGTAGAGCAATTAATTCATCGAATAATTTAATATTAAGAAAACCAATTTTTTTTCCTTATTTTAGCGATTAACCCACTGGACTTTAACTGTTTAAGTCATTACACTGTTCAGAGGTTGGTGATATATTAAACAAGTCAAATATGTAGTTTTGAATAAAGACAAAAATGTCGAGACACTTAGACAATCAGAAAAAAAATCTAGAAACTTAATCATAAAAATGAAAAAAAAATGATCTTCAATATTAACCCAATAAAAATATAGGGTAACACATTGATAGAGTGACAATTCTGGTCCATTCAAACAATGACCAAAATACAAAATTTAACATAATTTTAATATTTTTTTTTTCTAAAAACAATTTGTTTAATACATCACTTTCTAGAATTATATTTTCTTAAAAAAATTATGTTCAAGCTTACTTCTTTACTGCGGGTTATTTTTACCGTTCCATCCATTTGATCCGTCAGGTCAAAATTGCCACCACACAATACATTTCAAAATTTTGGTTGCTATGGTATAAATTTAACCCTAGTAGATAATAAAAGTATAAAAACTTGGTAAAGTAAATATTATATTATATACGGAAAAGAAAAACCAAACCCTATAATAAGTGTTTAGACTTTAGTGAGACGATAGGCCATGGCCCATGGGGTTCAATCTAGGCTTGGACCAACTGGCCAAGGTCCACACCACGGCACCACCACACTCCCTCCATAGCAACCCCTTAACTTCTTGAGGCTCAAAGCAATTGAATTGACCATAAAACCATTATTGTGCAACTTGATGACCAAATGGTACAATAAAAGAGCAACAAACAAGTTGGAAAACGTTCAGAATTTATATCTATAAACTAGGAATGTGTAGAAGTTAGAACCAGATCATAAAACCATATAATAATCATAGTTACCATACAACATCTATTACATAGTTACTAGTTCCATTCACATTTCTTGAATCAGTCTTGGTCTTTTTCGTATTTGGATCGATGTGATTATTTTGGATTACAAAGTTAAAAACTTTGAAATAAATTTTATGGTAATGTGACCATACTTTTCCAGAAAATAAACAAGACAACATAAATTGAAATGGATATAGAAATCTTTTGATGCAAAAAGTACCTGGATACAATGTTTGTTTCAATTATACGTACATATATTCACCTCCTCGGACTGCATTTGCAGCGCCTTTCCTCTCTTCTTCAGCTTCCTTCTCTCTTTCCTTCCGACTTTCATACTCATGATCATCTGTTCGTAATTCATGTCGACAGATTGGACAAGAATTATGCTCATCCTGAAAAAATAAAGAGTAAAATTCTCAGAACCCAATTTCGACCAAGTGCCATGTTCATAATTCGTATCCAATTCTAAGTATTTCTAACTCAAAACTCAAAAGGTAACAAAATAATTACCAGCCATGGCTTCAGGCAAGGAGGATGAAATGTGTGTTTGCATGGCATTTCTTGCATATTGTCGTTTACCATCAAATTCTCCTTACAAATGGCACATTCTGCATCTGGTCCTAGCTTAGCTAATATGTCGTTAGTAATTGTGATGATTGGAAGCTTTGCGACCACTTCTTTACTTGCTGGTGGTGCTCTTGGGGCCGAATCCCCCTCTGGGAACTGCAAATAAACATTGATGTGTATAATAATGACTCATGAACAGAATCCAAAGTCTTCACTTTTACAAAAAATTACATGAAGGGTATATTACCATTGCCACAAGCCTGTCAATTAACTCCTGCGGTAGATCATTGGAATCATGTGATAAGTTGGGCATAAGCTCGTGAAGTCTATCCATCAGTTCTTGTGGTAGATTGTTCGACCCATCTGATGTGTTGTCTCTAGAAGCATCCGATTGAGACATGGAAGCAGCAAGCGCTGTCATCAAATTTGATTGTACCAGCCATTGAGGTGGTGGAGGCTCTTGGTCTACAGTAAGATGCCCTTCAAACAGATATCCTGCAACAAAAAATGATATTACAATATCAAAGGCGTGAAAAATATATATATGTATGATAGATATGACTTCTTGAAAAAACAAGAATAGACCTTGATTTCTCTGGTTTTGTGCAGATTCCTCAGGCTGATTCTCGGATTCATTTAACTGCTCTCGGGCTCTAGCTATGCAAGTTCTCAAATGTTCCTTTTCAGAAGATTCCGACACCAATTGGTCAGCATCCAAAAAGAGCCTTAGTCCGGCATTCCAAAATCCAGGTGAGGTGTACCTTGTCTTTAATATGGTTGCGACTCGAGATATGACATTGAAAAACTGTGGCACCAACAATGCGTTCCGTAAGTAAGAAGATATATAAATTGTGCTGTGTAACCCTAACAGGCATGGTACTAAAAGAGAAAAATATTAATATTTATCAAATATGGGACCCTAAAAAGAAGCTCAACATACAACAGGTGATAACCTTTGATATCTTTGTCCATAATCAAAATCACATTTAGACAAAGTAGCACAAACTTGAACCACTTTCATACTCGTTGTTTATCTAATCATAAATATATTACGAATGATATGCTGAATCATCGGATATTTCGCCTGTCAGCACGTCCATGTATACTTATAATATTTCACTTGAAATCTAGGTGAATTTTCTTATCTCTTATTCTCTATGTCAGTAGTGTGGTATTTCTTTTGTCTGTAAGAATTAGTAACAATTTCTGATTTATTGCAACAGGAATGATGACTACAATGTCTGGTAATCATGAATGACTATATATATGTACCTATGGTCTAAACTCAAAACCCTTTTCTTATAAGCATAATACATGGCAAAAATTGAAGTAAACAGAGCAGTAATTGAACATACAAATGGAAATTGTTCTTCCAAAATCACAAATTCTAAATGAAATTTCCATTTTGCATCGTTCAAGCATAAATTTGGCCCTAAAACACATAATTAGTAACCTGTCCAAGTCAAAACTTGAAATTATCATCATTAGTCAGGGATGAATATATCAAACAGTTTTACTTCAATCTACTTCGCTACTACACAAATTGCAAGAACACAGACGAATTTTCACTTTCAGAAAAACAGCAGAGCATAATCAATGATCATCATCATAAAAAATATGAAGTAAACCGAACTTTTCAGAATTTTAATACAAGTGTAATAAGATCAACCATGATGAATACCGATCCAGAAACGAAAAGAACAGTATTAAATTACCGATTTACGAAGAGAAGGAGAAGAAGAAAGGTAAAATTGATGGAGCAGAGATCTAATTGACGACACAGCCTCTTCGAACATTTGCTTTTTCCCCAATTGTTTCTGTAAATCTTGCAATTTCTGCTTCAACTCATCCTCACGTTCCATATCGCTTTAATCCTATCGAAAATTGGAAACCAAAAAACCCTAAAAATGATACTTTTGCTCTGAAAGGAGAAATCCCAAATTTTGATTGATGAATGAAAAATCTAAATTTCTCCACGACGTTATATGAAGTATGAACATTCGTTGGTGACTTGCATAGGAGGAAACCAGCCAACTCTATTTATTTTTTATTTCGGAGTAAAGGACATTTTTGGTCTTGTGGTTTGATGGTATATCCGGATTCAGTCCTTTAATCATAATAATGTCAAATTTCATCTCTATTTTGCTAATTTTGTGCTCTTTTAGTTCCTCGTCTGTTAAACTTAACAACACAACCGTTAAATTTGTAAGAATGACATTTTTACCCTTTTTATTGAGACGCTTTTAGTCCCTATGGTTTTATTATTTACCCATTTATAGTCCAACATTTATTTTATTTGATTTTATCTTTATAATTATATTATTTATAGATATACTTAATTTATTATAAACACACTTATTTTATTTGTAAATATACTTATATTTTAATATTTTATTTACATTTACTATTGTTCGTATTTTATTTAAAAGTTAACTTTTATTTTAATTAAAATTATATATTTTCTTTACTAATTTATTTAAAGTTCATCTTCTTTATTAATTTTAATTTTTATAATATTATCGTTGACATTTATATATGTAATTTTGTTAGTTGTGTTTAACTAGATATAATATCGTCGATATTTTTCCTCTCCAAAATCACTATTTCTTCAAATATCTTCCAACCTAATCAATTATCGACACATAAATTATATACATATGTGAATATACTTGAAAAAATAATGACATTGGAAGATACTTGAAAATATATATATATATATATATATATATATATATATATATATATATATATATATATATATATATATATATATATATATATATATATATAGAGGGAGGTTCAATGGAAAACCACCATGCACCTGAAAACTTGTGAAAACCGCACTGCACAACCACAAATGCATTAAATTCCTCGCGTGATTAATCAAAATCCCGCGTGATGCATCAAAATCTCGCGTGATGCATCACCTTATTTACGATCATGCCACCGCGTTTTTCATATATATATATATATATATATATATATATATATATATATATATATATATATATATATATATATATATATATATATATATATATATATATTCAGGTTCAAAAAGGTATCTCTCGAAATCAAGTGCACCCGAAGGTACCAACCTTAAAAAACTTTTTTTTAATTTTTTTTCTCATAACCTTGTTTAAATTAATGTTATACACATGATATATAAATTTCACATACATTCAGACTTTCTGTGTCCTAAAAAATTATGTGAATGTTCAATGCATATTTATGTGAATGGTCATTTCACACAATGTGAATGGTGTGAATGGTCATTCACATGATCTTTTTTTATCATTCACAAGATTTATGATGTTGCTCCTTTTGAAAAAAAGTCTTATAATATTGTCTTATACATGTCTATTCAAAAAAAAATATATGTGAATGATCATTCACATTAGGGTACGCTGAGTATGCTGGAATCTCATAGGTACGCTGATGAACCTGATTATATATATATATATATATATATATATATATATATATATATATATATATATATATATATATATATGTATGTATGTATGTATGTATGTATGTATGTATGTATGTATGTATGTATGTATGTATGTATGTATGTATGTATCCAAGGCATAAATTATATAATATACACATAAACATTATGTGTATTAATTTATATACACATAAATTTATGGGTATTAAATTATATACACATAAATTATATACATACATACATACATACATACATACATACATACATACATACATACATACATACATACATACATACATACATATATATATATATATATATCCAACACATATAATATAATGTATGTGTTGATAATTGATTAGGTTGGAAGATCCTTGAAGAAATAGTGACTTTGGAGAGGAAAAATATCGACAATATTATATTTACTTAAACACAACTAACAAAAGTACATATATAAATGTCAACTATAATATTATAAAAATTAAAATTAATAAAGAAGATGAACTTTAAATAAATTAGTAAAGAAATATATATTTAATTTAAAATAAAAGTTAAATTTTAAATAAAATACGAACAATAGTAAATGTAAATAAAATATTAAAGGGCTAAAGCCGTACAATAGGTGCGTACTTTTTAAAATGTACCGATATGGTACTTGTACTTTTTTAATTATCTATATTAGATCTGTACTTTCTTAATCGTTCTAATTTGATACCTAGGTTACCAGTTACCGGCTTTACCGGTTAAAAGTATCTATACCAGTTACCGGCTTTTACCATTTTAAATCGCACAGTCGTCCCTCTTCTCTGTTATAACAGAAACTCAAATCAAATACATAGCAAAGAACCGTAAGTGATGAAAATGAAACCCTAGTTCACGAAGAAGATAAAAACGCAAATTCGAGGTATGTTTTCTATCTTTGTTTATCCTCTTAAGCCATTCGTATGAATGTGTGTTGTAATTAGGGTTCTTGTTTTGATTCCCACAGACAATGGTAAACGAAGAGTACTTGAATGTAGTTGTACACCATGAGGGATGTTTCGTTCCCAATCCATTATCATATGAAGCTGGTGATGCTGATACCATTACTGATATGGATTTTACTGGAATGTCGTTTGAAGATTTTGCAGGATATATTCGAAGGTTTTGCACACTCCCTGTTGCTAAATTATTTTATGTTATACCTGGTGTTAACTTAAGTGAAGGTATTAGGGAAATGAACAGTATAGGAGAATATGCTGACTTTCTTCAAATAGGTAAAGAGAATTGTAATATGATTGAAATGTATGTTGAGCATCATGGTTACAATATTCTTCATTGGATACCATGGTTGAAAGTCCATCATGAAGAGGTTGTGCTATCTGAAGAAGAGGATATTTGTAATGATGATAGTGACCTTGATGATGAACAGATACAACAATGCATAAGAATTGATAATGAAGTTGAGAAAGAAGGCTTGTTTGGTACTGATGTGGAGGGATCATTTGTTAATTTAATTGGGGATCAGAAAGTTGATGAGTTGATAGGTGAAGAGAATCTGTCTGAATCAGAAGATCACAGTTTAAATGAGGATGAGGAAGATGATAATGAGGCTACGGATAGTCATTATAGGGTTAAGTCTAAGTTAAGGTATCTGAAGCATGATCCATCACAAGAGTGGAATACCATGAAACCTGTCCTTGGAATGAGATTTGAAAGCCCTGAGGAATTAAAAGAATGCATGATCAATTACGGGGTTGCTAATGGCTATCAATTATGGTTTAAAAGGAATGACCACAACTCTGTACATGTTCTATGTGGTAGAAATGTGAAAGAGGGTATTTGTGCTGGCAATAAAGGTAAGATGAAGTTGCAAGTTAAATGTGCAAAAGGGAAACAAAAGATGTCAGTAAGAAAACCTAAGGATATTTGTCCTTTTAGAATGTGGGCATCTTGGATGTCAAGTGAGAGATCTTTTCAGATTAAGACCCTTGTAGAAGACCATAATTGTGCAAGAGAATATAACTTAGGGTCACTTGTTACTTACAAATGGATTGCAAATAAATTTGCTAGTGAAATTGCTGAGAATCCAAATATAAGTTACAGGAAAATAAAAGAAAAATGCAGAAGCAAGTTCTTGATTGATGTGGACACAATGTCTGATGGAAGCACATATTTTAACAGGATGTATATTTGTTTCAAAGGTAATTGACCCTCATTATTATACTTTATTTT
Organism: Centrapalus pauciflorus; assembly: GCA_020465985.1. Classification (NCBI taxonomy): domain Eukaryota; kingdom Viridiplantae; phylum Streptophyta; class Magnoliopsida; order Asterales; family Asteraceae; genus Centrapalus; species Centrapalus pauciflorus. Next base: position 283,786 of record JAANYP010000029.1, read on the forward strand.
ATGAATGTTTCTTTGTCTGTTTATTAAAAATTGAATGTTTCAACTCTGCAATACTTTATTTTATGGTAGGTGTTAGTTGTGGATGGAAAGATGGTTGTAGGAGGGTAGTAGGCCTTGATGGATGTTTCTTGAAAGGTACATGCAAAGGGGAACTACTACACGCCATGGGTAGAGACGCCAATAATCAAATGTATCCCATAGCATGGGCAGTGGTGGGTGTAGAAAACAGAGACAATTGGTGTTGGTTCCTTAGTAACTTACATGATGATTTGAACCTTGAAAATGGGTTGCATGTCACTGTAATTTCAGATCAGCACAAGGTTTGTAATTTGCATGCTAATGTAGTTTTTTTTATTGAAAATGGGTTGTATGTCACTGTAGTTTTTTTTATTATTGAAACAGGGTTTACTTGCAGCAGTTAAAGACTGGCTCCCAATGGCTGAACATAGGCAATGTGCTAGGCACATATATGCCAATTTCAAAAAGAAGTTTTCAGGCCTACTTTATAAAGGTCTGTTTTGGAGAGCTGCATCCACTGCAGTACAGGCTCAATTTGAGCTATGTATGAGGTATGTACATTGTTTCCATGAAATGCCATAACACTAATCCTATAACTAAAATCATGTCATGTATGTACAGTGATATCAGGTCAATGGACATAGAAGCTTACAATTATCTGATAGAAAGAGATCCCAATACATGGTCTAGAGCATTCTTTGAGATGGACAAAGCATGTGGTGCAATAGAAAATGGACTATCTGAAAGCTTCAACTCTGCAATACTTGAATCAAGAAGCAAGCCCATTATCGCCATGCTTGAGGACATAAGAGTTTATGTTATGAAGAGGTTACATAAGATGAAGACAGAATCTGAAGAATGGGAAGAATACATTTGTCCATCAATCAGGAAAACAATAGAGGGTCTAAAGAAACAACAAAGGTAATTTAGACAAAAATAGAGGATCTAAAGAAACAATAATAGAGGGTCTAATTAAACTTACATAATTTGTTTTACAGATTTTGGCAAGTGCTACCAAGTGGGTATATGGAGTTTGAAGTCAGGACCAGTGATGAAGCTTACACAGCCAATCTAGAAACTCTGAAATGTAGCTGCAGGATATGGGATGTTACTGGGATCCCTTGTGTTCATGCTACAGCAGCTTATTGTCATTTGAATAAAGATGCCACCGAAGGAGCAAGTAACTGGTACACAAAGGCAATGTGGATGTCAGCATACTCTTATTCAATCAAGCCTATGAATGGAAAGATGATGTGGCCATCTTCTACTGAAAAGCCACCTTTGCCTCCAATACTAAGGAGAATGCCAGGAAGGCCAACCAAAAAGAGAAAGAGGGATCCAACAGAAAAGGATAAAACATCTGTTAGTAGGGTGGGTAGAGAAATGACATGTACAAATTGTTGGACTAAAGGTCATAACAAGCAGACATGTAAAAACCCAACCATGCCCAAGCCAGCAACAGTAAAAAGGAAACCTGGAAGGAAACCAAAAGGGAATGGAGGTTCAACTGCAACAATTGAAGCTCAAAGCCAGGGTGCTCAAACTGAAGGTGTGAGGGTCCAGAATGCTCAAACTCAGGGTGCTCAAACTGAAGGTGTGAGGGTCCAGGAAGCTCAAACTCAGGGTGCTCAAACTGAAGGTGGGGGGGTCCAGGATGCTCAAAGTCAGGGTGCTCAAACTCAAGCATCTGTTCATCAAGGTGTTCAACGACAAGGTGTACCACTAGGACAAGGTGTTCAAAGTCGTATGCCAAAAACTAGGAAAAAGTCTGAAAGAATCCTGAAAATGAAGTTGAGCAAACCATTTGAATGGGACAGTGAAGGAACCGGATCAACAATGGAGAAAGCTTTCAAATTGGATTAGATAGGCAGTGGGTTTAGTAAGTGAACTGTTGTGAACTTTTTGGGAATCCTATGTTTTTGTTTAGTAAGTGAATGGGACAGTGGTGGAATCTTATGTTTTGTAAACCTTTGTTTGTTATTAATGGAATAGTATGTTTTCTAAACATATGTTCTGTAATATAGCTTAATTAAATGTATGTCTTCACATGTTGAATTGTTTGTTACAAAAGGAATCAAAACACCAGTGACACAAACAACAAACTTACAAAAGGAATCAAAACAATACATATAGAATTGAGAACAACACACTGCTTTAAACATAAACACCAAACATCATTGATTAAACCAGTTACATAAACACCAGTGACACAAAACATAAACCCCAAGTGACACTTAGAACACAAACATACATATCTGACATCACTACATCAGAAAGAAAGGGAATCAATTAAACCAGTGACACATAGAACATAAACAGACCTAACATCACTACAAACAACACTTTACTATAATAAACACACTTTGACTTCTGTTTCTTCATCTCCAAGTTCATACGTAATGCTTGATTTTCATTCTGCATCTTGTACAACTGAAATTCTTTTTGAACTTCCGCTAGTTTCTGCCTGTAGTTGATGTCATGACTGCCACTTTCCATCAAAGTCGTATGAAGGTCTATCAATGTTGACTTGTACCAATCGCTAGGTAGTTCAGGGTCAATCCAAACAAATGCATTACACTTCTGACCTAATCCCTGCTTTTTGTTACCAAATGTGGTGCATAAGGTTCCCAAATGAATCACGATTAGACTAGGGTTCTCAATTGAGGCAGTAAAAACGAAAATTATTGAAGCACATACATACCAACGAATTCGGGCAAGTGAGGAATCTTCGTCCTGGGTTGAAGGTAGTCCAAGATACTCGACATCTCATCAGGTATCCACAATGGCAAAGCCTCGTTTCATCAGATTTTTGAGGGATCGAAGGAGTGCTAGAAAATGAGGACATGAAGAACAATCTAGGGTTACGTTGATAACTCAATGTTTGCAGCTTCGTTTCTAACGGTTAATTGCCAAATCAGGTTATATTTCAAATTAGCCGGTCATTAAACAAGTATAGGTATCAAATTAGAACGATTAAGAAAGTACAGGTCTAATATAGATAATTAAAAAAGTACAAGTACCATATCGGTACATTTTAAAAAGTACGCACCTATTGTACGGCTTTAGCCCAATATTAAAACATTACTATATTTATAAATAAAATAAGTGTGTTTATAATGAATTAAGTATATCTATAAATAATATAAGAGTATTATAAAGATAAAATAAAATAAATGTTGGACTATAAATGGGTAAATAATAAAACCATAGGGACTAAAAACGTCTCAATGAAAATGGTAAAAATGTCATTCTTACAAATTTAACGGTTGTGTCGTTAAGTTTAATGGGAAGAGGGACTAAAAGGGCACAAAATTAACAAAATAGGGATGAAATTTGACCTTATTATGTTTAAAGGACTAAATCCGGGTAAACCATCAAACCACAAGGACCAAAAATGTCCCTTACTCTTTATTTTGTAATAATATAAATAACTAATTAAAAATTAATTATTTTTTCTTTCAACTTTGAACTAGTTTATAACCCACGTCTTACGTGGATATTTTAATTAAATTTATTTATATAAAATGTATATGAGAAAAAATATAAACATCCAAAAATAATAATTGTGTTTATTTTTTATTATTTACAGATTAAAAAATAGAGTATATTTATCTTTTTAAAAAATATTAAATTGTATTTATCTTTTAATTTTTATAAGTTGTAATTCTCTTTTTGGTGAACATAGAGGTGACACGTGACATTTGATGTTTTCCTTTAGTATACATAATAATAATAATTTCCACAACTAATTCAAATTTTTACATTTTGATCTAATTATGATTATTATGGATAATAATGATAGATATTTATTTTAGGTAAACATTAATTTTAAATGTTACAAAATCTAATTTATTACTAATTAATTAATGAAAAAAATAAAGTCAAAACTTAATGCAACTAAGTTAAGATGTTAAATTTGAAAAAAAATGTGGAAAAATAAAATTTTCTTGTATCGTAAAAGTAATATATGACATGAATTGTTTTGTTTTATTATAATATATAGGTTAATCAACCCATGTATAACATGAGTTGATTTAGAAAATACATATTTTTTTTTATATTTTAATAAATTATTATAAAATTTATATATAATTAAAAAAAATTGAAAGCTAGTTAAATTAAAGATAAAAAAATACTTAGTTGTTTAATATTAAATAAAAAATATTATTATATTGTATTATTATAAATAGATAACATGTGTTTATTTTTATTAACTTCAAATATGAAATATCAATGTAAGAAACAAAAAACTTCAATTATGTGAATGTGTATATATTTTGAAAATGATAAAATATAAAAATGGATTATCAGAAAATCAACAATCAAAATTTATCATATTCACAATTGAAGTTTTATCAATTAAATTTTAAATCTTGTTAGCAAAATAATTAACAAAAAATTTTAACTTTATTTACTACACTTCTACATTTAAATCCAATTTTTTACATTTGAATTTAACCATGATCATTAAGGATAACAATGACACATATTTATTTTAGATAAATATTAATTCTTTAATGAAAAAAATTAAAACCAAAATTTAATGTAATTAAGTTAAGGTGGTAAATTTGGAAAATGAATAAAAAATGGAATATGTATAATTATTGATTTTAATTAAGGGTATAAGAGACATTTCATAAATAATTATGAGTTGTCATTAATATGGACCATTGATTTCTTTCCATCCAATGGTCCAGAAACTCCAAGTGGTTTTCTTATTTTATATAGTATAGATTTGGTTTTAAAAAGTTAGAAAAACATGGCAATGTATCCGAACTAAGGGGGAGAGGTGTACTCATTCTTCCGAAATATATCATTATAGACACATTAATGTCACATCAATTTTTTGCTTTTCACCATTTACATTATAAACTTTTTAAAATACTTATCATTCTAATATTTTTATCCAAAGACTCATTACCCAATTAATTTTTAGGGAGACAAATAGAGAAGGGATGGAGAGAGATTGAAAAGCCAGGCAGGGATGAAACCATTTTGCAGGAAAACTCAGCGAGGCCAGGTGGAGGGGAGGTGTTCCCACTGTGAAAACTTGATTTTGTAGAGGCCGCTCACCAGCGACTTTAGGCCAAAGGGAGTACCCACCCCGCATTGGAGCGGCCTTGCCCCCTAGGACCATCCCCGGCGGCTACACCGCCCCCTCCTCGGCGGCCCCGCGAAATCCCTTCCCCGCCCGGCTTCCCCTCCCCGCTCCACCCCGCATAACAGCTCCCTTCTTCCTTTTGTCTTTTTCCTCCCAAACGGTCAAATGACCGTTGTAATTTAAAAAAAAATTATTTAACCTAAATTTTTTACTCTATAAATATTTCACTCCAATACATTAAATCCTCACATCTTTCAATCTATACACTTTCAAAATTCTCTCTTTCATTTAACCTAGAAATTTTTCCAATCATTCACAATTTTATTTTTATTGTGATGGAACCGTATACTGCGTTTTCGTCGTCAAACTCATCAACCGAAGAGTCGTCGAAAGACGAATCTCAACATTATCAACAAGTCTTTGAAGCATTTATAAATGCCAGCTCTCCGCAAATTAATCAACCTAGACGAAGAATTGCAATTCAGAGAGACCGAGCAGCTGCAAATGAACGTCTAATGTGCAATTATTTTACTCAAAATCCTCTCTATGGAGATGATATGTTCAGAAGGAGGTTCCGGATGCGCAAAGAACTATTCCTACGAATAGTTTACGATATGGAGCAACATTTTGAATATTTTACCTTGTGATGGGATGCTCGAGGTAGAAGGGGATTTACTGCGTTACAAAAATGCACATCCGCTATTCGGCAACTCGCATATGGCATGGTGGCTGATTCGATTGACGACTCTCTTTTTATGTCTGCATTCTGTAAGGGAATTATTCAACTATATAGACGCAAATATTTGCGTAGACCGACTGAATCTGATGTTCATCATTTGTACGCGTTCCATGAAGCAAAACATGGATTTCGTGGGATGCTTGGCAGCATCGACTGTACACATTGGGCATGGAGAAATTGCCCTACAGAATGGCGAGGACAATATATGCGAGGCGATCACCAATATCCGACAATTATGTTGGAAGCCGTTGCGTCACAAGATTTATGGATTTTGCATGCATTTTTTGGCGTCGTAGGTTCCAACAACGACATCAATGTGGTTAATCAATCACCAATATTCAACGACATTTTAAACGGGATCGCACCGGTTGTTCCTTTTGGTATTAACGGAACAGAATACAAACATGGGTACTATCTAACCGACGGGATATATCCCGAGTGGGCGACTTTTGTGAAAGCTTTTTCGTGTCCAACCGATGACAAACGAAAAAGATTCAACGCAGCACAAGAGTCGGCAAGAAAAGACATCGAACGAGCTTTTGGTTTACTCAAATCTCGTTTTGCTATATTAAACAACCCCGCGCGACCATGGCACCCAAATAAAATTAGAAACATCATGTATGCTTGTGTCATATTACACAATATGATCTTAGAAGACGAAGGGTTCGCGATGTGTTCATTTCAAGAAATTGAGCTTCCATCCAATCAACATTCCGCTTCCAATGAAGTATATCAAAATACGTTATTGGAAATTCGTAATCACACACAATAACCTTCGCTCAGGTCTTGTGGAACATATTGCACTTGCCCAAATACCAAATTTAGACGGCTAGTTTGTATTTTTTTTAATGTTCATTCGTAATTTTAGTTTTTATTTATTGTTATGCATTTTTTTATTTTAATTCGGTAATTTTTAATTTTTAGTTTATGTAATAGTTTTTAAAAATTTATGAAATTAATTATTTTAGTTCTAGTATTTGTTTTGTTAGTTAAATTAATTTATTTTAAAAAAATTAAGAAAGATGGAAAGGTATAGAAAGATGAGTATTTCCTAGTTAGAAAGATGGAGAAAGGTGGGAAAAGGTGGAAAGAGAAAAGCTGATGTGGCGCTGACGTGTACAGAAAGATGATTTTGGGGAAGATAGGTACTCCCTTCTCTCTTAGTATGCCACCCCTAACAAAAGGTCATCAAGTTTCTTAAATTATTTTTAAATCTATCAAAATATCATTATAATTTGTTTATGCTATTTGAACCTCCTATGTGGAATAGATTTGACATTTGTCTCATTTTAATAATTTTAATACATTTAAAATAATAAAAAAATAAAGTCATGTGAGTATGATATTATAGGCAGGGGTGACAATTTTGGCACGTTCGAGCAAATGCGTCCAACAGGTTGATGACCAAAAAACAAAAATATAATAGAATTTTTAAAAAAAAATGAAAAACAATTTGTCTAACAAATCATTTTTAAAATTTAATTTTTTTTAGAAAAAATTATGCTCTAGCTTACTTTTTTTACTACATATTATTTTTATCGTTCTGCACATTTGACCAGTTAGGTCAAAATTGTCACCCATAATTATAGAATAGAGTTTAAGTAATTCCTGTAAGAAAATATCACATGATATTAATTCCAGTAAAAATTATACACATGATAGTAAATATCAAAAACTTTGAAAATGAAAAATATGCACATGATATTAAATAAAAATAAAGAATTGATCTAACACAATAATAATTTAATCGTGAACAATTGTTATATAAATACATGTTGATATTTTTAATTTTCGTAGGAGGTACGTATTTAATTTGGGAGGTGATTTGTACACAACAAAATTTTTTCATACACAACAATCTCATTATAAAATGTTCATTCTACCCTTCAAAGTTTTTTTTTTGAGTACTTCCATGATAAAAAGCTTAAGGATGATATAGTCATTTTAAGTGTAATTGTTGTGTATGACAAAATGTTCTTGTGTACAAATCATTTTCCATTTAATTTTATGTCTATTATTAAAATAGATTATACTTGTTATAAGTTGAATGCACTTTGATCATTCTATAATCTTTAATAACTTTTTGTTAATATTTGTTAGAGAAAATTACTGACTTGGTCCCCGTGGTTTGTCCATTGTTGCTGGTTTGGTCCTTTAAGATAAAAAATTACTCCATTGGTCCCTATGATTGTATTTTTGTTTCATGGTTAGTCCTTTTCACAAACGGACGTTAAGTCTGTCAGGTTAAGTCTAATTAATGAAAGGGTAATTTGGTCTTTTACATACTCTCTCTCCTCAATCCATGAGAAGACGGTGGTGGTATCTCAGATTTCTTGGCTGAATCCAAAATTTTCCCATGTATTTCATCTATAACCTTTTTAGCACCAAAAAGCTTCTCACCATCCGCAAAGTCTAGGAAAAACTACTCGTGTGTTGGAAAAAACTTGTGATGAAGCACCTTTTTTCTCAAGGGTTTCTTTCAATTTATTGTGTTTTTCTTTTTGTTCTTCACCTGTGCTTACATTCTTAGCTCTAACTTTAACTTTCAAGCTATCTTTGAAACTTCTGTTTGAAAAGCTTCGACTGCCTTCTTTCTGGTTCTGGTGATCAAATGAAAAAAAAAAAAAGAACACATGTATTTTGAATTATGCAAATAACTGCAAATCACCTATAACTATGAAAAGTACCCAAGTCCTATCAGAGTCGTTCCTATCGTTTTTGGGGCCCTGGACAAAATTTTATAAATGACCCTCTAAACATGTATGTATATATAACATTTAAAGATTATAGGAAACAATCATGTAAATATGTACGCAAATATCACAATTAAACAACTAACAAAACAAGTAAACTACTAGTATTAGTCTAGGTATTAGAGAGAGAAAAAAATTTTGGGCCCCCTTGGCTGTTGGGCCCTGGGCAGTAGCTCATGTTGCACACCCCAATAGGCCGGCCCTGAGTCCTATAAACGTGAGAGGTAATCTTTCTTTCTTTCAAAACAGCAATGACACAAACTTCATGGTTGATGAATCAACATTTCACCCTATGTGGGGGCGGTTACCACTACTTGACTAAAAGTCTGATGTTAAACTACCAAGTTAGGATATTAAGTAAGTCATCAACATGTAAAAGAGATTAATGATGTTTCATCAAAATCAACCAAATCCATTTAGATAAATCTTTTTGGAAAATAAATGTTAACTTCATCAAACGTTCTAACAGGTATTAACTTTGATACGACTTTCATAGGCAGAAGCAAAATACGTTTGATGTCAAACATAAAGTATAGCTCCTTTGGTGAAACCATGTGATACGAAATGAAAAGACCAAAAACGAAATCACTTGATCATATTAAAACATATATCTTCGCGTAGAAACCGATGTGAACAGTATTGACATTGGTACGTACGGGATAATCGAATCAGAGTTCAAATTGAAAGCAAAAAACACTTGATTGTACCTGCTGTTGTTTGGCAACCTGTTCCCGGAGCTTCGTGGCCTGTTTCCTGATGGCTTCCATTCACGAATTGACCGATAAAAGAAAGAAATTGACGGATGTGGAAGTAAATTGGCGGAGATTTGTTGATCCTTTGATCAGATTTGATTAATTTGTAAATCAAATTTTACATACGAATTTATTTTCTTTGGTTCCGGTGATCAACTGGAAAAAAAAAAAGGAAGAAGGAAGGAGAAAATGATGGAGAAGAAGGAGAAAATGATAGAGTGGATAAATGGAGAAGATGAAGAAATAGGTTATTTAGGAGAGAGAGTATGTAAAAGACCAAATTACCCTTTCACTAACCTGCATACTTAACGGCCGTTTATGAAAAGGACTAACCATGAAACAAAAATAGAATCATAGGGACCAATGAAGTAATTTTTGATCTTAAAGGACCAAACCAGCAACAATGGACAAACCACAGGGACCAAGTCAGTAATTTTCTCTATTTGTTATAAATGAAACAAAAATAATACCTGAATGATTTATCACATAATGTTTATTCTGTTATTTGATGAGTCTTATTAAACCTTTTTAAAAAATTGAATGATCTTTACATACATTATTCAGGTTAATTATTATTAAATCAGTTATTGTTAAAAAAAAAAAAAATTTGTCTTATTATTTTCATTTTATTAATTTGACATTGTCATATTTTTTTAATCCTACTTACTCGTTATATTTTGTGTTTTGTAATGGTTTAATTTATTTAAGGACGTAATATTAAGGGTTTATTGTGAAAAAACCAATATGTTTTTGCGTTTTTTGCGTTTTTGTCACTCTATGTTTTTTTTTTCATGAAAGTTCTCAAGTTAATTTTTTATTTTTGGTTTAGTGAAATTTGGACATTAATTATAACCTGGTTATAATTAGTAAACCGGGTTTTTAAAAACTGAAAAATCGGGTTCCAATGTTCAGATTTCACTAAATAAAAAATTAACTTAAGAACTTTTATGAAAAAAAAATAACATGGAAGGACGCAAAAAACGTGAAAACATGTTAATTTTTTTTTTCATAATAAACCCTAATGTTAATATGAAAACATCACTTACGTGACGGTAGGGCGGAGACATGTAACTGAGACAAAGTTGTTTATGATTAAATCTTAAAGACACATTTATCATTTTGTAGATGAGTAGATCGAAGTCCATGGCCTATATATGGTTCATATTTAGGGTTAAAGCTGTATAATAGTTGTGTACTTTTTAAAATGTATCGATATGGTACGTGTACTATTTTAATTATTCACATTATACGTGTACTTTCTGAATCGTTCAAATTTGATACGCGTACTAAATTTTTTCATATCAATATGATACATTTGGTAACCGGTTACTGGCTATATCTGTTAAGAGTGAAATTTTTCTTTTTATTAATGTCCAAATTTCCATAATTGAAGCATCAAATACATTCTCTCGTCCATGTGATAACCTGGTAGGAGAAATCACACAACACAGCCAACTTTAAACACCTACAGACCTCTGTAGAAATCTCCAATGACGATCACCACCGTCCAGATCGAAGAACTATGTGTTGCGAAGCTTCTCCTCAAATTTCATGCAAATCCAACGGTGAACAAGTTCGTACCGACGATTCTCCCACAACTGCGCAAAGCTAGACGAAATAACCGGTTATAAAAAGTAAGGTATCATATTAACAATATAAAAAGTACACGTACAATATCGATACACCTTAAAAAGTATACTGCTATTGTACGTACGACTTTAGCCCTCATATTTAACAAACTTTAAAAGATAAGCAAAAAAGGTTCATGTGAACTAATGCATGAAGTATTTTTCCAATTGATATAAAATCAATTATCATTCAAGAATTCAAGGCTATATTAAACTTTTTGTATAAATAAGTAGGTATAAATTAACTTTGCATTTTACATCTTTACATATATTTTGGAAAATATATGTTTATTTTTACGTTGACAGATGTTATAATTATATCGAAACTTGAACAGTTCAGTCGTCACATCACATACTAACATGGATGACACTTCATAAAAACAAAGGGTATGGATGAGATGCAAGGGTTGACGGCTTGGCTATCTCAGCTACCCTGGCGGGAACACCGTCCCCCTCCCCCTACCGGGGGGCCTCAATGATTTTTTTCCTACAACGAGCTCTATTCCCCGCTCGACTTTTCTCTCTCTACGTCTTTTTTTTTCTCTCTCTAAAATTAATGGAGTAAGTGAGTATTGGAATCGAAAGTTGAGAATTATGGGTATTTCTAAAGTTTTAAATTGAAAATGATGGAGAGAGAAAATTTAATGTAGCGTTGAGGTTTCCAAAATGATGAGTTTGAGAGGGATATGTATACCCTTCGCCTAAGGGCTTAGGGGTTCACCTCCCCCACCCAGATGAAATGCTATGTATCAAAAATTGATTGGATAACCGTTAAATATTTATTCTTATTTTGATCCTATCAAAACTTTATAAATAAAACATATAATAAATTCGGTCACTTTAAGTTTTATCGGACGATGTTAATCTAATCAATGATCAACGTGTAACGTCATTGATATAACAAGCACTGACATTAGAACGTTTTTTATATTGTTAATATTTATTTATGAGATTTTGTCATTTGACACTCTACCATATTACTTGTATAATAAGATTTAAGTACTAGATTATTACTTCACATAGAGCATGAGAGCGCTCAAAAGGGGCGATTGATCAGGATTCAAAGTGTCATAGGACTTTTAATCTTTATAAGTTCTCAACATAGATTAAATACAATAGATTTTTTAACTATGGACAGAAAGAAATCAAAAGGTATATTTGTACACACAAATGTGTGTGCGCGCATGTGTGTGTGTGCGCGCATGTGTGTATGTATATGACCATCTTATACGTTTCCGTTTGGGGTAGGGGTGTAAATGAGCCTACTCGTGAGCTACTCGAGCTCGACTCGTTAAAAGCTCGAAAAAAACTCGAGTTAAACGAGCTCGAGCCGAACTCGAGCCTCAATTCGAGCTCATTTAATAAAGGAGCTCGAGCCCGAACTTCACATATCGAGCTCGCGAGCCTAAACGAGCTTAAACGAGCCTATATATAAATATATTTTTTAATTAATAAATATATAATATATAGATTAAATAAATAAAAATAAAAAGTTATATATATATATATATATATATATATATATATATATATATATATATAATATTAAAGATTACATAAATATTAATTAAAAAATTTTGAAAATATAATAAACGAGTCAAGCCCGAGCCGAGCCCGAGCTTGAAAAACTATTCACGAGCCGAGCTCGAGCTTTACATACAGAGCTCGAAACGAGCCGAGCTCGAAACGAGCCGAGCTCGAGCTCGAGTCTGGTACTTTTAAACGAGCCAAGCTCGAGCTTAAACGGGCTCGGCTCAGCTCATTTACACCCCTAGTTTGGGGTCCCAAAAATTAGTGGAAGGACCTTGCATGAGTCATTATGTAACTATATTTCTATGAATGTCCAAATAAAAATCTGGCTTTGATTAGTTTCTACCTGTCATGACCATCATAATTAATTACATGTATTATTGTTGTATGATTGATGTTACAAAGCTCCAAAATGTATTTTCATATCATTGGCTATGTTTTCTAGCTCATGACATTATGTATGTATTATACAATAATATATACATCTATTATCCCATATGACCTACACTATTATTGGATAAAATTTACATGCGAGTATCTTGAGTTTTTTTTTTTTTTTTTTTTTTTTTTTTTTAGGATTCTTTTGAATATGTGTTCATAGATAGGATAGCTTCATGAAAATGTAAATTAAGTTATGGGGTTTCCATATTTTTCATGGAAAGGCATTGCCATTGGTATATATAAATGAATTAACCCTAAGAAAATGGGAACCGTAGTGGTGGCAATTTTGACCCAACAAATCAAATGGGTAGGAGGGTCTATTAAAAACCTAAGCTTGAACAAAAGAAAAGTTTACAAATGAAATTCTAGAAAAATAAAGTATTAAACAATTTATTTTTAAAAAAAACTTTCAATATTTTATGTAATTTTTTTGTTTTTTTTATGGAAAGACATTTTATGTGACCAATTATTTACTGAAAATTATTCACGTAATACGTGGGTACATAAACTAGTTAAATATATTTTAATTGCTATAAATTCAGGTTTTATTTTTATATATAATATAATACCTATATATTTTATTACAAATTAATATTTATAGATTAAAATATAATAGAGTATATTTATCTTTTTAAATAATAATTGTATTGATCTTTTATTATTTATAGATTAAAAAATAATGTCTCTACCGCATCAAGTTGACCGCCATACTGGAGCTTTGTAACTTGTTGACGAAGACCTCCGAACTGAGGGTTTGATCTAAACAAGAGACTACTTAATTAGTCTCCTCAGAAGAAGAATAACCCCACTCTCTAGACGACTGATCCCATTGATCAAACTGGGAGAGAACGTGTCACATTAGAGGTGAATGATCAGAGGTGTCTTCTAATTACTACGATGAGTTGGTCCCTCTTTTAGTAGACTCAACTATGAATATTCATGAAAAAAGGAATGCCGGACTCTTTCTTTCACAGCTAACCTCATTTTCTTAATGCCGAGACTTTCTCCTTCGTTGAGCCTTGAGCTTGTGGTCTAGGGGTGAGCGACGGGTACCATTTCCCGAACCCGAACCGGTACCGGTACCGACCGGTACCGAATTAATATATTCGGTTCGGTATTCGGTTTTTAAATTAGCTAAAATTCGGTATTCGGTACTTTCGGTTCGGTAATTAGCTAAAATTCGGTATTCGGGACCGAACCGGCACCATATAAAATTATACGGTTCGGTATTCGGTTCTTCCAAAACTAATAATTCGGTTTCGGTATTTTCGGTATCGGTACCGGTTCGGTTCGGTACGGTACCGAGCTCACCCCTATTGTGGTCCTCCTTTGAATTTATATTTTTAATAATAATAAATTGTATCTGTCTTTTATTTTTTACAATAATTTGTATTTATCTTTTTCGGTGAAACGTGGAGGTCATATTTAGACAAGCTCGGCCACAAGACAAATTTTTTCACAAAGTGAATGTCTAGCGTCAAGAGTTTAAAGGAGATATCACGGACAGATCCAAAGGCTTTACTTTTGGTGCATCATGGATCATACAATTTCAAAGGATGTTTACAATATGTCCTTCATGTTTGATGATCGATAGACGAATCATGTGAATACTTATAATGTTATTAAGCTTCCGTTGTGCGAAGTCGATTTTCAAAGTGTGCTATAAACCTAACTATAATCGTCTTATGTATTAATTTTAAATATTTTAGTTACTTATTTTCAATCAAACGTCCTATTAATTTAAATATTTTAATTACAATTAGATTCTATGTTAAATTTAATATTTTAATTGTTGTCAAAACTTTATATGTAATTTAATAGCATAAAAGTTCATAAGTTACATATATATTTTCATATTACAAACTAATAGATTCTAAATTTAGAGACTTCAGAATTTAAAAACATCTTTTGTATTATGTGGTTTCTGATTTTAAACACTTAATTATTTTAAAAAACAAGCAACATATTAGTCAAGTGAACTAAAACATGTATATCAGCACTTTTTATTGAATATTAACCAATTTTAAAATTAATATAAATGAGACATGACATTTTACATTTTTAAACTAAAATAGTCATACTAGATGTCAAGCATTCAAGTCTCATGTGGATTTCCATAAGGGATGGCCAAGGGATGCTTCAAAAACGGTCATGGTAAAAAACCATGTAGACTACGTACATCTACATCAAGGCTCAAGGCCCCCAATGTAAACCTTAACCGGGTAACACCCTTTTCGAGGATTCTATATACAAACGCCTTTTACATGTTAATGTACCTCCATAATAATTTCTCACGTTTCTCTTTCCTTTTATCAACTTACCCTAAGGCGACATTTGGTTCAAAAATGTTTGTTGAAGGAATGAAATTTTGGAAGGAATAGAATATTCAAATATCGTCACTTATTTGTTTGGCAGGAACGAAATGGAATTCAGATTCATTTTATTCTTGTTTTCTAATTTGGTTTGTTAATCTATCAAAAGCATTTGAATTATGATAATGACCAAAATAGCCTTAAGGTGGCATTATGGTGAAGTGGTTGTAGAATACAAATGGGATAAGATGTGGTGGGCTTAAGGTGGGATAGTTGTCATGTAAGGGTGCATGGGTAGGGATGAGTATTGGTAAGGTAGAGTCATGATGAGATTGGATAAGGGGTGGGAATGTGGGATACGATAAGGTAGGGTGAGTAGGTGTAGCTTATATATGAGATGAGAAATAATGGCGTAGGTATCATGTAGGTTGGGGTCGATTGGGATGGGTGGGGTTTGATTGGTAGGGTGGGTGTGGGTAAGGTAGGGTTAAGATGTGTGGGTTTGGGTTGGGGAAGAATAAGGGTAAGGATGGGATAGGGTAGGTAGGGTTCGATAGACTGGGTAGGTATAATATAGGGTGCGATAAGGTGGGGTGGATAGGGTAGGGTAAGATAGGGCGGGTGTTATGTAACATACAAGGGTGAGAAAAGACGTGATAAGTTTTGTGGGTTGATAGATTGGTGGTAGGGTAACGTGGGATGTGGTAGTGTATGTGTGGCATGGGTGAGGTAAGGGATGGGAAGGTATAGTGAGTGGGATTGGGTCAAATATGATATGTGGGGGTGAATATGAAAAGAGATGATATGAGAATGAAATCTTCATTCATAGCCCATCCACTGGAAAACACATTTCTTGAATGGAGATCATGTTTTGTATTAAACGGAATTGACATTTCATTAAAATTGACAACCAACCATGTCATGAGAATGAAATGTTCAATCCTTTCCATCAGATTTCTGTAAACCAAACGCCCCTTAAGATTTCTCTCTACTCTTTCATATCTCAAAAATTCAGGTATTTTTGATAGAATGCTTTTAAGATTTTTTAGGAGTTTTGAATTTTTAAGAAACTCTTCTAAAAATAAGATGCTCTATGTTAGAAGAATGAGATGGAACTTGTATTCTGAAATAAAAGCCATATTACAAGAAGCCAACTAATTTTATCATCGTAGTTATCTTTTTATATATGTATACATATCTTTGTATGTCATTTTACAATTTGTAGATATATATACAACTTTACTAAACACATTCATAAAATCAAAAGCTAATATATTGAATAAAAAATTATAACTCCTAAAGCTGTAAGGTCAACTAAATACCAAAAAAGGGTAATATAAAACAATAATTTTAACGATAAAGGCATATGATTTTTTATGCCAAGAAATGTAATAAAAAAATACATTTACCAAAAAAGGACATGTAATTCAATTTTTAGGTCAAGAAATGATAATTAAATGTTTTTTTTTTTGTTGAAAAAGGGTCCACAAAATTGAAAAATTTTACATTTTTAATTGGTTATTTATATCATATTTTGTCAAAGTTGAAGTTTATGTTACCTTTATTTGCCTAAAAATTTTTACACTAACTTTATTGTCAAAATTTACATATTATGTCACATCGCTTGGTAATTTACCCTTTTAACGAACATATTTTATAAAATGTGCCATGTAAGGTATAATTAGACTAAGAACATTACATAAAACTAGGGGTTTCCAAAATTCCAATACGAGCATCCGAAATAATAAACCGAAAAGTCAACCTGAAATTATCCGAAGTTTCGTATAATTGGATTTTGGGATTCATATTCGGATGCTGAAATCCAAAATTTCAGATACTCGGATATCCAAAATATCCAAAATCCAATTTTTTTATAAAATATTATGTATCTTGATTGAGTATTTCTTTTTATTCTAAAGTATATTTTTGAGTTTTAATTTGTTGTTATTGTAAGAACGAACTTTTGTAAGTATTTTATATAAGTCAACCACAAGAACTACGATAAATAGAAGACACAAATTATAAATTGTTACAACCAAACTGTAATTCAAAAGGATTTGGTTAATAACTTCTAATATAACAACTTTAATTACATCAACAACTACCTAACATCCCAAAGCTTTTAATTTGTTGCTAAGTACCACAAAAGTGTTGGGTAATGGTCTAGAAAATTTTAAGCTTCATAGTATCTAAACCTAGGAACTTGGTCTAGCTGGGGCTTTAGATTTTCCTGTAAAATAGTCATTTAGCAACTGTAAGCATGACAACTTATTAAGAATACAGATTTAATAGTAGACGTGCATTTATGATAAGTGGATAAGCTTTAGTCTAAAGGTACATGCACAATTTGCATAGCAGTTGGTCACTAGTCGTTGCTAATGAGACATAGTATTAAGAATAGAATGATGTTCACAACCAGACACACATTTTTTGGCGATTAGTCAAATACTGTGCTAGTTACCAGTAAAGCAGCTTGGATGACACTGGACTAAGTCATCATTTACAAGCTTCGTTTGAGCAAGTAGGGATCATCATTAGCTTGGCTTTGAAGTCTTTAGCAATAAAATGATGAAGTAATGATAACAAGCATAAGCAAATGATAGCTGAAGCAATATAAGTAACAAATGTCTGAAAATATAAAGATGTATCATGTTAGACTGGACAACACCAAACCATAACGTGCATAGTTGCTCAGTCAAGCTTTTGAATGAATTCCAAATTAAGCTAGGCAAATGCAATGTCTCATTTCATAATATACATGTAAAGCAACTAATCTACAACTTGCAATCTTTTAGCTAGCAAATAATATGTAGTTGACTTGAACCACAACCTGATTAATCAGGGGAACAGATACATTGGTTTGGCTTTGGCTTTCTCTTTTACCGGCAAACTTTATATGATTTATCTGGATTTTAGCTTTGACTTTTATTTTGGTAGATAAGCTTTTATAATAATGTTTAACATGCATTTCATATTCATAGCAATAACTGCGCTAAATGACATATGCTAGACTTGATTAAATCTGAACAACGACTAACTTCAGATTAGACTAAACTTCAGATCATAGCGTCGGATTGGGCACAGCTTCGGATTGGGCACAACTTCGGATCAAATTAAGTTCGGGTCCAGGTCCAAACTTCAGACTAATGCTTGATCCGAACTTCGTATTGGACTTGGTCCAAACTTGAAGACTTCACTTCTTCTAACTTGCTATGTTTTTGTATTCGAACTTCGAATCATTAAGATCCAAACTTAACAGACCTGTAGTTTACCACTTAAGCTTTTATACTGATTTAGTTCATATTCAAACTTCGGTTCATACATAGATCTGAATTTTGAATCTAGTGCGGAGTTGATATGCGAACTTTGGATCCAACACAAATCCAAACTTGGTGTGTTATCATGTTGTAGGTTTTTGCCCACTATTAACAAATTCTCTTTAGTTCTTTTGGCACTAAAAACACCTGCAATACATTTATATACTATTTATGGCATATATCAAACATCTATATAAATAATTTCGTTATTTATTTAAATAAAAACAGCTTAAAGATTAGGTTATATTTTCTACAATTTGTCATCATTTTCCATATAATCTATCATTAAAATTACACATGTAATCTAATCAAATCTATTTCCCATTTTGATAACGATGTCCAAACTTTTCTTACTATGCAAGTTTTTAGTAGTTTGAAAAATAAATAAAAGTGGAAAAAGAAATTGATACCGTGATACTTGATGCCTTCCCTTTACTCCGTCGCCATAAAAAGGGCCCTTTTTTCTTCCGTTGGAGCTCTCGCGAATAATCGTTCCACCCCCACTAGCCGAATTACAGATTGAGCATCAAAGGAGACACGAATTCCAACACAAAAGGTAAATTGTTTTTTTAAGATTCGATCTGACCGAATGTAACGCAAACCCATCTTTTTTGTGATTCAATAACCTTAATCGCATACAATTTGAAGAACTTCGTTTCTAGAATCTTTAAGATCATTGGAGTAATCAAATTTGAAATTTTCAATTCTCTTTTGCGTTCAACCATTTCAGATCCCAATTGGGTTTGTTGTTTCTCTGATCTATATGATGTTTTATGCATTGTGTTTGATTATTTTGCGAAATTTCGATGTGGGGTTTCTTTATCCTTGCAATCTTGATGATTATTGTCTAGAAAGTTTATATCTTGGACATCTGAATGTCAATTCGCCATTATTCAAATTGATAAATTTCCCTTGATCTGATGCAAATTTTATCTTTCTGGGTATGAGAATTTGCTGCTTGAAATTGAATTTGGTTTACAGTCGATATTTCTGTTGGGTGGTGTAGTTAAGATTTGTGCATGTCTGTTGTTCATTTGAATTTCTGATTAAATCTGTCTTTTTAGATAGGTCAAATTGCACTAATTATCACCTTAGTGTGAAATTTTGATCATTTTTGGTAATTTCTACCATAAAGAACTATAAAAAAATGATCATTTTCGATATTCGGATGAGTGGATGACTGGATGGTCTAAGTAGCATATCTTAAAGTTCCTCTTCTTTGTAATTAGCCATTTTAGATATGAGGAATGACACTTTCATTAGGTTGAAATATATATTCCTTTGATGGATTTAGGAAATTCATTTGTTTTCTTTCATTATATTGTACAATATTGTTGATTCCTACATTTTTTCAGGGTTTGTGTCTCCGATTACCGTAATAAAAGAGGGCTTTAGAGGCCTGAGTAAGGTTACTGGTGAGCCAATATGGAATACGAGAGTAATACTTCGAATTGGGATGGGGTATACTATTACCCACATCTATTTGGTGGCATTATGTTAACAGCTGCATTGCTTGGTTTATCGACGAGTTATTTTGGTGGGATAATGGGGTTTCCTACTTTGCCATATATGTTACCTTACTTGAGAAATCTTCAAAAGAAAAAAGGCGAAAAGAAACGGATTAGGGTTTACATGGACGGTTGTTTTGATCTTATGCATTACGGGCATGCAAATGCTTTGAGACAAGCTAAAGCTTTAGGCGATGAATTGGTGGTAGGACTTGTAAGCGATGAGGAAATCATAATGAACAAGGGACCGCCTGTTTTATCAATGGAAGAGAGGTATACTCCCAGAATTTGGATATATATTTGCTTTCTTGCCCCTATATTGCAATGCATACATATTACTTAATGTTAGGAATTTGTAAGCCTATTGTTAGCAAAATAGCTTTCTTCATGATTAATATGCTATACTTTGCATGGACTACTACAAGGTCCCTTTAATTGTTTTTACGAATTTAGGCCTTGTTTGTTTCCCTCTTAATGAAATCATTTAGAGGTCATTTTACCCTTGAATGACTTCTTAATGATTCCATTAAGAAGTTCAAAAAAGAACTCCTTGGAAGAGTATACTAGTCAGTGACAGATCCAGGATTTCAATTAGAAGATGTACCATCGTCACAAATTTTCACAAATTTTAAGGGGTTGCACTGCCGCACTATAATAAGGGGGGAGTTTGGCTCAGGGAATGGATTTTGAAGAAATTAGGATTTGATTATAATGCATATGGAAATTTGGATTACAAAAATAATGCATAAAAATATGTTTAAATTCCATCAAATACTATAGTTGAAGGAATTTATCATTACTAGCTATTTGTAAATGAGTTTAGATTCCTAAAATTTCACATAACACATACTATTACTTAGCCTTAAACATCATTCAATAACTCAACCAATCAACTAAATAAATTAAATTCCAATTGCTTCAAATTCAATTCCGCATGCCAGACACCCCTAATATTTATTTATAGCATTTTTCACTACGGAACACTTCAAACTTCTTTTTAGGTATGTAGGTCTGCCCATAATACAAGTTTAGATTTATATGATGCGGTGTTTATTATGGTCGATTTGTGTATTAACGAATAATTCGCCACTTTCCTTCTCTCCAAATCTTCCTTTTTTGAGTCGAGGGTGAGAACGTGGAGTTAACTTTAACAACTTCTCACGATCCTAATAAAGAACCTTCATTTGATGAAACCTTAAACACACATTTTTAGCGCTTTTGATGGATAGTAATTATGTACTTATACTATAATGTTGTAATATTTCTAGGCTGGCTCTCGTTAGCGGATTAAAGTGGGTGGATGAAGTTATTGCTAACGCACCATATGCTATTACCGAAGACTTTATGAACCGTCTTTTTAATGAGCATAAGATTGATTATATCATACATGGTGATGATCCTTGCCTACTTCCTGACGGAAGTGATGCATACGCCCTGGCAAAAAAAGCAGGTCGTTACAAGCAGATCAAACGCACCGAGGGTGTCTCGAGCACAGACATTGTAGGTACTGCAAAATTACCATACACCCTATTAAGGAAATTTTTAATTCTTTTTGAAAAGAATGATCTTTATGGTTTTCTTTTTCCAGAAATTGCTAATCTTGATTCGTAATTGATGTGTTTTATCCTTAATTAATCGCGCAGGAAGAATACTGGCTTCTATGGAGTCATCACCAAATGGGGAACATACCAAAATGGATAAACATGTGGAAAATCTGTCGAAATCTAAACATGCTTCGAACTTTCTGCCTACGTCAAGAAGAATCGTGCAGTTTTCAAATGCCAAGGTACAACAATCCCATCTATCATTTGATATTCTTTTGATTACCAAAAGCTTGTTGGTGGTGTTGTTTATTTTTATAAGAGGTTAATGTTTGAAGTCTGAAAACCATGTCTGAAATTAAGAGTTGACTTTTGAATCTGAAACTAAGAGGCTCTTAATTTGACTTCAGATTATCCTCTCCCTCTAAGGGTATGTTTGGCAAAACTAGCTGTAGCTTTGTGGTTTTAAAAGAGGTAGAGCTTTTAGTAGCTGAAGCTTTTGAGAGCTGAAACTTTTTAAAAGAGCTAGAGCTTTTAGTTTTATAAATGTGTTAGATAAAAGTAGCTATAGCAGTCGTTTTTAGTATTAAATTACGTAAAAGAACATTAATATTAATTAAAGGTGGTAGTTTAGGGTTTAATAGGAGGACTAGCGTTTTATAAAAGAGCTTATTTTTTAGAAAATGAAAGTTCTATGCTTCCTTCCAAACAAAGCTTTTATTTTTTAGTAGAGCTTATTAAAAACAAAAGCTCCTAAAAGCTCTCTACCAAACATAGCCTTAGACTTAAGAGGGAATTTCAGACGTACCAACCTCTTAACTCTGAACGCAAACAAACAGTCTAAAATAAGTTTAGATCTGAAATTTAGATTTCAGACCTATTTAAGAGGGTCTTAATGCAAATAAATGGAGTATGTAGTCAATGTAACTTGTATGAATTTATGAATCTTATGCTAGATTATTGTCCAAAAATCTGATGAATTCCTATTCAAAATAAGCATTAAAATTTCGTAGTTCCCATAAATATCGAGTTTATATGAATATACAATGTGCAGACATAATAAACGTTGGTTTGCAGCAGATCTATGATGTTGATTATAATTTGCGTCTACATACTTTGATAGTCGAAGGGAAAGCTAATCGATTGA
Organism: Centrapalus pauciflorus; assembly: GCA_020465985.1. NCBI lineage: Eukaryota > Viridiplantae > Streptophyta > Magnoliopsida > Asterales > Asteraceae > Centrapalus > Centrapalus pauciflorus. The sequence continues at coordinate 306,573 of JAANYP010000029.1, forward strand.
TATGCATTTCATGATAAAACACTTGTTTACAGTTTCTTTTTCCTTTTTCAGGGTCCTGGACCGAATGCTCGTGTGGTGTATATTGATGGGGCATTTGATCTTTTTCATGCCGGCCACGTTGAGGTATGCATCTATTAATGGACATTTTGTCGTTGTTTGGCCTTGAAAAACCTCTAAGTCCATCATTTTCGTTTGCATAGATTTTGAAGAGTGCTCGACAACTTGGAGATTTTCTGCTTGTGGGGATTTATTCCGATCAAATTGTGAGGTAAATACGACTTGTATTAAACTCTTTATTGATGATTTATCAATGAGATTGATAAAAAAAACAAGCACGTGTCTGATGCAGTGAACAACGAGGGCCTCATTTCCCACTTATGCATCTTCATGAACGCAGCCTTAGCGTTTTGGCTTGTCGGTATGTCGACGAAGTTATCATTGGTGCCCCGTGGGTGATCACAAAAGATATGGTACGTGATTCGGATGGTTTCTTTTTATGCAAACGTTACGAATCTTTGAAAGATCTCTTTTGTTTCATGTATGCGTTGATGATTGTACCTCTTTTTAACTGCTCGGCCACATGATCAGATTACGACTTTCAATATCTCGTTGGTTGTGCACGGAACGATTTCAGAGAGCTCGTCTTCTCTCGCCGTATGTTCTACAAAGCCTTTGGTTTGCCTATTTTATTTGACTTCTGATTCCTCTGCATAACAGGGCCGTCCCGTGAATTTTGGTGGCCCTGTACGATAATTACATAGTAGGCTCTTAAAATGTGAAAATTTTTAAATTTGTATATAAATTATTAGTTATTAGTAGTCTACATAAAAAAACATTTAAAACAATGATATTAAGACATGTTCATATAACTTGAACAAAATAACTAATTTCAAAACTATATTTATCTGAAAGGGCATTGCTATACGTTTATTTTTACTAATCATACATCCTCACACTCATATTTTTTTGTTAATGACGTGAGACACGATAATTAAACTTAAACAGACTTTAGTTTTTCACCATTTTTTCCGATCACCGGTCAATGACGAGGCCTTATCAAACTTGGCGCCCAGAGCGGTCACACTTACTGCACACCCTCAGGGCCGGCCCTGCTGCATAAACTAATCTGCTCATGCTTTCCGCTACCACAGGGCGAGCCAGACCCTTATTCCGTCCCCAAAAGCATGGGTATCTTCAGGATGCTCGAGAGTCCGAAAAATATCACCACTACCTCCGTGGCTCAAAGAATAAAGGCGAATCACGAGATCTACGAGGTAAGTTATTGTTCCAAATGCTTGTGTGTGGTTTACGGATGACAAACCATTGCTTTATGAAACTTTTGTAAACATTTTGTAGAAGCGAAATGCAAAGAAGGAAGCTAGCGAAAAGAAGTTTTACGAAGAGAGAAAATATATATCGGGAGACTAATTGATCGATGATTTCGTTTAGGGTTCGATCCATCGCGATTTTAGATTGGAGATGGATACCAGGATTGTTGTTATCCTATAGTTTGACATATAGAAGAACTTACCTCTAGTCAGGATATGCTTTGGTCAAGCTTTTGCAGCCCTCTTTGTTACCCTTTTTATTTATTATTATTGTTATTATCATTATCCTTTTATTTGGTATTTTTGTTGTAAATCCTCAACAAATTTTCAGACAGTAGTAGATTCAATTAGTAAAGATCATCTGAACACATGACTGATGGAGTTTCATGTTTTGTTTCTGTAAATCAATTTTGGTGTCTTTGAATGTGACTTTGTGAATTCAGCTCTTGAAACTGCATTGCAAAGTTATCGCTAATACGTTCTTGATCACGATCTGTATCGTTTGTGTTTTTTTCTGTTCCGTTTGTCGGGTTTTGATATATCGTACCATAGCAAAGTAGTAATAACTTCAATAACGATAATAGACATCCTTAACCGAATGCTTACAAGATAAATCTTGGAATTCGATGATAAACACCCTCATCAATGACCCGACTTTTCTGGGCAGCGACATTCAGGTGCATTTCAGCTGTTGTTTAGTTCGGTTCGCATCTGAGGGCCGCACCATGGGGTTCGGCAAGTCCTCCCCTATGCCAGTCGCCCCGTTCTCATCCACCATAATAACTAATTTAATGATTTGAGTTAGGCCATGTTTGTTTATCACTTAATGAAATCATTAAGTGGTCATTTTACACTTGAATGACTTTTTAATGATTACATTAAGAAGTACGTAAACAACCCCTTAGTGTACTTGCCGTCTAAGTGTCTAACTACGCGGCTAGAGTCTCAAACAACCCGACATAATCCCGCCCGACTCTCCTTTTTCCACCCTCTCCATCTGTCTCTACATTTATATATAAATAGGTACTGTGATAAAAAGATGAATATTTTCGAGAGAATAAAGAAAGAAAAGCTAATGTGACGTTAATACGTCGAGAATGATAAAGATTTAAGTTAAGAATGATTGATAAGAAAACCACCCTTAATTGCTTTTTCTAAAACAAACAAAAACCCTTTAAAAGAAGAAAAATAAAAGAAAGGAGAAAGATAAAAGTTAGACACAAGTTCTCAAACCTTTGTCAAACCATTTCTAAAAATCCAAACCCTTTCTTTACCCATTGAAGATAGATGCCCTAATACAAAATGCAACACATAAAAACTACAATACTGATTTTGATTCTTTAAGCAAAAGCCAGTACATGACCCTCTAATGTGAAATTTCATCTAAAATAATAACACATGAACTCTTTACATCCGAACTACCATCGAAAATAGGCTATTTTTAACCGTTTTAACATAATCCAAGCCCTACTTCTTAAGGATTCTAATAAAAAAAATCGATGACGAGAGCTAACCTAAACACCTGTACCTGACCAAGAGATTGGTGCTGACAGGTTATGGGGAGGCTGGGGAATCATGCAATGTTGTTGCCATTGATTCACATCACTAGCGTTAACCGAACCAAACTCACTTACGGCCATTTGTTGGAAATTATTATCATCCTCGACATCCATAGTTGTCGCTTCGATATCATCTGCATCCATCATCTCATATACTGCTGTTTGAGGGGCTTGCATTTCCTGCTTTCCTTGGCATTGTGAATGCATTGGCACCCAGGGTACCATTGCCAGGCTCCTGTTATTTGGTTCAGAGTTTTCGTTCTGATTCTCTGTTTTGCCATCTAATGATTCAAGTAGGTCTGACCCGTTCGACCAAAGAACTGAATCTAAAGATACAATAACATTTAAACTCGATATAAGTAATTTTAACATTAAAACTGATCAAATGAAGATATGGGGTTTAGAACTTACTTTTAAACCCTGAAAGGAATTCTGAATTAACTGAAATGGAGAAGGGCGATCGGGATTGCAACGATGGCATGTTATTCATGGGATCATATAGAACAATAGCCCTCTCTTGATTCTCAGGCAGACTACCATTCAGCTTATCAACTGGTATGGGACTACTTCTCACTATTTGTTCAACAAAAGCATCTTCGGCAGGAATTGGTTGTCCAAATACTGCCGGATTCGCCATTTCATCTTCCTCGATTATTGGTGGCAACTCAGCATCCTAACCACAAGATAATGAACAGTTAAGTTCAATTGCAAGATGAAAACACACACTCTATTAACCCTAAAAGATTCAAAAGAGCTGATTAAATTTGATAAAACCAGATGCAATATAATAGATAACTTATGACATTGAACTATTGAATTAGCATTTATACAATACAATTAAAATTTTTTTTTTCTGTCAGCTTCAAATTCAAGGAACTGATATATTTTCTGAAAGGAAAGAGGAAAAAGGGACGACTTTGATTATATAAAACCCCTAGAACAACAATCCATTCCATTAGTCTGCATTAATTAAAGCAAACTATTCAACACAATTTCAGTGTCAATTACACGATCATAACACATAAACATGACCATAAATCCATTATTGACGTTAATGATGATCTTTTCAGTTTCAGGTAAACTGCTTCTGCATGAGCAAAATTTCTAATCCTAGTGATCGGAAACAATTACTAAATTGAAATCACCCCTTGCTAACATGTTACGATTGCATATCGAAAGGTGTGAGAAATTAATAAACAATATCACTATAAAATCGCTAATAAAATATTCAAGGTTTCGCATAGAACATCAAATCTAATTTGAAGAAATATTCAACTGAAATTCGTCCAGCTATCACTCTGAAGCGTATATCATCAGAAATTTGGAACAAAAAGAAGCTAACAACAGGTCACTCGACGATCACACAGACAGACACTCACACAAACAAGTGATAACATTTATGTATGTGAGTATACGTACCAGACGACGGATTTTCCTCGCCGGAGAAGAAAGGGAGAAGTCGCAGAAATCGTCGTTAACTTCATCAAGATCTTTCCTTTTCAACTTCACCGGAAAATAACTTTCCATGGTGTAATGAGGCAGGTATATGATGATCTCCTACAACTATCCCAATCGAAGAACACCGATTTAAAGGAGAAAAACTCACAAATTTCCAGGAATTTCTGAAAATTTTGCCCTAAGTGGATTATGATGATTATTATTGGTGAGTTTTTGGGATTTATTTAGAAGCGCGTGGAGTTGTGGTAGGGGTTTCTGTCTATCTCTAGATGTCTCCAGAAACTGGGTGGGTAGTAATTTCTTAAATCATTCACTTTTTAAGTCAATTTTTTTTTTCTAAAAACTCATTTTAGTTGAAAAAAAACTATTTATTTTTTTATTTTAATATTTTTATTTTAATATTTTACGGGCTTTTATAATAATTATAAAAACTTGTTTTGACTTTATTTAGAGGATGAGTCTGCACTGGATTGTGTTTAATAAATGAAAACTATTTTTTTTTTAATTTTAGTTTTCAGATTATAGTTTTTTTTTTTTAAAAAAGAAGACAAATGTGTTCTTAGTTTTATATTTGGTTTTCATTTCAATTTGGTTCTTATTTCTAGATTTGAGTTTTAGTTTGATGCTCTCGTTACAAAAATGAATCCTAACAGGTCTGTTCAAATAGCGTAAGAGTTTCATTTGGTATTCTTACATCTCTAATGAATTTTTCTAATGGATTTTATAGACTTCGGATGGATTCCATCAAAGTTAATTTAAGATTTAATCGACGTTAGTTTCAGTCTCGTTTAGGATTTGTTCAAGCTTTGTTTGGGTTTTGTTCAATGTTTTTTAAAGGATTTAATTTAGGCTTGTTTTGGTTTTGTCATTATAATTCGTTATGATCCCTCTTGTCATTAACTTTAATAAATGTATATTTCAACATCTATATGTAATAAATCAGACCCATTAAGTAATTAATCAAGCTGTTAAAAGATAAAAATTTATAAATTACGTAATTAACCAAAATTTGTAGTTTAACCTTATCATAATAATGCATACTTTTAATGTTTTTAAAAAACAATTAAAAAGTTAATTTAAAGTTTAGTAACAAAAAACCTGTAAATAAATTATCACAAATAGTTCGTATATATCATTGAAAATTTAAAAAGTTGATTGCCATCTTATTTGGATAAAATGTAATTTGATACCCTCAAAAATAATAATTCTTTTTAATAATGGAAAACATATTATATATTATATATAAAAGTTTCTTTTTATCTCAGATAAATTTATAATATGGTTATACGATATATATCTTTCAATCATCACAATGAATTTACTTAACTAAACCTAAAGTTTCGGAAGTTTTAATTTTGGAAATGATCACTGAGATCGATATCTATGAAATTAATGGTGATTTAGGAAACACATTAATTAATCTATATCTTAACTTTAATTTAGTTATAGAAATTATATCCAATTAAATATAAATATATAAAAAAACCCATATAAATACACATATATATCTCTGCACTCAAATCATCAAAAACCAGAAGAAAAAAACATACGTACGTTGATCGAATGGCTAGTGTTTGCAGTCAAGGAGTTGCAGAGGTTTTGAGGATGAAACAAATTCTTGATCATAAATGTAGCGTTGGAGATGCATCCGAAGTCGGTGTCGTGTGCGAGTCGTTAACGAGGCTTCGAGACATGTCGTTATCTGTGAAAACTCTCGAGATAACAGGGATCGGGAGATCCGTTCGGGTTCTTCAAAAGCATGCTTCGAAAGATGTCCAACAGATGGCATCGACACTCATGAAAGAATGGAAAGCTATGGCGGATGCATGGTTCGATGCTACCGTAAAGAAGTCATCGGTTGAAAGCGGGAAAACGTTGAATACGTGCAAGCAGCAACAGCCGAAATCGGTGATCCGAATGAAACTGAAGACGAAAAGGACGAAGTCGGATGTTTCGGAAACAGAAAGCATTCGGGTGATGAATTCGAACGAGGAAGAGGAAAGATTTAAAGCAACAAAGAGAAAGATGCAGCAGGAGTATGAGAAAGTCGAAAACAAGAAAAGGCAGCAAAAGATTCGAGTGATGGAATTTCACGAAGTCGTGAAGCAAGGCCTCGTTCCTAAAACGGAACCTGTCAAGCGATACTCGAAATGGAGCTCTAACATGCGTCGACAAACTTAACCACAGCCTTCTTCTGATCATCCGGATCGTATTTTCGCGTTTCTTTAAACATTCGATCGAGCTAGTAACATATATATTTAGTATTGAAATGTATACATTCAAGTTATCGATCGATCGACACTTTTTGATTTGTCATTTGTTCTTCAGATCAATCAAATTCCACTTCTTGATTTAATCTTCTTTTTGGCTTTAGATTTCTATCTGAATTTTGCATGCAATAAATGGTAGACAATCATGATTAATAATTAATAATGAATTATGAATATGTATGTGATAACTACGAGTCAATAATTACGTATATACCTTTCCAAACTTCTTTATTACATATATATCATTCTAAATCTTTAAATCTTACATACATATATATATATATATATATATATATATAAAATATGGTTCGTGTGAGTACCTAAAAAATGCAGAGTACCGTGAGTACCTGTGAACACACGGGTTTTAGATGTGAACATGCTCCGAAAAAAAGTTTTTTTTTTAATTTTTTTTTCATATTAATTTAGATACAAATAATATAAGCCTATTCGTAAAAGAATTACACACATTCACACTTTCTAGCGTCTTAAAAGTCATGTGAACGTGAAAAAATTCATGTGAACATGCTTAGCTGTGAATATACATTCACAACAGTGCAGTTCATGTGAACTTGCACGTTTCACATAGTTATAGTGTGTGTTTAGGTGTGATTTTTTGCAAGTAGTCTTATATTATTAATTTAAACATGATTATGAAAAAAAATTTCAAAAAAAATGGTTTTAAGCGAGGTACCTCCGGTACTCCGCAAAACTAGTGGTACTCATTTGAACCCAATTCTATATATATATATATATATATATATATATATATATATATATATATATATATATATATATATATATATATATATAGAATATTGTTCGAGAGAGTACCACCCTTATGCAGCGCACCAGAAGGTACCAGCTTTAAAAAAACTTTTTTAAAATTTTTTTTTCATAAACATGTTTTAATTAACATTATGAAGAACATATATAAATTTCACATACATTCACATCTCCTAGCTCTTAAAAAATGATGTGAACACACACTTACATAATTTTGAATGTATGTGAACGTGCATTTATGTGGTGCGTGTTTTCATGCACTTAGAGTGCTCGGATTTGCGTGAAATTCACATATGATCTGTGTAATGTTAATTAGAACGTGTTCATGAAAAAATTTTTCAAAAAAATTACTTTTAAGGATGGTACCTTCTGGTGCGTTGCATTAGAGGTGGTACTCAAATGAAATCTATATATATATATATATATATATATATATATATATATATATATATATATATATATATATATATATATATATATATATATATATATATATATATATATATATATATATATATCCAAATAGCTATTTTAAATTTAATTATATCATTTAGAAAAATATTAAATATCATTTTTTTAATTAATTTATTATTGAATTAAATAGAAAATGATATTTCTCTATTTTTCTAATTTATTTTTGTAGGGATTTAAGATGGTAATTAGGTATTTACAATTTTTTACATGATAAAATAATTTTAAATTATTCATTTGGATATATATATATATATATATATATATATATATATATATATATATATATATATATATAAGATTTAGAAAGATATATATGTAATAAGAAATTTTGCAAAGATATATGCGTAATACTGAAATTAAAGGTTACAAGAATATATATGAAATTCTCCCTTAAATTATTGTTACGGCCCAATTTTAAAAATTAAATTTGGACATCTTTTACTTAGTTAATTCAAACCCAGTAATATACAAATTACTTGTGTTGTCTTGATTAGGCATGACAATAAGACGGGTATGTTATTTTTCATTTCTGCTCCTATACCCAATCGATATTGAATTTCCGTTCTCATCCCCGGCCCCGTTGCATGTAGGGGTGTTATTCGGGCGGGTTAAATTGGTATCGGGTTATTCAGTTCGGGTTATTCGGGTTTGAGGGTTTGGGTTCTTTGGCCAAACCCGAACCAAATAAGGGAACGGGTTAATCGGTTTCGGGTTAAATGGGTATCGGGTTAATCGGTTTGGGTTAAACGGATTATTTAGATTTTGATATATTAAATGAAATACTTTACAAATTAGTTTAAACGGGTAAATGGGTTGGGTAATTTGGGTACACGAGTTAAATTTTTTGACTATTAAAATTGGATATTTAAATCTTGACATTATTATATATAACAATTCTAATTCTAATTAAAATTGGGAATTCTAAAAATTTAACGGGTTATTCGGGTACCCGAATAAACATAAATTCTACCCGATACCCGAACCGAAATTGTTATTCGGGTACCATTTAACCCGATTAACAAAACCGAATAACCTGACCCAAATAACCAGTTTAAGATTCGGTTCGGGTGGGTTATTCGGGTTCGGTTATTTTGCACACCCCTAGTTGCATGTTTATCGGGGATCGGATCTTTAAGTACTATAAGTTATAGTTTTCTAGAAAAAACATTAAGTTTACACTACAAGTTATAGTTTCCAGAAAAATATATACATGTGTATAAATTTTAAAACAAGTTAACGTAACAATTTTTAGTTACATACATTGATAACTAATAATTTATAATACTACTAAAATTAAAAAAAAAATGTAAAGAGCTTAAAAATATATAAAACAATATAATTAGAAAATATAAAAGTTATACACGCGCGCGCACACACACACATATATATCAACATAAAAATATGTATTATGATATTAAATGGGATGAGGGTCGGGGATTAAAATGTTTCTCATCCCCGTTCGACTCAAGTTCGGATATTCACCATGTCAAGTCAGGGTCGAGTTTCGAGGTTTCCGTCAAAGTCGGGTCTTTTTACCAATCCTAGTCAAGATACATGGGTTGCAACTAATTAATGTTAATTGTAACGACCCGATTATTTAATATTTATTACAAAGAAATACAAATTCGGAATATTAATTAATATTGGGACATATAAATAAATGGTTATGTAAATTATAATAAATAAAGTATTGATTTATGAAGAAAGGATCCTAAAAGAAATGGAAATAATTGTAGGGTCTAAATGGTAAATATGAAAAGTAAAAGGACTAAAAGGAAAAAGAAAAAAGAAATTGTTTTTTTCTTGGCTTATATCATACGCGCACACACACTTGTGTGTTCATTCTTTCATTTAAGCTTTTCAAAAAATAGAGAAAAGAAAAAAAAAAGAGTTTTATTGGAGAAGAAGAAGAAGTATAATAAATCCGATTTCTTTGGAAGCTCTCGATTTTGAAAGATCCAAGAGGTACCAACTATTACTTTGTAAAAAAAAAACGGGTAAATTACAATTTTCGTCCCTGTGGTTATATGGAAATTATGGATACAATCCTTTTTAAGACGAAATTACAATTACAGTATCTATGGTTGACTATTTGTGATGGTTTTAGTCCTTTGACCAGTTAAATTTTTTAAAATGCCTATTTTGCCCTTATGAATAGTATAAATATATGTAATAAACTTTATTTTTATTAATATTTAAATATTTTAATAGTAATAATAATATAATAATGAATATAATAAAATCATTAAATTAGAAAACACCAAAAAAAATCACTTTTACAATTTCTTACAAAGAAGACAAAAAATTCATTAAAATCTTTTCTATCATTCTTCATCTTTTTAGAAAGTCACCACCACCATCAAGAACAATCATCATTAATGGTGACTCTACATATAGAGAAGGGTTATTCTCTTTGGATCTGTATTTCGACTTTGGATCTTTGACTTCGAACATGTTTTTTCTCTTTGGATCTGAGTTCGAAGAGGGTTTTTGTAGAAGAATCACCGCCGGTTAATAGGCTTCGGTGGCCTAACCTACAACAGGAAGTGATTGAACAGCAACAGGAGAAGGTTGGGTCCATGGATATCGATGTCGAAGACATCCAAAATTCAAAGCGACAAGTCGTTTTTTGTTTCGAAAACCCTAACAAGCCAATATTTGGGAGACCGACGTACGATGGAGTGATAGCTGGGGAAGTAACAGGAAGGAAATGGAGAAGAGGAATAAGGAGGAGAGCCAAAAGAAAAAGCAAGAGAAGATATTGAAATCTGGTTCAAAGCTTCAAGCTTCGTGAGTTCCCAAAACTTCAAACCGAAAATGGTGGTGATGGTTCCCTCGGTATGTGTCTCTGTGTGTGTGTGTGTGTGTAGAGAGAGAGAGGTTTGATTTATCTTTCTAATTAGTAAACATGTTTGATTTATATTTTTAGTTAATGTTTTGTTTTTTTTTATTCTATTTTTGTGATAAGGAGGGCATTGCCCAGATCTTGTGTTAAATTAAAATTAAAGTAGGTTTGATTTATATTTGTAATTAGTAAATAGGAAATGTTTTATTATTATTATTATTGTTATTATTATTATTATTATTATTATTATTATTATTATTATTATTATTATTATAATATTATTATTATTATTATTATTATTATTATTATATTATTATTATTATTATTATTATTATTATTATTATTATTATTATTATTATTATTATTATTATTAGGGTAAATTACAAATTTCGTCCCTGTGCTTATACAAAAATTATGGATATCGTCATTTTCACGATAAAATTACAATTACAGTACTTATAATTGACATTTTATTACACATTTGGTCCCTTTCTCCAATATTTTTATAAAAATGACAATTTTCAGCTTTAGTTTTATTTCAGTTTTGGTCCATAATTAAATACTTTTATTTTATTTCACTTTATTAATGGTTTTTTATTCTTTTATTATTTATTTAATATAGTCTTATTATTTCTATTAAAACTTAAGTGAAGTAATAAATTATTTAATATGTTGTATTTTTATTATTTATTTGATATTATTATTACTAGTATTATTACTACTATTATTATTCTTACATATTAATATTAAATATATATATTGGACTCTTTATATATTTATATTTTTTAAATGTTTATAATTTATTACTTTTCATTTATAAAATATATAACTGTTCATACATTTAATTTATTTATCTTTTATCTCTACTATATATTACTTCATATAAACACTTATAAATTTAATCATTTTTATCCTTATACATTTTGATTTAAATTATTTATATTTATATCAACTATGTTCAATGAAATTTTAACTTAACGAAATATATATTTTGACGTGTTCTCTATTCTAATTTATTTATTACATAAAGTTAGTATTCATATAAATTACAAATGTTCAATGTATTAATCCATTAAACATAACAAAAACTACATACGAATTTATAACAAAATTTAATAAATTAATTTAATTTATACATATAATATGTCAAATTCTTATATTTTGATAAATTTAACTAGCTTTAAACATCTGCAATTTATATACCATATAAAATTTTTAGTTTCAAAAAATTATATATTTCATAAAAACGTTATATATGTGTGTGTGTGTGTCTATATATATATATATATGTGTGTGTGTGTGTGTGTGTGTATATATATATATATATATATATATATATATATATACATACATATACATCCATACATGTATGTATTCTAAAATAAATCAAAATATATTCACTTAACAAAATAAATAAATTAAAGATAAGTAAGTGTTTTTATGAGTAATATATAATATTAAAAAGATAAATAAATTATATATATAGATAATTATAAGTTTTAAAAAAGAAAAGTTATAAACAATTTTAAATATAAATTTATATATAGTTGAATAAATATTTGAACTTAATTGTAATATTAATAATAATACAACTTATTAATAAACAAATAAAAATTAGTCTAATTAAATTGTTGTAGTAATTAATAAAAAATATATATCAAATAAATAAATATATAATAATAGTAAAACAAAACATATAAAAAAATAATATTTTACTTAAATTTAACAATAAGAAAAAAACTAAATATCAAATAAATAATAATAGGGTAAAAATAACTAAAATAATATAAAAAAAAGAAAGTAATTAGTTAGTGACCAAAAGTGAAACAAAGTTAAAAGGGCAAAATGGTCATTTTTATAAAAATAATTGGTCAAAGGACTAAAAGCATAACAAAATGACAAGCATATATACTGAAATTGTAATTTCGACGTGAAAAGGATCGTAACCATAATTTATATATAACCACATGGACGAAAATTGTAATTTACCCAAAAAAAAAAAAAAAACTTTTATTATCTTCTTCTCTCCACCATCTTCATTTGAAGATGATGAGAAACCCAAATGGGTTTTTATGAATAATGTGTAGAAATCTTTAGATCTTGAAAGAATATGATGGAATATGTTAGATCTATCATTTAAAAGTATATTATGCAAGATTTAATGTATTTTGGTGGGTTTTAACTCAAAAACCCGAAATGAAGTTCTTATGAACTCTTGATGATTCAAAAAGGATGAAATGGTGTTTTAATGGTAAAATGAGTTTTTATGGAAAACTCTTAGAAATTGATAGATCTTGAAAGAAAATGATTGAATATGTTAGATCCATTCTTTTAAAGTATATTATGCAAGTTTTTATGTATTTTGGTGGGTTTATCTCAAAAACTCAAGTTTGAGTTCATATGAACCCTATGTAATCTAAAAAGATGAAAATGATGTTTTGGTGGTTAAAATAAGTTTATATATATATATATATATATATATATATATATATATATATATATATATATATATATATATATATATATATATATATATAGATTCAAGATCAATGAAGTACCATGTTAGACTGGGGTACCGGGGTACCGTTTACAGCCAATCATTTATCATTGAAATTATTAATTAATATATAAAATTCTGTTGAAAATTGAATCCCACGTCATTTAATGTGAGGGGTAAATTGGGTATGAAAATTTTTTTTTAATGAGAATCAAATATTCTCTAAATCCCAAGAATATCTCATTTGCAGTTAATAGTTCTGTTGCCTATTTTAGCGATAACCCTCCATTAATATTTATTTCTTGCTGTTAAAGTCGAGTTTTACCATTGTCTTCGTATACTGCACATGTTCGAATTCTTTAATATGGTTTTAAATGCACATGTTCAATACTGCACACGTATACTGCACATGTTCAATACTGCACACGTATATTGCAAATGTTGAATACTGCACATGTTTAATGTGTTTTATCCCTATATATTTCTTTGCTGCACATGTTCAAATTCTTCAATATGATTTTAAATGCAATCACCAATATATTGCACATGTTCAGTACCCTTATTGAACATGTTCAATAAGTTCTTTATAGTAGGTAAGAGTATCAAATCCCTACAATTAAGGGATTTTCTAAATCACTAAATATCATCTATTAATTAAAATAAAACATAATTGACTATATTACCCTTCTGTATTTGTAACCAAACATTGGTGGACTCCGGTTCCCCAGTCTAATATGGTACCCCATTGATCCGACCCTATATATATATATATATATATATATATATATATATATTGATCCTGACCCTATATATATATATATATATATATATATATATATATATATATATATATATATATATATATATATATATATATATATATATATATAGGGAATTATTTTACAACTCTTTGTAATAAATATAGAAAAGTTTTGGTATTTTCGGCATTAAATCCGTAAGGCAGAAAGTGCAGTTCAGCATTGAAATATTCTGAAAAATGGATTTCGGATGACATTGGTCCGAAATTGTAATTTTAATTATTATGGGATCTTTCGCCATAATAGTTTATGGCCTCAAATAAGAAGAATAATTAGACCAAAAATAATTATTAAAGTTTAATGTCGAAATTAATTAAGTCTTACGATTATCGTGTTCGGATCAAATTTAGGAAATTGTGCACCGTGAGACTTATAAATATTACATCATGAACCTATCAGGCATACCCCGGAACCAATTCATCTCATCGGCCCGCTTTGCTAATCCGTGGACCAAGGGATGTAGGCCTAGGAAAACTTGAAAGAAAGAAGCAATACCGACGGTACCAAAAGAGCTAAGAGCCCAAAGGACAACTCTTTACTCACCTGTTCTACGTATACCGTTCACCAACAATCACGGACACTCCCCCCGGGCTGGGAAACTTCCAACCTTCTATACTGATACCTTTCTTGCAAGACTATTAATCGTATTTTGACGATTGTAACTCGGTTTCGAGGCCGGGAGCTTGTTGTACACCATTGTGAGTTCTAGCATTAATGTATTTATATGCATATCATGAATTGTATGTTATTGCTTTCGTATCATTCTTGTCATTTACATGCTTTGCCATCACATGCATTATTGTTGTCATATTATTATTCGGTTGATAAGTTGTTGATCATTTATTTGACCTCTCCGCTGAGACGGTAAGCCTGAGTGTGGTAACCTAGCGGAATCATAATGGTAAGCCTGTGTGTGGTAACCATTATTGCCTATAAAACGATAAGCCTGTGGTTTGTGGTAATCGTATGGCATCACTGTAAACTGCATATCGATAAGCCTGTGGTCTGTGGTAATCGAGCAGTAGATTGTAAACCCATTGTACGGTAAGCCTGTGTGTGGTAACCGCAATGTGGTAGCTTATTAGCCATTAGTTGGCCTCCTGAGACTGTTAGTTAAATTCATGGCATTGCATGACATCATTCATATATCGCATGGTACTTTAATCTAGAAACTCACTAAACAACTTTGTTGTTTACCCGTTAGTTGATATTTCTTTTCAGGAACTGTTAAGGGCAAAGGCCCGGCTGGCCCAAACTGATAGACACTGATTGGAGCATGGTTAGGAGCTCCATATTTTGTTGATAATTGGGGTGGGAGTAGCAGACATCCATTTTGGACTTACGCGAATTAGTTAATGATTATTAATTCGTTGGTAATCAAATTGATGATTTAACATTGTGACCCCAATTACATTACTCCGTGATTTCAGACACTCTGTTGTGTTATATGCAAAGTGTTTGGAATCACGTTGATGATTATTAAAGTATTAAAAGTTTTAATTTGACCGTATTTCCGCAAATACTCTGTATAAATTAATGTATAATGGTATCGAAATACTCGTATTAGTTGTATGGGTGTTTCACCCTGATGGGATTTTTAAATTTCAATACTAATTCTGTAAATTTGGGTAGTAATTGCTTACGTGTTGTTTGTTTTTCAAATAACCAATTGATAAAAATAGTCCTAGGCTTTTTTTGTTTTTTACCGTTTATAATACATTATTTTTTTATCATTAACTGTATCAACTTTTATATTCTTACTGTTTATGATATAAAAATTTTGATACTATAAATGGTAAAATATGCAAAAGTTGATTAATATATTAATGATATAAAATATAAAATTGAATGTTACTAATTAGAAAAAGATACAAAAATTTATGCTAGTAATGATGACGATTAAAAAGTAATTTTCTATATACAATAAAAAACAAAAAAATGATTGCTGATTTTAACAATTGAACCTTTTTTAAAAAGGTTAATTGTATGTAGATGTCTGAGAAATTGTGATTTAAAAGTTAGCCGTTTCTAGAAAAAATAATACTTGTTTTACAAAAATTAGGATTCAACTCTACCATAAAATTAGTATTCAAATCTATAATAAAATCTTTGAGTTACCAATTGAAAAATAAATTCAAAAGCAACATATGAGAGTCAAAGGCAAGCAACATATATGGTATATTAAACTAAAATCAACTTAACATCTACACCAAAAAGGTGTTTCTATAATTTTGAACCATACATCTAACAACAACACAAATATAAATAAAATTTGAGTGAGATGAGAAAAAAGGGGCCGAACTTGAAAGTCAGAATCTGATCATAGATCAAGAGATCTAATGGAGATCAATGAGAAATCAAGAGGCCAAACTATTAAAGTAGGGTGAGTTAAAAAGGGGCCGAACTTGAAAGTCAGAATCTGATCATAGATCAAGAGATCTAATGGAGATCAATGAGAAATCAAGAGGCAAAACTATTAAAGTAGGGTGAGAGAGAGAGAGGGGGAGAGAGAGAGAGAGAGAGAGAGAGAGAGAGAGAGAGAGAGAGAGAGAGAGAGAGAGATGAGGATTGAGATGAGACACAAACACAGTGAGAGAGAGCAATCTAGTGAGATAAACGAGGAAACATACAATCTTCAATCACCAGCGATGGTTCGAGTGAGAGGCACGAAGAAACATCTCTTTTAATATGATAAGTAGGGAGACATTCCCTTCAATTTTGACGAGGATAAAAGAGTTTCTTACCTCTAATGTCAATCAAATCATCTTCAAGATACAACGGTTGTCCGTCTACAGACATAAGAACTGTTAATCTCTTTTAGGAAGGAAAAAAGCCTTTAAATTATTTAAGATATGAATCATTGTATTTTACTACCAGAGAATAATCCCTTTCCTTTGTAGTTTTTTAATGCATAACTCTCCTTTAGAGTGGCGGGACTACATGAAATTCATTTATTTTAAAAAATAGTTCTAGTTTTTATTTGAAAGTAGGTTATTACAGTATGTTTCAGTACAAAAGAGAAATTAATTAAACTCAACATATCTTGTGTTTATTTTGTTAAGATTTTTGAAATTTTATGAATTGTATTTACACCAATTGAAATCAGATATATGCACTAAAATGGATTAAGTTGTTTGTTATGGGGTGGTGTTTTCTATCCATTGAGGACTAATACTCAAGAAATCAATGGATCTAATACGATATTGGATGTGTATTCTATAATAATAATGTTTTACCTCTTGTCTTATGCGTTCTGAAACTTCAATTTGTATAAGGACTTGGTTTATATGACATGGAAGAAATTAAACATTTTTCCCATACACGAGTCTAATTAAATAAGAGCGTTTTGATGAAACTCCAAGGCCTACATGTTGTTGGATTTCCAATAAGTGTTGCAAATTATTATGTCATGTTAGCCAAAGAGATGTGGAATTAGAAACTTGAAACTTGAGATACTTCATAACAGATCTTGAATTCTTCATCTGATGGCTTCTACTACGAAAAAAAAAAAAAAAAAGTTATAGTTACAATTTTTCATGGACTAATTCTTTCCAAGGCTAATGGGCAAGGTCTTTATCTTCCAAGTTTTCTATGTTTTGCTTATAATTTGGATGGATCAGATTAGAAAATGGATTCAAATATTTTGTGTTAAAAGATTGGGAAACCTCTAAAGTAGGGATGGACCTAGGTACCATTGTACCAAGTACCAGCGTTGGGAAATCTCCTAAACACGATGGCCCTGGCTATCACATGACAGTAGGGTTGTGCATAATGCAGTTTGGTGTGAATTATGTATAAAATCGAAATTGAAAAGAGTGGTTTTTATAATCAAATTAGAAACCGAGTTTGTGCGGTTTTTTGTAGTTTGGTCTTTTTGGTTTTTTTCTAGTTTTCGGTTTTCTTTTGGTTTCTTTAAAATTAACGTGAGTCCTCATGAACGATGAAAATTAACAACCATCTTTAATGTTTTACTACCATTTATAATATTAAAAGATCCATTTTTAATGTTTTGTTTATGATCTTTCATTTTGTTCATGATTTCTTATGTTAAACAACGTCTTTTAAAACATTACTAATTAAATGATATATACACATATATGTATGTATATGTATGTATACAAGTTGTCTAATTATCATAAATATATATATTAAATAAGTATTTAAAGAACATAGATCAGAAAATAGAAATTTAATTCGCTGTTAAACCTTCAACCTTCAATAATGTTGTCAATGCACATATTCATTCATATATACTTGTATACATACGATTGACAAAAACCATAAAATCATAAATACATAATCATATGTACTTATATACAAGTATATACAACTCTCATTGAATTTCAAATAATATCAGTTTGATTTTTAGACGAATACCACACCAAACCGTAAATTGCGGTTTTTGGAAAGGTTTTCTCTTCGGTTTGGTTTTTTTCAGTTTGGGATTTGGGTTCTATGCGGTTTTTTATGAACACCCCTAGTCTAGTTCTTGATTTTGATAAGTTTTCAACAAACGATTCTGTAATGTGGTTAGACAGATCTTATTGACAAACAAATTACCTAATATTTGTGTAGGATCAATCCTTTGCCTTGTTAACTTTTATCATGTAATGGAAGTTTTATGTTAGGTGATGCATAACTTTCCTATATTCAACAATCCTATTTCTAATCGGTCATTAAACTTATAACAATCGTTTCATTGAATATTTATTTATTTCATGGTTTTTAGATCTTCAAAATGTGTGTCTAAAACTAGATGTCTTGATACGTTTTCACGTCGCATTGTCATTTGTAATAACTTAAACGGCAAATGAATACTGCGTGTTTTAAGGTTCAGAGTTAAAAAAATGATTGTTTTGTGCATTCAGTATTTCTTACTGTAAAGACAACTTAATTGTTATATGATGTATACTATTTTGTGCAAATTAAAACGACTTTTAGTTAATACATTGTTAATTTACGCAATGTAGAAAAAAAACTAAGCAGTCGTAGAACTTAATAATACACTCCAAATAAACACTACACTATCATTTCAATAAAAAAAATATTGATTTGACTAAGAAATCGATACGTTATCAATTATTAACTTTCAATCCGACATGATCATAAGATCATATTGATTTATTTGATTCAAAAAGTACATTAACTTTAATTGGAAAAGGAATTAGTATATAACCAATAGGATAAAAAGTGAAAATTAGTTACCTTTTACCCTATTAACCTTTGATTCTAATTTGATACCGAATAAAGGTACAACGAAAAGACAAAAAGGCTGCTAAAGGACATTGAATGGTTTAATTTTAGTGAAGTAAAATGACTGGTCAGCACGTGTGATTAAATTGCTTACATATTTAAACAGTAGTTTCCTTTAGGTAGTTGGTGTGGAATGATTTTCAAATTAATTTTTATTTAATTGATTAAATTAATTATTTTTTAAATGAAAATAATGGAAATTCTAGCTATTATATAAAGGAAGAAAGCTATGCTCAAAATCAAACAATTTCCTTTCTTAGAAATGGGAACAAAAGGGAAGGTGTCTCCCATGGCCACCATGTTAACCACTATTGTAGTGGTAATTGTATCGTTATGCTTGCCGCCATTGACCACCGCCAACTACCCTTACTCGTCTCCGCCACCACCTAAGAATCATTATGTTTACAAGTCACCACCTCCACCTGTAGAAAAGTATCCACCGCCACCTAAGCATCAGTATGAATATAAGTCACCACCACCACCTCCTCCGGTTTACAAGCCACCACCACCTAAGCATCATTATGTTTACAAGTCACCACCACCACCAGTAGAAAAGTATCCGCCACCACCTAAGCATCATTATGTTTATAAGTCACCACCACCACCTCCTCCGGTTCATAAGCCTCCACCACATCACTATGGTTACAAGTCACCACCACCGCCACCAAAACATCATTATGTTTACAAGTCACCACCTCCTCCTCCTCCAGTTCACAAGCCTCCACCACCTAAGCATCATTATGTTTACAAATCACCACCACCTCCTCCTCCAGTTCACAAGCCTCCACCACCTAAGCATTCTTATGTTTACAAGTCACCACCTCCACCACCAAAGCATCACTATGTTTACAAGTCACCGCCACCTCCTCCTCCAGTTCACAAGCCTCCACCACCTAAGCATCATTATGTTTACAAGTCACCACCTCCACCACCTAAGCATCCTTACGTTTACAAGTCGCCACCTCCACCACCAAAGCATCCTTATGTTTACAAGTCACCACCTCCACCACCTAAGCATCCTTACGTTTACAAGTCACCACCACCACCACCAAAACATCCTTATGTTTACAAATCACCACCACCACCACCTAAGCATCCTTACGTTTACAAATCACCACCACCACCACCTAAGCATCCTTATGTTTACAAGTCACCACCTCCACCACCTAAGCATCCTTACGTTTACAAGTCACCACCACCACCACCTAAGCATCCTTACGTTTACAAGTCACCACCTCCACCACCTAAGCATCCATACGTTTACAAGTCACCACCACCACCAAAACATCCTTACATTTACAAGTCACCACCACCACCACCTAAGCATCCTTACGTATATAAGTCACCACCTCCACCATCTAAGCATCCTTACGTTTACAAATCACCACCACCACCACCTAAGCATCCTTACGTTTACAAATCACCACCACCACCACCTAAGCATCCATACGTTTACAAGTCACCACCACCACCACCTAAGCATCCATACGTTTACAAATCACCACCACCACCACCTAAGCATCCTTATGTTTACAAGTCACCACCACCACCACCTAAGCATCCATACGTTTACAAGTCACCACCACCACCAAAACATCCTTACGTTTACAAGTCACCACCACCACCTAAGCATCCTTATGTTTACAAATCACCACCACCACCACCTAAACACCACTATGTTTACAAGTCACCACCTCCACCTCCTCCAGTCCACAAGCCTCCACCACCTAAGCATCACTATGTTTACAAGTCGCCGCCACCACCTCCTCCGGTGTACAAGCCTCCACCATCACCACCTAACCACCACTATGCTTACAAGTCACCACCACCACCACAACATCCTTATTTGTACACTTCACCTCCTCCTCCTTACCACTAAAGGATTACGTACCTCCTTCCATAAGGTAATTAATATTATGTCTTAAAATTTAGGGAGAATTTCATATATACCCTTCCAAAACTTCATAATATCATGTATATCCAACCTAAAATTTTAATATCATACATATCCCTCCTAAACATCATAATATCATATATATCCAAGTTTAATTATTAATATCATATATATCCCTCTTAAACATCATTAATATCATATATACCCAAATTCATTAATTATTTATATAACATTTAAAACTCATAATTAACATTCTTTCTTAATTAATGATCATTATACCCTTACTCATTTCTTCTTTCAACTAAACTTCAAAATATCATATTTATCCAACTTAAATTAAAATATCATATCCCTTTTAATAATCTTATATAATTTATTTTTGTAAACTTTACTAAATACATTCTTCAAACTAAAACAAATTAACATTAAAAATAAAAAAAAATTGTATTATGTTTTTGCTCGTTTGTAATCAAATCATATCATCTTATTATATTTTTTTATTTGTTTTTTTTTCTACAGTAATCTATATACAATTAACTTATTATATATTATGTTCTTTTTTTTTGCTTTTTCTTTTAGAATTTTATAGTTGTGTCGCATTATATTTTCTAGTTACTAATTATTAAACAAATTATTATAAAAATGGACTTTAAATATATAGGATTATATATATAATATTGTAGTTAACACAAAATATACACAATTAATTATATCGGATAACAATTTATAACTCAAATACTAGACTAAATATAAAAATTTTAAAAAAAAATAAACTAAATAAACAATTGTTATAAAACGAATGCAAACTTGAAAAATCTTAGAAACTAATGTATTAGAAAACAAAAAATATATACTAAATTTAAAAAAAAAATACGATGCAACTATAAAGTTCGAAAAGAAAAAGAAAAAAAAGAACATAATATGTAACCGGTTAATTGTATATAAATTACTGTAGAAAAAAACAAATAAGTAAATATAATAAGTCGATACGATTTGATTTCAAACGAGCAAAAACATAATACAACTTTATTATTTTTATTTTTGATGTTAATTTGTTTTAGTTTGAAGAATTTATTTAGTAAAGTTTACAAAAATAAATTATATAAAATTATTAAAAGGGATATAATATTTTAATTTAAGTTGGATAAATATGATATTTTGAAGTTTAGCTGAAAGAAGAAATGAGTAAGGGTATAATGGTCATTAATTAACAAGTAATATTAATTATGAGTTTTAAATGTTTTAAAATTAATTAAATTAATGAATTTGGGTATATATGATATTAATGATGTTTAAGAAGGATATATGTGATATTAATAATTAAAATTGGGTATATATGATATTATGATGTTTAGGAGGGATATATATGATATTAAAATTTTAGGTTGGGTATATATGATATTATGAAGTTTTGGAGGGTATATATGAAATTCTCCCTAAAATTTATCTAATTAAACACATTAATTAAAACTCTATGTAGATGTATTAATATTGTCAATTTTTATTTATTATCTTTACTGCAGGATTAAAAAAAATAAACTTGCGGAATTAATGAGACTATATTTAATATTCTGGACCATCAATAGAATGGATATTGTCTTCAGGAGAAAGGTCAGCGAAGACTTCAAAGTTCTACGAATCAAATTGAAGTGATTGTATTGTGTTATATATATATGATCATAAATATTAAATGCTTTTTTCGTGTATAATTCCTTGATTTCCTGTCTCTGTTTGATGTTAATTAATAATGAAAATTAATGTCAATGTAATTTTCATATATGGGTTCACAGTTTTTCAACCTATTAAAAATCACAAAAATTAAAATATATATATTAAAAACCAAATCCTTAAAAATCCAAATCAATAGTCATAAAAATCCGAATTCAATTCAAGTATCCGAAATAAATTCAAAAATCTGATCCGAAACTATTTGAAAGTTTAGATATCCGGATTTTCAGATATCCGACATTTCGGACTCGGATGGTATAATTCCAAATATTCAATTCGGATATCCAAAAATCCAAAAAAAAATACTTTTTAAAAAATTTATACATGTTTAGTATTGATTGTTTATATAATATTGAGTGTTTATTGTCATTTTAATGTATATTTTTATAGTTTTATCTTGATATTATAGAATTATTAACTAATATTTTATATATTCCAGTTTTTTTTTTTGTCGTTTTGAGTAAAATAATTCTTGATACATTTAGTTTGTGATATATTTATCTTTAATATGTGTTTGGATATATGAATTTGTATTTTAGATATTCAAATATTTGATTTAATTTTAAAATATTTTTTAAAAATATAAATTTTGGATATTCGGAATATCCGATATCCGAATCCAAAATTTCTAATATTCAATCGGATAGCAAAAATCATTAATGAAATTCTGGATATCCAAAATATTGGATATCCGGTTTTGGACCCCCTATCTTTAATTTATTAATAATAATTAATTACCTAAATAACTTAGTAATTTGTATAATCTATAAGTCTACATAAATATTAATATACAAGTAGTTATTATGTCAATTGTCATTATTTCAAAATGTCACTTGTCCTTATATTTATATATATATATATTCGCATTTGCCTATTGTAATTTACATTTTCTATGCTAAAAGTTAATATTCAAAAATATATCGAACAATTCCCAGTGACATTTTTTAAAACTAAATATATATCAACAGTACATAGAGTAGTTAAAAAATTATTTTTTCTAAAATTTTGCATAAACGCTTATATACCAATTTATTAAAATAATTATCAAAAGAATCATAAATTTATATACTAAGAGGGTGTTTGGATTTGCGTTTGAAAAAGTGCTGTAGCGTTTTGGAAACTAATAATCAGATAATAGCTGTAACAAAAAGTGCTGCAGGAAATGTAGTATTTGGTTTAGCTTCTGCTGTTTGCTATCATAATTATCAAATAATCAGTTTTTAAAGTGTTTGGATTTGCGTTTTTACTTGTAAAATGACCAAATAATCACTTATGAAGCAAATAAGCTACAATTTTTAACTTATGAAAAAGTGTGGTAAGATTAACGCTAAACGCAAATAATCACTTATTAACATATGCAATCCAAACACTTTAAACTAATTATTTGCGTTATTGTAACGTAATAAGCTGATAATCTGGTTCATAACGCAAAACCAAACACCCTCTAAGATTCAAAAGCCAATTCTTGTGAACAGGCGAATAGTTGTGTGGATGATCCGAACATTCACACAATATTACTATAAATGGTCGATCATTCACAGAAACTTTCAGATTTTATTTCAAGGTCCGTTTATGTATGGCCTTTTTACAAACTAAACTTGTATGATTAATTTAAACATAATTATAAAAAATAAATTGAAACAAAAATATCTTTAACGATGAATCTTTGACACTATACACACACAATATGGTTTGAGAGAGTAACACTCATTGTGCAGCGCACCAGAAAGTATCACCTTTAAAAAAACTTTTTTTTTAATTTTTTTTTCATAAACATGTTTTAATTAACATTATGAAGATCATATGTAAATTTCACAT
This sequence comes from Centrapalus pauciflorus, assembly GCA_020465985.1. Lineage (NCBI taxonomy): Eukaryota > Viridiplantae > Streptophyta > Magnoliopsida > Asterales > Asteraceae > Centrapalus > Centrapalus pauciflorus. Next base: position 331,298 of record JAANYP010000029.1, read on the forward strand.
GCATTCACATCTTCTAGCTCCTAAAAAATTATGTGAACGTACACTTACACAATTTTGATGTGAACGTGCATTTACGTGATGCGTGATTTCATACACTTAGAGTGTTCGAATTTGCGTGAAATTTATATATCATCTGTGTAATGTTAATTAAAACATGTTCATGAAATAAATTTCAAAAAATTACTTTTAAGAGTGGTACCTTCTGGTGCGCTGCATAAAGGGTGGTACTCACTTAAATATATATATATATATATATATATATATATATATATATATATATATATATATATATATATATATATATATATATATATATGTATATGTATATATTGAGGTTCGATTGAGAACTTTTGTGCATCGAGACACCATTGAAAACTTTTGTGCATCGGACTATCTACCAAGGGTGCACAAAGGGCATTTAGGGGATATTAAATGTATGGAAATTATTTTTTGAATTTAAATGTTTTTAAGATAATTAATAGCTAAATTTGGTATGAAAATCACCATTAACTTCTTTCCTAAAACCACTCCCTCTTTCTCTATCTATCTCTCTCTCTCCTCTCTCTTAGCCCCCTCTTGATTTTGGAAGAGATGAACGATATGCATGATTTATGTTTGTATGAACGATTCATGTTTGTATTTTGATGTATTTTGATTTTGGAAGAGATGAACGATATGCATGATTTATTTTTGGAAGAGATGAACAATATGCATGAAGACATGAACGATATGCATGTATTTTGAATTTGTATTATTTTTGTTAATTTTGGAAGTGTAATAATTAAATAAGGATTGCATAATTTCTGTTTTACCCCTCCGCGAATTTCATTATGTGCACTTGATGCATAAAACTTAATATTTAATTACCCTTTTGTTATTTGATCTAACCCACACATTCTTTTCATCCAAGGGCCAATGGAGGTTCTTTTGTGCCTCGATGCACAAAAGTTCTCAATGGAACCTCCCTCTCTCTCTCTCTCTCTATATATATATATATATATATATATATATATATATATATATATATATATATATATATATATATATATACATATTCGAGATAAATGGGGTACCATGTTAGATCGGGGTAACGAAGTATCATGTTAATGAACATGTTCAATACGATAAAATGTTTAATTTTATGCAAAATGATAATATACACATGTTCAAATGTACATTATTATTGACCAGTTCACATCATTTAAATGTTTAATATGATAACATGTTCCATTTCATGCAAAATAGCAATATGCACATGCTCAAAGGTGTAATATGTATGAACATGTGCAAATTTCACTTTTTCATGAAATTAAACGGTTAAACATTTTTAACGTAATGACTATAAAAAATATGTGAACTAGTTAATCACAATGCAATTTGAACATTAAAATATTACACTTTTGCGTGAAATTTAACGTTTTATTCTAATGAACATGTTTATTTAACATGGTACACCGGTTCCCAGTCTAATATGGTACTCCATGGATCTCAACCACACACACACACACACACACACACACACACACACACACACATATATATATATATATATATATATATATATATATATATATATATATATCAGATTTATGAGCATACCTATGAGATTCCAGCGTACCCTAATGTGAATGATTATTCACAAATATATTTTTTGAATAGACATGTATAAAACAACATTATAAGACTTTTTTTCAAAAGTATCAACATCGTAGATCTTGTGAATGGTAAAAAAAGATCATGTGAATGGTCATTCACACCATTCACATGGTGTGAAATGACCATTCACATGGATGACCATTCACATAAATATGCATTAAGCAATCACATAATTTTTAAGGACACAGTAAGTGTGAATCTATGTGAAATTCATATATCATGCGTATAACATTAAATTAAACATGGTTATGTGAAAAAAAAATTTTAAAAAGTTTTTAAGGTTGGTACTTTCGGGTGTACTTGATTTCGAGAGATACTTATTTGAACCTGACTATATATATATATATATATATATATATATATATATATATATATATATATATATATATATATATATATATATATATATATATATATATATATATTCTCTTTTACTTTATACATTCTTTTTCACCCTTTTTTCATATTTATTTTCCCAACTAGTTTATGAACATAAGTAACTGGATGTTCAAAACTAATTTCATTAGACATGTAACAGTCATTAATAGCTTAAGTCATAAATTCACCATCGTTGTCATGTCTTGATTTTTCATGTCATAATCAAAAAAATATGCCAGTAATTTAATGATTTGAGCAAGAAACTTAACAAATGTCACATTTCGAGTTATCGTATTTATTTAGGTAATATTTTCTTCTTAATTATATTTTGTATCACAAACTTATTATTGAAATGAATGAGGCAAGGTAAACAAAAAAATGTTATCATATATTTTTAACCAATATGTTATAATAAACAAACAAAAGGTATATTTTAGATTGTATGACATCATTGCTATATTACATTGGTATGTATGTATAAATGTTTTCGTTTCATTTTTAAAACAGTAAAGGATATTGCTTTTATACAAATGGGTTTTAATGAACAGATGTTAGATTAATGTAGAGTTTATAGGATATTTACACGACGTGTTTTGCAAGAAGCTTTCATCTTTTGATTTATTGAAGCTAAAGCTTAAAATCTCAGTTTGGTTAACAGGAGCTTGAGGTTTTTGATTCGGAGCTTTTGATTCGTAAGGGAAAGGTCCCCTAAAACTCTTCCACGAGAAGTTACTTGAAGTAGCTTTCGAAAAGAGTTTGAACTTTTGGTCTAACAAAATTACATTTTTACTGTTAGTCCAAAATAAATGAAGCATAAACGATAACAACAAACAAGATGAAACAATTATAAAGATAGTCGAATGATTAGATTAACCTTCAAAGATGAACAATGACGAACAAAAGTTTCTCTCTTCCAAGCAATACGACTACACACTTTTTCACCTTGAGCTACTTTGAGTTTTTTACACAAAACCCTAGGAGACCCTTTAAATATTAAAACCCTACTAGGCCAAGGTCCATGGACTCAACTAATAACCCCTTACAAAATATGAATATAACTATTAAACTATTACATATTGAATCCTAGACTTGATTACAATAAAAATCAGTTTAACAATCTCCTCCTTTGTGATCAAGTCTGGATCCTTCCAGATAAGCTTTATCTTATGATGAACAATCTCCCATTTTGAAGATATTTACTTGAGACTTGGACAACTTACAAGTTCATCTTAAAGCTTTAACTTGGAACACTTAAAGCTTTGAAACTTTGGAGCTCATGAAGCTTTTCTCTGATATCTCTCTCCTCGTAGATTCTTCAACCGAACATGAAATCCTTCAGATTAGCTTTGCTCCCTAAATATCTTCCATCATCTCCTCAAACTTTTATGCTTCTAGTAATCTCCCCCTCATGATGATTAACAAAATTTTGATTATCATGTAGGCCTTTCAGGTTTCCTTAGCAAGTAGCTTACTTCCCCTCAGAATGTGTATACCTGCTCTTTATCATCACAAAATGTCATTAGGCATTGCAACCTATGACACTATAACCAAATTAGAGGGAAAAATAAAAACCAGAACCACTTAGGTTTCCTGTTGACACAATAGTTAAAAAAACTATGTGACCTACATTCAGCGTTGAATTGATGTAAACACTAGTAGGATTTCCAACTAATCATCGTGAAATACTTAGAGTAAGCACCACTATAGTTGTTCCGACTTTGTCACAATAGACAAGCAAATTTTGTCACACAGACATGACTCGATAAGTTACCTAAGAGGTGTATAATTAATAAGCTCTAGACACAATGTGCAATCAAATGAAATTCAAAATCCGGAGCGGATGTTTTTTTCCAGTTTCAATATCAATTACCTTCAAATGATATTTCGATGGCATATGAGGTTAGTCTCCGTGAGAAATGAAACGGTAGCTTTTTGAGAAGTAACTGAGTAGCTAGAAGGGATTTTGTGTTTGCGTCACTGGGTCCATGACGTTTAATTCAATACCAAATCTCAACGAATAAGATTCGATAAATGTAGGAAACCCAAAAAATGTTGGTTATGATAGGATTCTATTTTCTTTTAATCATTTCTCTCCCCTCAAGCTCTCAATATCATTTTTTCAACTCAAGCTCCCTCCGACTCACTTTTATCAGAATGATTTGGTGCACCCACATCTCCTTTCATTAATACCCCTCTTATTTCAATTTTACCTCTGCTTGACCCGATCAGCACCTCACTGTGTTTGATCCTTCTTAACTAGATCTATAAGACCCTTACCTCTCATCTATAAGAAGAATTACTTCATGGGTAGGTCATTTGGTGCTGGGTAGACCATAGGAGTGATATATATGCCAATACGCTCATGCGGTGCCCTAGAGTCAGCAGATGTTATCAAAGATGACAAACTTTGAGTTCTTAGAACTGCAGCTAGCATAGAATGCTCAGAAAAGTTGCTTTAGCATTATGAGTGAACTCAGTGAAATGAATTAGAAAGGAATGGAGACGAGTTAATGAATCAAAAGAAATCAAAATGAGATAACTCAAAATGAATGATTCTGATTTGAATGAGACTCGGGATTCACGATTGAGATGTGATAGTGGGATTTGAAGAGAATTATCTGAATGAATAAATAAGAATGAAACACATTTTAGATATGAACGAATCTAATAAGAATGGAGACAATATCAGAGAATTGACATCATGAGATCTGATCAGTCAGAAAGAATGAGAATAAATGAAGGTAGAATAGGGCTGATCTCCTCAGAATGAAACCAAAACAAAATTTACTCCCCCTTAAATGATGAACGGATAAAGTCCAAAACAGTTGGCATCATTTAGGGTCCACAAAAAGGTTTTTTTTTTTTAAGTTTTAATAAGAACACCCCACCCCCCCCCCCCCCAGTATGCACCAAAAATGTTTTATTTAAAAGATTTACATACTTGAAGAATGAAAAGACAAGGAAATTTCTTCGGTAATGCATAGATGCAAACTGCCCCTGCATATAAAAACAAATATCAGTCAACAGAAAGTAGAAGCACAAGAAAAGTTAGAATTCTATGCTCCCTGTTGTCGGTCCGCCCATGATGTTGAACATAAGTTATGATATGCACGTCAGGGTGGGAGTTTCAGAAAAGTGTAGCACAGGTTCTAACTGAAGACCGGGTTCTACTCTGAAGTAAGTAGAAGTCATGACATTGAAGCCCGGGTTATGTAGTGAAGCGCACAGAAACCATCTTTTTGAAGCACGGGTCCATAACCCACAGGTCCCAGGATCATAACATGGCTCTGATACCACTTGTTAGTCCCAAATAAATCAAGCATAAACGATAACAACGAACAAGATAAAACAATTATAAAGATAGCTTAATGATTAGATTAACTTTCAAAGATGAACAATGATGATCAAAGATTTTCTCTCTTCCAAGCAATACGGCTACACACTTTTTTCACCTTGAGCTACCTTAAGTTTTTCACACAAAACTCTAGGAGACTCTTTAAATATTAAAACCCTGATAGGCCAACTAATAACCCCTTACAAAATATAAACATAATTATTAAATTATTACATATTGAACCCTAGACTTGATTACAATAAAATAAGTCTAACACTTACCCTCATAATAATTATAAACTACAAATTTGAGTTAATAACAATGTTCTTTTATGTCATTTAATACTAAAAACTACAGATAAAACTACTTACATCAAACACATTAATAAAATAAAAAAAACTCTATCTTTTTCAAAAAGCTACAGCTCATAAAAGCTCTCGACCCTCAAACAATATATTTTAATTATGACCGTTACAATGGCTATTATGAATTCATATTTCTAGCAATTCAATCAACATTGAGTACATATGAACAACAACAACAATTATCAATACAATCTGCTACATGATTAGAGAGAAAGAAATATTACATGAAATGTTCTTGGCTTTCTTGAACAATATTTTTCTCTACATGCATTCCTTCATTTCCTTCTAATTTGCTACATACACCTATTTATACTCAACTATAACTATTGAGTATATACAAAATACACCCCTGAACTATTACAATAAATTGTTTACAACTCTATTATAAAAACAATCTCCCCCTTAAAGATGAAAACAATTTTCAATTAAAATTTTGTTCAGGTTGATTCTTTTCTTGAATCTTCTTTTTTTTCTTTGATCTCTGAATCTTCTGATACAATCTTCTTCTTTATTTGTCTCTCTCTGAACTTCACATCTCTTCTTCTCCGATCTTCTCTTTTTTTAAAAACACACTCCCCCCTTGAATCGTGAATAGCTTTCGATTATCTCCCTTTATCAATTATCTTGATAAGTTGTTGCAGTTGTCTTCAATCTACTCAACCGTTGTCTCTGAACTTTAGCTTTTCTCCCCCTCATGATGATCATAAGAAATATGATCTTCATGCAAAATCTTCATAGACATTGATTCATTGAAGTTTACAGTAGATGAATTACAAGAACAATTACAATGTCAAAATATTACAAATTGAATTTCTCCCCCTCAAACTGATATCCTCTCCCCTTATACTAAACAAATCTCACACCCCCCCCCCCCCTCGAATTGATACTATATCTTTCAGAACAAAAACAAAGCTTTTTAACTTGAGGAAAATGAAACACATTCATTTGTGAAATAACGTGTCCAGCTCCACATAGGACTCCTGTTTGCACAATAGACAAAATCTATGTGACCTACGTTCAGTGCTGACGTGATATTAACACCGGTAGGATTTCCAAATAGTCATTGTGATATCCTTTAACATGAAAGAATCACTCTTATTTGTTCCGGCTTAGTCACTTTGGACTAGCAGTTTATAGTCACGCAGTCTGTTAGACTCGATGTGTCCTAAAAGTGTATATAATCAGCTCTAGACACAATGTGCATCAACTGAAGTCGGAGACCGGAGCAAATGTATTCATTGTTTCAGTATCAATAATATCCAAATGATATATTGATAGAAATGAGCAATATCTCCGTGATTATTGAAACAGAAATCTTTTGAGAGATAACTGAATGGTTGGTGGGGTTAAGTGCATGTGTCTCTGGGTCCATGACGTCTTTTTGAATATCAAGTCACCTAGGGTTTGATAGATTATGTGGATTACCCAGCCGACATAGTGAAGGTAGAATTATCTTTTCTTCAAATCTTTTCTCAACTCTCAGGTCTCAACATTTTTCAACTAAGCTCAATTTGGCTCGCTTTTCAGAAGTAAATTCAGTAAGCTTTATAGTGAAAGCATGATCTGATGCACCACCATCTCCTGTCAATATACCCCTCTCATTTACATTTTACCTCTGCTCGACCCTGTCACTATCCTGTGATAATTGACCCTTCTTAACTAATAGACCTAAAGAACCCCCACCAACACAAACTACAGTTGGTTTACTCCTTGGGTAGGTCTTCCGGTTTTGGTTAGACCATAGAAGCGATATTTATGCCTACCACTCAGTTTGGTGGACAATCGGAGTCAGCAGAAAGATTTTCAGCTTTGAAGGTCATGGGATATGATGAAATTCAGCACATATAATCTAGGAGAAGATATTCAGAATGAATATGGGGAACAATGAGTTAGATGATATCAGAGTGAAATGAAAAATCTGATATATGATATGAAATGAATCAGATTTTCTTGAAAGAGTTAGCACTTGAGAGAATTTATTGAGAGAATCAAAAATATATGTGAGAATAATGAAGAGAATCTCAGAAAAAAAATGAGATAATGAAAATCAAAAGGATTAGACCGATTAACCTCAATGATAGATTCAGAGAATCAGAAAAAAAAAAATTCAGCTCAAAAATTCTTTTTATGTGTGTATCGAATATTTTCGTGAAAAATCACACACATTTTTTGAAAAATGTCATCGTCAAAGTATCTGAAACTCCCCCTGGAAATACGCACAAAAAAATTTAGTCAACTCATGGAAAGTAAAATAGGAGCAAAAAAATTATAACAATAGAATTCCCTCTTTGTCAATTTCAGCTTCAGAGGTGAATTCAGGGCAGGAATTCCAGTACGATTTGTCATTCAGACTCGGGTTCTAATCGGAAGTGATTAGAAGCCATTTGTCGCGAAAGCTTGGGTTTCAGTCTGAAATAACTAAAAGCCTTTAGCTCTGGTTCTGTACAGAGAAGTACAGAAGCCATTGTTGCATTGACGAATGGGTCTAGTCTAGATTAACTAGAAGCCATTGTTGCATTGAAAGACGGGTTCTAGCCTGTTATGACTAAAAGCCAAACTGGGTTATACTCTCATGTAAGTAGAAACCTTTTGCATATGTGTAGAAACCTGTTGAATTTAAGAACGGGTTCCAGTCTGTAATGATTAGGAAGCCTCTAATCTGCAAAAATATCAAGATGTCTTTAGTATCCAAACTGATTTGGATCCAGACTTGTTAGCACTTTTTGGGTACCCATTTCAAAATGGGTTTTGGTACCCACTGGTACTTTGGTTTAGGTACCCAATGCAGACTATAACAATCAGCTTCTCTTTCAAAAGCAGAAAATAAATTTCTTCGAGTATTTGAGAATTGAATATCTGAATTTCTAAAGAAACTTGGATTTATATGTTCAGACTTTTGCGAACTCTTCTTTCTGAAAAACTGTCCAATTCTTGCCTGTTTCTGATAATTCTTGGTGCTTTTCTGTGAAAATGTTTTCTGACTAGAATGACTAGTATTTTTAGAACTTTAGAAAAATTTGACTTCGAAGATTCACGAGTGTGAATCTTGACCGGAAGTTTTTCAAGTATCTTATCTTTGCCTTTCTGTACCTTTAAAAGATACTTAAGTTTAAGATCTGAAAAAGAATCAAACTTAGGAGATTCAGTTGGATTATTTTCACTTTTAGTAGACAAATCAGATTGATCAACTTTAGATTCTGAATAAACTGAAGGATCTATAACTTCTGATTTATTTAAAGAAGGAGAGATATTCAATTGTTTAGTAAGATGAAATATCTGATCTTCTAATCCTTTGATAATGACCAAATAATAATTTCTATCATCATCAAATGATTGGTAATCAGTTTTAAAAGATTGTTCTTTAATGAAGAACACCTTTCTTTCATCTTCAAACAATTTAGATTTTGACTTAAAATCTTGTTCTTTAAGTAAGAACTCATGTCTTTCCTTCTCAATTAAATCTTTAGTTAAAGACAACACTTTTTCAAGAGCAAAAAATTCTTCAGATTTGTTTAAAATGCAAATTTGATCAGTCTGATTTGTCTTAGAATGTAAGTCTTCAAGATCTTTAACTTTCTTACGAAGCTCTCAGGCAAAAGATATTTGAGTTGAGTTGCAGTCTGAAAATTTTCTTGTTTCAGCTCATCAAGTTCTTTATTTAATTCAGAGATTTTCAAATTAAGAGCAGTACTCTCAAAATTTTGTTTTTCTTTTTCAGAAATTAAAACATTTGTGTCACATTCAGCAGACTTTAATTTTGTTAAGAGTTTAACATTTTCTTTAGTAAATACTTTAACTTGATTTTCAGCACTATAATCTTCTTTAAGTTTAACAACCACTACCTGATCAAGCTTGTATCTCGCTTGATAAACATCAGCTGTAGCTTTGAGTTCTCGAATTTGTATATCTTTGGCTGTCAAGTTAGCTTGAAACATATTGAATTGCCTGAAATTGAATTTCCAAGATTTTCCTTATGGAAAACTGAGTAAATTCTGATAAAATTTTGAAAATTATATCAGTAAATGATAACTTGTGAAAAATCAGCTCTGAAATGACTTTTTGACGTTGAAATTTCAGCTTTTCAACAGAAAATTGCCCGTAACTTTTTTCTGGAGTGTAATTAGGCCTCGAAAATTACTCAAACCGGCTTTGCCTATTTTAGAAATCGTAGATCTTTGTTCAAGCTTCGATTTGACGTATGGTAGGCCTTTTAAAGATGTTCCAGTCAAAAGTTATGACCAATTTAAGCAGCTAAGGTCAAACAGTCAAAAGTATGATGAAAGTCTAGAGATGGCAACGAGGACGGGTATTACCGGGGACCCCTTTCCCCGTCCCCGGCCCCGACTTTGAATACCTGTCCCCATCCCCGACCCCGTCCCCGACGGGTATTTACTTTGCATCCCCGTCCCCGACGGGTATTCGGAGATTTTTACCCGTTAAATTTTACATTATGCATTTTATAATTAATGTTTATGAAATAGAAAAATTGGACATAAAATATTATATTTATATATTTAATTAATATAACATTAGATTAATAACTCGACAAAAAAAAAAATTAATTGATCAATTACCTAATAAAAATTGTTATAACGACACAATATTTCTATATAAAATTAAATCTAATTATAATGTCAAAAGGAAACATAAAACTCCAAACATTATTAATGTAATAAAGTTCCTACAAAAGAATCAAATTAAATAACATTAAATTAATTAGTATATTAATACGACTTTCCTACGTATATTAGATGCGTATTATTTGTAATTATAATGAATTGTGAAACTTAACACTTTAATACAAATTTAACTTCAAAGTTATACTTAATCTTATTTAGATGATACAACATTTTTAAAGTTACTCAAAGTAAAAAATAATAATGTAGAACAAGAAATGCAAGTGTGATGTATATATATATATATATGTGTGTGTGTGTGTGTGTATTCAAACATTTTTATATACTATGCATATAATATATGATTCATATGTATAATATTTAAGCATTTAACTACTCATATATGTATTTGATTATGATATTCATATGCAATATTTTAGGTATTTATATATAATATATATTATTTATATATATATATATGTTTCGGGTACGGGGTTGGGTACGGGTACCCGAGGGGTAATCTCATCCCCGTCCCCGTCCCCGGTTTTAGTATTCGGGTATTACCCATCCCCGTCCCCATCCCCGGTCAACTCGGGATTACCCGGTCAAAACGGGTTCGGATGTCGGGTTCCCCATCGGGTTCGGGGTTTTTTGCCATCTCTAGATGAAACTCGAATGAATAAGGACTCAACTCGAATGAAGAGTAATGAAACTCGAATGATAAAAAATTAAACTCGGATGGTTAAGTGAGAAACTCGATTGAAACACTATCAAACTCGATTGAAAGAGAATGAAACTCAAATAAGCTTGATTCAACTCGAATGTGAATTGAATAAAACTCGAATGAACTTGTAATCCAACTCGAATTACTCTATACGAAACTCGGATGATGAACAATGAAACTCGGATGACTCTCTGTGAAACTCGATTAACACTTCGATCAAACTCGGTCAACAAAGCATAAAACTCGATCAGTAAAGGATAAAACTCAGTCAATGAATGTTTAAAACTCGATTAACACTTCGATCAAACTCGGTCAACAAAGCATAAAACTCGATCAGTAAAGGATAAAACTCAGTCAATGAATGTTTAAAACTCGATTAAAACTTATCAAACTCGAATGATACACTTTGAAACTTGGTCAAAACTATGAATCTAGTGTTGCCCGAGTTTGAACAGGAACTGATGAAAATCAAATTTAAAATCACAATTTTCAACAACAAAAAATGCACCAATTGATCCCAAATTAATGTCGAGTGTTCGGTTTTCACACAGAAACACTTTTTGTGAAGTGTTTTTGACCAATTTCAGATTAAACACTCATATTTTGACAAAAAAACAATAAGAACACGCCTTTTTCAAAAATCAAAAAAACTACAATTAAAATCTGTGTGTTTTGAATTAAAATCCGAGACTTATATCAACGGATTCGTCCTTAAAAAACGCTCATTCGATCCAAATATTAGTTCAAATCATCCACTCAATCAAAAACCAAAACTAATTTTTTGAATTTTGGAAAAAGGAATGTAACAGTGTTCGTGAATTTTTAAAATTCATTCAATCTTAGCCATATTAGGCTCTGATACCAATTGTGAATTTATATTTCTAGCAATTCAATCAACATTAAGTACATATGAACAACAACAATTATCAATACAATCTGCTGAATGATTAGAGAGAAAGAAATATTACATGAAATGTTCTTGGCTTTCTTGAACAGTAATTCTCTCTACATGCATTCATTCGTTTCCTTCTAATTTGCTGCATACACCTATTTATACTCAACTATAACTATTGAGTATATACAAAATACAGCCTTGAACTATTACAATAAATTGTTTACAACTCTATTATAAATTGTACCCAACAACTATATATGAAGACGTTGTATTTTTTTTTTTTTCATAAAATAAAATAACTAAAAGTTAAATTTCGTTAGCGTAAAATAATAGTTAGCTTATAAAATATCAATGTTATCTGATATAAATACAATGGATTATTACGAAAAAATCCAATATGTTTTTACGATTTTTGCGTTTTCGTCTTTTCATGTTATCTTTTTCTAGATTAGTTCTCAAGTTTTTTTTTGTTTAGTAAAATTTGGCTATTAGAATCCTGTTTTTCAGTTTTTAAAAACCCGGTTTACTAATTATAACCGGATAATAGTCAAATTTCAAATAACCAATAAAAAAGATTAACTTGAACACTCTCTTGGAAAAAAATTACATAAATAGACGAAAACGCAGAAACCGTGAAAACGTGTTGGTTTTTTTCATAATAAATCCTAAATACAACACATATTAGTGTGCATAAAGAAAATTTTGTATGCAAATAAATTGTTGAATTACATAAAAATTTAGTAAACGTAATAAAATGTTGGTATAAATAAATATTAACAATTAAAAATGTTAATAAATATAAATAAATGTTAGAATTGTATATATAATAAAAGTTAATAAGCACGAATAAATGTTAGATCGATAGTTAGATCTTCTGTATAAACAAAAGTTAGCATGTATATAAATAAAATGTTAGTAACATAAATAAACATTAGTAACAATCAATAATCATCAATAAATTTTACTACTATTTATATGTTCAAAATTTGATATAAAACATCAATAATATTAAATATTGAAGATTAAAATTTCAAAATTACATGAGTTGCTTTCACCTTTTCTTGTCATTTACTAAAGTTCAAATAATTTAATATAAGATTATGCATTAACATGACAATAATAAATGCATAAAGATGCATATAGTAAATTATAGAAAAAAAATACAAATTTAAAAACAAACAGTTATGCTTATGCCTGCATTTTGATGGTCTGATGGATGAACAAAGAAGTAATCTTTCGTCTACGATCCTAACATATTGACACCAATCTTACTAACTAGTGTAATACCCGTGCGGTGCACAGGATCATGTTATATTATAAAACCTTGTTCAAACTTACAAAGATTTATGAGTTACACCCATTCGAAGCATATAGCATATTAATGTTGTCGCCACCGTAAACAATAAGTAATAAGACATCATACTTCCAAATAACATAACATTACCAGTCCGTCAAAGTATGAAATACCAATAAAGCATCACCACAGTAAGAATCTTCTAATGTTCTCTGCTTCAGGTATCACAGGTTCGATAACTATCTTCGTCAAATCCGTAGAAAACAACATGTTCACTGACAATCATGTAAACCAAAATAAGATAAAAAAATTCGAAGCAACACACACAACAAATGAAATGAAAATAATCAAATTTTATTATAACATACTTGTCTCAAAATGCATTAGAGTAACGCGCGAAACGTATATGATAGACCTCGCTAGAATAGCACGATAAAACTTAACATGTTTTGTCTCCGGTGTGTCATACAACTTTATCTTGATCTTGTATCCCCTATACAAAACAAGAAATTTTCCAAATAACATAACATTGTTTGATACACATTTCACATATAATAACACAACGTACTAAAAAAAATATGTTAACTTACGTGTCATCCTGTAAGAATACTTCAAACGAAGAGCTCAAGTTTACATATGACGCACTAATTCGACGACCAGATACGATTTTTCCAACAACATCTACCATAATGTAAGGTAGGGATTAAAACATTAAAGTAACAACACAGTATATCACCAAATAACAAACAAGACAAACAGTCGTAGTAAGTAATATGGACGTACCAATCAATAGTCGTGAACTCGTCGGTCTATGTACAAGACTTTTTAATGATGGTACCAATGGATATAAAGGAACCATGCACTCAATATCAATTGTAACAGGTGCAATTTTTGTCTTCTTATTAAAAAGCATGTACCACTCAGAACGTAAAAGATCAAAGGATGAGAATCTTGGAAACTGATAACATGTTGCTTCAATTTTGAAATGATGCACAGAGAAAACACCACCCGTCAAAGACCGCGAACTCTGGAGGTGCATTAAATCAAATGGGATAACAGCTGCCATTTTCTCTCTCTGGCATACAATATATTAATTTGAGGTCCACTACGTAATCAACGTATGATATTATAACCTGACATTCATATGAATAAGTATGTAACAATACCACTTACATTTCTATCAATGCAAATTAATATTAATCTCTCATTAACATCATCTTTCCACACCAAGTCTACTCGAACAGCAGTAATACTCCAACATGAATGAGGATGAGCGAGAGATGAAAAACAATCTACCGTCCAACGATCAACCATTATCTAAACACAAACCGATACATGAAAATGTTAAAAGTAAGGGTTATGCGTTTACGACAATGTTAATAAAAGATGGTAAGTTACTAACAACAACAAAATATAACTGTAAATTAATCATGACAAATGTAACAACAGAATAAGCAAAGCTAATGACACACGAAAACATTAGCATGCTTCTACAACAACATGTTAACGACCGCGAAAACATTAGCACGGTTGTACGAAAAGAGGCTGCATGACGCTGGTATAACACAAGTATGAATACACATAAAACCAAAAAATAGTTGATACCACACAACGATTACAAGTGATTTCAAAACAAACATATAATGTTACACAAATAAAGAAAGTTGCAACGATGATTAATCACATGCAACTTAAATAGCACATAATCATTCATCGTACATAATGAACTCCAAAGTTAAAGATGTAACTAAAACGACATGAACAAAAGTATCACTGCATGTCGGAAGAGAATGTCAGCTACTACTGTACGAAGGAATCATCGACAGAAGGTTGCGATGAAGCAGAAGTTGATCCAGTGTCCAATGTAGTCAGTGACATAGACGTGAAATCATTTGATGGATGATCATGATTGAAGTCACATTTTGTTATAGTAGAACAATCGTTTGAACTGACTTCTTCATTAGACTTGCCAGTTGACTTAGATGCAAGCGGTGATAAAAAAGATGATTGGCTTGAATGAATGGCCACAATAGATTCATAGTCACCATGAAACCGAGCAACAGTAAATCGACGAATGCAGTGGGGGACCATATTGTATTTATCCACTTTAATATCAAGCACAACATGACGTGCACACAATGTCTCAACCAAAAACCAATAAATCCAATCACGGTCATCACCGCCCTGACACACATAAGTAAGTCAGAGTAACGCGCGAAAGCAGTGCAAAAAGGAAGGAAAAATTTGATATATGACTAACTGACCTCTTCTAAACTTTTTAGAATCACCTCACTTGCAGTAAGTCCAACCATCTTCGTTGCATCAGCGTTAAACAGAACACAACTCATCTCATTTGTGTCATTCTTTAGCCGAATTACCAGTCGATATCTATAACAGACATAACATTTTAAGATAACACACTTATAACATCACGAATGGTAAGAACATAGAACTTACGCTTGTCGAGGATTAAGGACATTCTGTTTACAAAAGTCACAATAGTAACGCCGTCCACTTAAAGTTGCCTTCTTATAACACCTTGTACACTGAATGAACTTCCAATCATTGGACATATCGATGTCAATCAATGTTCCAGCGACAGTAAAAACTGTCCCCTAAAACAAATAGCATGCATCGTCATTACCCAAAACACAGCCTTCATATGAAGTAAATTTATTATAGTACCTCATCAACTCCCTGCTCTAACCGGCCGTATAGGACTTCAACCGGTACAATAGTAATTTTCTCTGTGATTGGTGCAGGAGGTCCAAATGTAATAGGTCAAACAGGGCTATAATATGAAAACCGGAAATTATAAAAATACTAAATAATACACAAAGCGAAAACTACAGACAACAGTAAAGGTATTTAAATCACCCATCCTGATAACGGATAACTTCTGGAAGTTGTAGGTCTGTGTATACATGGCTTGCCGATGTCGTACTCAAATGTGGTACCCCTTAAGAATACAATAAAAATTGTATTGATATTATGTACAAAAGAAATTGATCAACTGAAATCAAAATCACGTTGTAAAAGAAGCATACGTTTGAATGCACGAACAGTACAACACGTAATGACAAAAACGATATTGCGATGTTGTATTTCACGGATCGTGTCATCAGTATATTTGGAGGCTGACGAACCCCATAACGATACATCCAACATTGCATCACTGAAAGCGAAAACGATAAACAAAATACCAAATGGGACAATGAATACATGTATAATCACATGAATATACCAAACGATTTCGATACCTCATATCCGCAATGACAATTTTACGAAGAGCAGAGGCAGGGCTTGTAATCGTTCCAACCTTTTTTTCTATAGGATTCCATATACGAAGAACCCCTATAACATCTAAAATAGTATGAAGTAAGGCATAAAAGATTTCCAAAGAATTAAATGATACATCAGATAAATCAAACAATAAAAAGACCTGTCAGGTAAGTATCATCGTTAACGCGCTTGCTAATGTCATGGAACGGGACAAACTCGAAAGCATATCGGGCAAACACATCATCATCGACACCCGAATGTAATGAGACGGTCGTACATGCAGCAAATTGAACGAAAAAATCACGTTGTAGAGGTCTATATTTAGACGTGTAATTCACAACACTAACACGACTAACTTTATATACACGTCCTTCGACAATGGAATTGTTGAACTTGTCGATAATAAACTTCGGGACCAAAGCATGAATCAATGACCCCTAAAGAACAATAAAAAGTTGTACGTAAGCGCCAATATATTGGTTATGCATCCTCATCATAAAATATACGAAGAAACATACCCTCTCATCAATTAAAATCATGTTTAGAGATAGTTTCTGTTCATTACGAGGATTGTAAGCAGTCCAAACACGTGACACCATTACAGTCAAGGACCACTTATCAGTAACATAGGGAATCAGGTCAGAAATGTATGATTTGGTTCCCCGCATTATCACTCCACAATAACTACACATAAACCACAAACAATAAACAACAATGAACATTAGCAGTCGAAAGGATTGTTGATTGTAATGGTAACGGAAAAGTAAACGCATGAACATAACTAATACCTTGGGGTAGATTATAAAATACTTCTTTATAAACAACATTTTTTGTTAAATTGTCAGGACATTTTCCTCCATTGTCTATATAAAAACGTAGGCCGTTGCGCGCCGTAACTCGAGATGCAACGACATACAATTGACCATGACTGAATACCGGATGCTTTAGATACCCACAAACAGATTTAAATGTTTGGCCCTGACTCTTATTAATAGTCATTGCAAAGCAAACTTTTAAAGGAAATTGTCTTCGTTTAAAACGAAAAGGCCAGCAACTATCAGTCGGCGTCATATCGATCCTACCAATAAATGTTTTTTCACCAACGTGACTTCCAGTGATTATCAAAGCCTCAATTACCATACGACTTATTTGTGTAATGATCAAACGTGTGCCATTACAAAGTCCCCGTTGCAAATTTATATTACGTAACAACATGACCGGTGTCCCGACCTTTAACTCAAGATTGTGGTTTGGGATCCCTGAAAATTTCAATGTGTTAAGAAATTCAAGTGGGTACATAATACGCATCTCGTCCAGATTAGTTGTCGTTGGGCATATGTCATCAGCACTTAACAATACATGCATGTCACCAACCATTTGGCCAAGGATATGTGTGTTGACTTCATCAACAGAGTCATTAGTTGGACAGAGTATACAACGTTCTTTCAAATATTCAAAGTCACCAATGCGATTTAGCAGATCTGGATACGTAGCAGTTACAATGGAGTCAATCGGGTTATCAGACACAGGTATCAAAAGATCATCAGGCATACAAATCCATTCATGATCAGATTCATCAGGTAGGGCAGCTGTCGGAAGGGTCCCATCACCTAGTTGTAAAAGCCATTTGTTAAAATCCATCATCTGATTCATATCTACAGTGGAAAGCGATGGATCACGGAGTCGCATGTTGATCGTCAACACAAAGATTTTACACATTTCCGATATCCATGCTGACTTGTTGATAACCGACGAAACGACCTCGCTGCGACTTGCATTAGGAATAACAGGCAGTACTTGTCGAAAGTCACCACCTAATACAACAACCTTTCCACCAAAAACTTGATTATGCGCACCAGGTCGATCATATTTACACAAATCCCGTAATGTTCTATCAACAGCTTCAAACACATGTCGATGTTGCAACGGCGCCTCATCCCAAATGATCAAATCTGACTCTCTAATCAAGTCGGCAAGTTCTGAGACAACATCAATTCCACAACACGAATCACTATCAACATCAACCGGAATACGAAATCGTGAGTGAGCAGTACGACCTCCAGGCAGCAATAGGGACGCAATCCCAGATGAAGCAACAGATAAAACTACTTTGCCAATCGAACGGATACGCGCAATAAGAGTAGACCATAGATATGTTTTGCCCGTACCACCACGACCATATACAAATATAACTCCACCCTCAGGCTTTTCAATACATGACATCACATAATCAAATACCTCATTCTGCTGATGAGTTAACCCACGATGCAAAAGTTCAAACCGAGATCGTTCAAAACGTAAATCATACGTTCTTTCAGCAGCAAGTAAAGAGTTCATTGTCCCTCGTAACAAAGCACAATCAATTTGGGGAATACTTGGAAACTCAACCAACGATCTATTGCTACCATTTAGAATCTTTTCAATTTCAACCAACGTGTAATTTTGAATCTCAACATCAGTAAATACCACATCATTATTGCCTAACAATCTACGCTGAGTGTAAACCACATCTTCGGACAAGTAAGGTAGAACGTCTGTAAATAGACGTTCATGATCAGATACCTCACAAAACAACAGTATTGCAACAAACAATTCACGAAGTTGATGCCCTAACTGCCACTGTGAAGCCTGTCGTATAGAATCAACCCATTCAGTGTCATCGTCTAACAAATTTAATGCCTTACATGCAGCCATGTACGTCGGGTACTCCACACCAAAAACTGTGTGTATATCTTTAAAGCATTTCGGTCCACGTACAACATTTAACAACATTCGCAAATAATATCGCTGCCCCATAGACGGACTAACATAGTATATGCGGCCAATTGTGATGCCACTTCTACGAGGGGACCATGCTTTTTCGTTTTCATGCCATGTAAAGTATGTAGGAAACTATGCATACGTAAGACTTCGACCATCAGGGTAAATTTGGTTTGCCGTCATCCACTCTGTAAATTTTGACTTCGCAGACATTTCCCGAGCAGCAACATCCATTACATTATCCCGATCACCAAAGTACACCCTATTACAACCCTCTTCATGAAACGGAAGTCTTTCGACAGCAACCGACCGATAATGCATTTCAAACCCAAACAACTTCCAACACGATTCGGATGCTGATATGTAACGACAATTTAGGTATGCCTCAATTTCATTATCAGCATGCACAAGGGATTGGAAAGGTGTTCGATTGGATTCACCTTCAACAACCACGGTCGCACGATCAGGGCCCTTATTACGATAACTGAAAAGATATTTCACCAACGTGCCATGGCTACACCATTCAACATTGATGTGGCAGCCATATTTGACAACCAAATCAACATTATGTGGAACGACCCATCGATTATCAAGCCTAATTTCTTGTCGACCAACTCTTGCACTACGTCCGTTATCTGATCGTTTGTATCGTGGCCATCCATCCTGTTGGATACAAGTTTCTGTACAAAATGATTTTGGGTAGTTTTTGGTACAACGATCCTTAGACATACATGGGTTCGACGGGTTCAAAAGTCCACATGGACCATGCATCATATGGGTACGGACAGCGTCAAATGCAAGTGGGTCAACTAATTCAGAAGGCAACTCCGCAGAGATGAATTCATCAATCTTTTCTGGGGACAATATCTTATCATCTGAGTGTAGGAATATAAGGCAATGACAATGCGGCAGACCGCGTTTCTGGAACTCAATTGTATACATAACTGCAAATCACAAATTGAAGTCATATAAACAACAGAATATTGAAACATTTATGTAACATGAGATAAGACACGTACCTGCCTTTACCCGACCGAAATGGTTATTCTTTTTTATATCTCGCATCAATTCGTCAAGTTTAATCTTAAACATACGTGCAATGATATCTGGTCGATCACAAGTTGGTTGCCCAAAAATTGCTGTATCCACATGTCGTTTAATTTCAGGCCATTGTGGGTTACATGTCATCGTCACAAGTAAATCAGGTGGCCCGGCCCAACGACAAATTGCCATCGCATCTTGATATTGTTGGACCATATGCCTCGGGCCGCCAGTGAATGAGGATGGCAGTATAACCCTTCGGCCTACAAACTCACAATTGGTTTCACCATTAATAATATGATCATGCAAACCATTATAAAGCTCAGATCGGATAGTATTTTGGTTGCGCTTATACCAATCTAACTCATGTTCGAGAACGGCCGCATATGCATCAACCACGAAAGTATGAAACAAACGACCACCTTTGTGTAACGTTTTTCCTTCATTAAGTCTATGTTGTAAGCGAAAACAGTAATATTCCCGAAGACTGACAAACTTTCGCTTCGTCATTTGTGGGGCATTCAAAGGTATGTCAATACTAAACCCATCTTCGCCATATGGGAACAACAACGGATACTGCATCGACATGAAGCTTGGATGCAACTCTGATATTCTCTTAACAACACCACTACGCTCCTCGACGATGACATCACGCTGATCTGTAGGGTTGCCGTCACCAGGGATCAAAGCAGCCACTTCTGAGGCAGTCGGTAAGTTATATTGTCTTCCATCCCTTTGGCGTGTGCCAAGCAAACGTAGCCTAACTGGATGCATCAACGATTCATCAAATCTCTGCTTAACCATCCTAAAAGCTTGAACCAACGCGTTACAACCATTAAGTAGTGAAATTAGTTCATGAACCAACGTACGAAATATAGTATCATCAGCATTAGAAGATAATCGTTGATTCAATGCATATAAACGATTTTCAACCTCATTCTCAGTATCATATATATACAACTGCGCAAATCGAGGTCGTCCATCAGGATGCGTTGGCAACAAAGACCCAATCCGATGATGATTATGGCCATTCAATCTGAATGTATAAGGGGCTCTGCCATCATTGACCTCTCTGTGTACAATGCCACCATTCGACGTGAGTGCAAACATCGCATTCAATACCTTTATGTTAGCACGAAAAACAGTGGCACGCCGGCCACCACGATAATCCATAAGTTCTTCTAACAATCTTGGACCATCGAATAAATACGATAGATGTACCTTTCCTTCACTACAACATAATGAGAACTTTGGGTTTCTTGGATTCCCACTCTTTATCGTGCGCTCACCATACCATAACATAGCATTACAATGCACACAATAATAGGATGCATCCCCAGCATCCCAATAAACAAACATACGACCTACATTGACGGATTCAAAAGGACAACCATCAGTGACCATTAATATTAACAAACATTAACAAAAAGTCAACAAATATGGCCATGTTCACTTACGATGCATACGCACATCTTCGTCTGGACTATTGGAGGACGTACAATTAGTATGCTCATTATTGATGTTGAGCATGACCCGTTCCGCGTGTAATTGACCATAAATATCGATGGGAGAATCTTCAGCAACCACATGGGTCGTTGATATAGTTGACGTACGTTCAGAAGTTGTAACAGTAACCGGTGTACCATTAGCATCGACAAAAGTTGTTGATGAAAGCATGACAGAAGGGGTTGGGAAGTTTGACAGACTCGCAAGGTCCATAGATGCTGGCAGACCTACGGCTACAGAAATACGAAACAAAACACATAAACATAGTAACAGGAACATTTACGAGGAATATGTAACAGAGATGAAAGGGTATAAAACTAACTTGAAGGTGTGCTATCAACATTTGGTGTAGCCAATGGGTTCATACAATCAGATACAACGTGAGACACAGAAGGTACAACAGCGCGATCAACAGATGAAGCGTTGCGTGATCGGCGATGTCTACCTGGACGTCGTGCATGGTGGACCATTTGATTAGTCGACATATTGAGAAGGCGGACCGAAGAGTGACCCGATCGATTAGAGACACTGTTAACCGAACGCGTTCTCAAAGGTGGTCGACCCGGGCGTCTTCTACCTTCAGCAGCCGCAGAAGAAGACATTGTACATTGTTGAATAGAAGGAATAACCGAGTGTTGCGTTTGACCCGCAATATGAACGGAATTCGTTATGTCGGTCAATGGTTGAGGGGTATGTGTGGATGAAGATGGACATTGAGTTACAGAATATGAATTGGATGTATGAAACTGACACACAGAATTTGACAAGCTCGTTGGTGAGCAAAATGTGCTAACAGTTTCTGATTTTTGCGTATATTGCATGGAACCACGAAAATTGATATTGGAGGTCAAAGGTTGTACATTACACGGGGGTGAAGATGGATTGTGAGTCAAAGCAGACGATACAGGTGTAACAACAGGAGACGTCGAACTGGACACCAGAGCCGACGGTAATGACATGTCATGCGATTGATTTACAATTTCAGTATGCTCGTATGCCATGATAATGAACTACAACATCATATAACAAAAAACCTTTGATAAAAGTTAACAAATGTAGTTGCTATGATTCACTAACACACGACAAAAAATAAACAAACAAATGCAAATCGAAAATATTTTTAAATCATCTAAAAAGGGACCGATCTATAATAAGTCCATAAATAGTCAATCAGTAGACAAGTTATTTGCATAAATGAGCCATCTTTCTCAAAACTGTTGATAAATAACAGTTTTCCCATTTGTTGTAAATAACAATTTTTGTTCCACAAGAATGTAATTTATTTTTGGTTTTACTCGTCTTTATAAATGTTGTGTTTTGTTACACTCATAAAGATTACTTGTACAATGTCTATATTAGTATTAAGTATACGTTTTGCGCAATATAAATATTGTATACAATAAAATTATCAGATTTAATTTATGTATTTTCCGTTTATGTATAGATCCTAATTTATTATCAAACTATTATTGTCCTTATGTTTGATTTGTTAATAGTTAGACATTTTTATCCTTTATATTTTTTCATATAATTATTTCATGACATTAATCAACTCTGAATTAATTATAGTATTTAAGAAAATATATAAAGTAACGATTTTAAACATTTTGATGTAAACAAATTTTTTATATGGTTGGGTTCAAAGTAAATATATAGTTATTTATGTTTCAATATTTTGTTACGTTAAAACATTTCAATTTAGTGTTTTGGTTCGTTTTGTTGTAACTATTCATTACTTTTTACATTTGAATTTCATCATAAATTCCAATACAATTATGCAAAAGTAAAATCTAACTATTTTTATTTAAATATTTGTTATGTTAATACATGTCGACTTAATTATTAATTGTAACATGGAACTAATATACATAAACCATATAAACTTTTCATAATCATTAATATGTTATGATATACGGAAATGAATGTCTTATACATTGTATAATTTCATAGATACATTTTCGTACATCTATCTTGTAATTAAATAAAAAACATATGAACTTAATAAAATAATCTGAATGAAATGTTAAGGATTTTAGTAAAACAAAATAATTTTTTTTAATAAACCAGTAATATGCATTACAATACAAAAACAATCAACAAAACCCCAAACCCTTAGAATAAAATAATATAATCAACGCAACGGTATATAAGAAAGTCATTGCATAAAAATGTTGGTTATTTTTTATTATTGTGTAACAGAAATCATAACCAAGTACAAAAATATTATCATAATTAAACGTTAATTGCAAACGTATAAAAAATAAACGTCTATAAGTGCACCTGAAGACACCAACCTTAAAAACGTTGATTACAATTTGTATCTCATAACCATGTTTGCTTTAATGTTATACGCATTATATATGAATTTAACATACATACATACTTTCTGTCTCCTTATAAATTTTGTGAATGCTCAATGCATATTTATGTGAATGGTCATCCATGTGAATACTCAATTCACACATTGTCAATGGTGAGAATGATCATTCACATGATTTTTTAATAATGCACAACATTTATGAGGTTGCTACTTATTAAAAAAAACTCTTATAATGGTGTCTTATACATGTGTATTCAAAAAAAATCCATGTGACTGATTGTTGACATTAGCGTACTGTGGGTACGCTAAAATTTCATAGGTACGCTGATAAACCTGAATGTATATGTGTGGGTGTGTGTGTGTGTGTGTGTGTATATATATATATATATATATATATATATATATATATATATATATATATATATATATATAATTTCAAGTAACATACGTAAAATTTCAATAAATAAAAAGGATATTTAAAAGAGACAGAAATTGAATAAAAGGATATCGTAATGATAAAATGGTTGTATGTTGAAAAACAAAACTGTAAAAAAATAATAAAGACTATAATTTTAATTTATGATAAACAAAAAACATGAAATAAATGACGTAAGTAAGAGACCAAAATTGTTAGTAGGGAAAACAATGTAATATAAAAAATAGAAGAGAAAGATAGACCTTTCGTTCAAAGGAAATAGTGTTATCATAGACTATTTCTTTAAATTTCAAGTGCCAGAGATAAAATACATAATTTTGACCAAATGACATGGACCATATACCTGACTTGCTTATATAATAATCCACTTCAACTTTGAAGTTGTATATAAGCGTCAATAGTTTTAAATGTAAGTAAATACAGATAACTTGAAAATTGTATAAAATCGGTAGTTGGGTTAAAACTAATTAACATATATAAATCACAGTATAAAACGGTAAAATGTTATTTTGTTACAAAGGTGTTTTAAAGGATATATGTAAAATTATTCTTGTTAATGTAAAGATATAATTGTTGATGTGACAAAACATATAAAGTCAATGAAGTTTCATTTAATAACAAAAGAAAGTGCAACACATAATATACGGTCAGATATATATACTGGAGTATGAAAACACGAGGTTAAAGATGATCATATCAATATTATACGTGAACGACATTTAACGAAAACATGAAGGCAGGACATATAAGGAAATTGTATTTACACGTCGACAATATAATTACTTTTGTATTTTGATATAAAAAGCAACACAACAAAAGAGGGTGCAAAAAATCAACGAATATATGTGGTCACGTATGTCGTATAATCAAGTAAGGCCAGCGTGTCACCGCCAACCTGTTCGCCCAAAAAAAAAGCGCGGATCCTTGGAGGATCCGGATCCGAATTCAACGCGGGTGTATTTATGTCACCATACGGCCAGCGTGTGACAGCCAAGATTTCGCCAAAAAAAAAGTGCGGATCCTTCTTGGGTCCGGATCTGAATGCGACCCGGGTGTATTTATGTCACCACGCACGCGCAGCTGAGCTAACCTAAACATTTGTGTTGCTCAGCCAAAACCCTAGCGCCGCACATGAAGACAGAGGGTTTCGCAGCCGATCTCGCCTAACGGCGCTGCGAACCTTCTCCCGATCACAGATCTGCCACCGACGATGCCATATACGGTAAGTAAATACTCTTACGTGCATGACGCCGACAGTATAATGCCACCGATAGCAGCCAATGTCTAGCCGGCGGCCGACGTGCAGTGGTTGCATCGTTCGGCGATGATGACATCGCATCGTAAGCGGCATAGGCAGATGTATACTCCTGGTGGAACCACACCGATGAAGGCGACGTCGAGGTGTGTATACACTACGACGATGCCATCGATTGTGTGTGTCGCCATTCATGTTTTCTTTTGTATAAAAAGACCAGATCTGACATAAAAATGGTCAGATCTGTTACTTGGTTGACGTTTAAATGTTAACATGTTATTAAAGCTAAACGTTGAGATGTACTATTTTTTGGCGGTACATTTATGAAGTACCATTCGTGATGGATCCGTAGTTATATATATTTTTCTTTCAAAAGTATTCTGCAAAATAAGGGGTTTGCCAGAGGCAACAGCTTTGCCTATGATGGACAAATCATGAAGAGAGTTCACAGATCCATGGCTGTATTGGTTGATTTACATGCCGTAAAAACGATTCAGCCATTGTTTTAAATGTTTACGATATACGTTATAATCGACGATGATCAATAAATAATATTTACAACGGAAGTCGTTACACATGGCTATCCGGTAAATTGTAGTCGATTTTGGAAACAGAACCCATACGCTTTGTTTGGAAACAATGGTAGAAAAGTGAATAAAATCGTTGGTAACTAAAAATCCAGAGTAGTAGAATTATACATTAAGTTTGCAGATGGATATTGCACGTCGATGGCAAAAATCGATGATGGATCTGCATGACATCAAATCGGTGCATACGGTGTGTGTATATTTTACCGTTGTGTACCTTATTTACTTACAAAAATACAAAAAATCTAAAGATTTTTGGGCCTGAGTATACTTATTAGAATCTGCTGATATGAGCATACATAAAGGCATAAATTCCAGTAGGTATAAATTCGGGCCTCGCTTTATGACCTTTGCAAAATGATGTGTGACTGAAGATTTGATAGTGGTTTCCCTTGTATTGTTAAAACTATAAAGTAGATATAAACTTTATTTTCGGCTAATATAAGGATTACAATATGTTGACTTAAACATGCATACGGCATAACCTCAAGTCAGTATACTCTTGGATATGAGTTTTTTACATTTTTATAATAACATTTACTTTAAATAATCACATTAGATATGAAACAACAAACAGATTCCTTTAGTGAGAAATTTTCAAATGAAACCCTCACTTTATTACATTAACTATATTTTGATGTAAATATATGGGAACACACCACCTGTGGTAACAGCGTTGCTCTTTCATAAGCTGATTTGATGGGCACTTAAAAGCAACCTTGAAAACGGTAATGACATTTGAGACATTGTATATACCATATTCTATTGTTAATAAAGGGCAAATAAAGTCTTAACATACATGTACTTTTCTTGCAGATTAAATATATACGTTCAGCTGTAGTATACTGGGTTTTCATGTATGTAGAATAGATTATATGTTTTCATTCGGTCAATGCATGTAATAAGTCCTGTATTTAAGTTGCAATGTCGACCGACACCAGCCTCCGCCTACAAATCACACACCATGTCGACTCATGGTGCTACGTAAGTGTCTTGCCTATCTCTCTTATTGTTCTGTAGTTATGCATGTTTATTTATAACTGTTAAATAATTCAACTAATCGGTCTTGACCGTACTATTTAATAGTACTGGAATCCTGAGCATATTATGTTACTGAAGTCACATTTACATTAGATAGTAAGACGAAATACATGATGCAATTTAACTAATTAATAATCATATCAGAGGACATATTAGACAGTATTAGTAACTTGTAAGAACTTGTGTTTTCATATAGAAAGCATAAATGTGAGCCATAAATGTCTACGAAAACAATATTTGTTTGCATACTGAATAATTGGCAAATGAAAATAAGATAAGTTCTTGCATTGTTAAAAAAAATGTAAACAATTAAACTGGTTAGGGGTGTAAAACCTATAATACCGTAAAAATCAAAATAAAACTGACCAATAGTAAACAAAGACGGGTCATAGTGAAATTATTTAACAACCATGAAAGTCGTAGACAATGCAACATCAACATCAGAAGACATACCTGTCTTTTTTTTTTTAATATTTCTCTACAAAAATGGTGAAAGGCAACAGTGCTGAAAAAAAAAGTAGCATGATAACAATCTATCGTACATAGTAACAAATGAAATTTAAGACTAACAAATTCTAAAATACATACCTTTGATCAGAATGATTCACCCAAAAAAGTTCAACGCAGTGCCTACACATGCATATGAAACATTGTAAATGATAGTGATAAACTACACAACTGACATATATAAAGTCCGGTAATCATGATAAAAAATACTGAGATAGGATAATTCAGACATAGTTATAATAAACGTCAAATGATATATGAATGGAGCGTATGTAAACTCGGATAATGATAATGCAAACAAATTAAGATTAGATAATACATACGTACCTATAATCAAATTGAAATGATCTACCAGGTTCTGCATCATAAAGTGTTAGAGTTTAAAATGTTCAGTTAATTGTGAGTGTATAGGTTGGAGAATAAAAGGTAGAGTTCTGTAAACAAATAAGATATTTATAGTTGTGTAATGTTGAAAACTTCTATATAACCGAATTCAGTAACTGCTTGCGATGTGCAGAAAATATTAAACCAAAAACAATTTGTAACTGATGGTTGTAACTTTCTTATAGTGCTGACAATTTTGGCCCATTTTTCAATTCTTGAACAGATTCGGGTTAAATAAAATGATAATTGGGTTTCCTTACACCATAAATTTACAGAGTAGGCCCTAAATTGGCCCTATATGTAATTCAGATTTTTTACGGGCCAAAATGCGTCTTCTATCATTTTGTTCTGTTTAGTGTTGGTTCAATATGTGGCAATTTTTTTTAATTAGTTTATAAATATTCAATCTGTAATTAAAATCCTTTTTTAATACATAGTAAAAACTATTTAGTAACATACCAACGCTTTATATAATATTACATATGGAAAAGTTCAATACGTTTATACAAGACTTAACACTGTTTTATAAGATATGCATTGGAAGTTTATAAAATATTAGGTCTTAAACATTTTATAAAATACATAATTATAATTACTTTATAAAGCACCAAACCATTTTTAGAACAACTGACAAACTTTTTAATAGTTTTTGCACGTTTTAAAAAATCATAAAGTTTGTTTCGTGCTTGTTCAATATGTGATAAACTTACTTGTAGTAACATTGATACAAAAACAAGTAGACATTGATACATGAAAGTTTTGGGCCATGGTCCATTTTGCCCAAACCCGTTTTAACCACGGGCCCATTGACCTGATTTTTATACGACACATATTGGCCCACAACTCTTTTGGTCCGTGGACCATTTGGCCCATGACGAAATACTTCCCGTACCGCCCATTTTGCCGTCTCTACTTTATCATATAATATTATGCCCACTATTAACTCACAACCATACCAAGTACTTATAATAGTACTGGTTTTTGTGTAAATATATTTTAATATTAGAGCCAATAATAAATCGAACACATCTTTAAGGGTACCAAAAAAATTATATAATATTAAAATCATGTTACAAAAATGTAAGCAAATTTATTTAAAAAATCAATTGTCATGCTTATCTGTAATACATATCAAGCATGATTTCACCCAACACTGATTAACCTTAAGAAGTAAAATTAGTCTGTTGTAAACGCCTTAAACATAGTTAACTATTGTGCATACGTGTAAATTACATAAAACTTGAAAGTTGTTGGGCAACCAAAACTGAATACATAATATGTCTTCTCCTCACAGTTTGCCTGCTGGCAGATTAAAAAAGTGAGTTTTGTTGAAAAATGTCGGGTTCATTTTAATTAAAATACATGTAATACCATCATACTAAATGATAAAATTACAAAGCAAGTAGATACCACAACAACATATGTAACATGTTTTATAAAAAAAACAAACGCACAGTACATACAAACATAACATAACTGATAATAGTAAGATAAGTAGACTATACCGAAACTAATACGAAAGACGACTACATTATTAAAAACCATACATATTAGTATGTGAAAAAGCTTCTTCCATCAGTGTCACCCATTCATTTGTATGGATCTACCCGTTGAACATTCTGATCCTGATGCGTCTGTGTCATCATCGGAGGACAGTTCTATCACTTCATCCCATTTCTATCACTTCATCCCATTTCCAGTGTTGCAAATTAGTCAGTCGTTTACGAAGTTTCGCGCATTGCCGTTGCTGATAAAATAAAGTGAAACAATAAAAATTGTAATATACATGACATATGCTAAAAAACTTAAAAGTTATTTACCCAGAATAGTAGTTCTTCACCGAGATGAAATATGTACGCTGCAGTAATTACACTTATCCAATTGCGTGAATCCATATCCGCCTACAACAGAGTTCAGGTTATAGTATAGATGAAACTGAAAAATTAACAGACCAAAACACGTGAATAGCACATACAGCCAATTGGTCTGGAGGAACTTGCCCGAATGGCACTCGGTTGGTTTGCTCGTTAGGCTCCCGAGTATGCTGGTTTGCCATTTGAATTTGTTTGTGTCAAACTTCTGGGTGTTATGACCGTATGTAAGGGCCTTTATATATTACCAGGGAAGTGTTAGTTTCCAAAACTGGCGTGTGTGGCCTGCTAAATCGTGGGCATGTAATGCTCACAACCCTGATTTTTTGGATGGCGTGCTAGTGGCCATGTAGTGTCTCAAAATAACTGTCATGTTAGTGTCCATGCATGATAAAATGCAAGCTTCCAAGATAGCGTCATGCAGGCGGTATATGTACTTTATGTACATAAAAATGAATACAACCGTTTGTGTACATAATTTTGAATTAAGTATAAATACTTAAAAGTGTATTAAGTTAATGAAATACTTATATGAAAATATATAATACATAATACTCTATAACTGTTTGAAAAAACGATACATAAGATAATTGTTTGATAATTAAATCGAATGTATAACAACGCACGGTAAATAAATTAAATCTTATAATGGTACACTTTTACTAAATAAACTTAATGTAGTTAATAAACTCAATATTACTATGGAAAACTGCTTTCATGGTGATACGTGTTCAACACCTTTTTTTAATATCCATGTACACGTGTTACTTGATTTAAGTAGGTCGAACTTAAAGGTTTTATGTTTACGAAAAATATAGCTATATCTTTACGCACAGTGAAAAATTCGTATCAACATAAATGTAAATACATATACATGAATAAAATTTTAATGTTAGGTATAAAAATTTTATACAAAATAATTTTTTAAGTGGGATGTTGTTATACAGATACAAAAAAAGAAAGCAATGAAATGTAACACTAACTGTTTTTTTACACTTAAAAACATGAACTCCAAATAAAAGAATACCAAATATATAAATGAAAAGCGTATGCCAACGATGTACATATCTTAAGGCTGTGATGAATTAAAGTTTATTTCAATGAGTAAATCGAGTAGCATGCTTGATTAGCTGTATCTTGGCGGGGCAATTGCTGATGTTATTGATAATAATATAGATGCTTCAGGTTAACAACTCTTGTAAATGTTGACATGATGGAAATTGCAGCCATGGCAGGTATCAAATGTTGCTCGATACGGCTCCTACTATTCTGAGCCTGAACATTTGTTTGCGATAAAAATTGCACACAGATTCATATCACGTAGACGTGAACACTAAATTTAGATAAAATCCGCATATGTGCAAGTAAATGCCAATTAAAGTGAACCATTAGACAATAATCTCGAATAAACCGCCAATTGTTTTAACAACGTAGTATTAAAAAAACTGCATAGAATATATGAAACAAAAAGTAGAAAGTGGAACATAAGTATGGCAACAATTAAACTGTTGGTGCGTCTGGTCCATCATTGGCATCTTTGTTGCTCCTTAAGTTGTATGTTTTGGTTCCATTGAAAACGGACACTCTGCGGCGTTTGAACATAGTCGACTGAGTCGGAGGTTCATGTGGCTGTTCTTCATCTGGCATGGTTCCATTTTCTTCGTCGTCACTGGATAGAACGATAATCTCAGATGGGTCAATTGACAATAACTGACGGCGATTATTGATTCTCTTTTGTCGCCTTTCAAGGTAAAGTATCGCTGCCAAAAGCGTATCTTCTATATCCGGACTTAGCTGTAAACTCACAAAAAGTTATACGACAAATCAGAAATAACGTTGTATGTAGAGATGCACAAAAACATTCAAACTTACGTTATCCAAATACGCTTCCTGGGTCACCTGATCCTCATCGGAGTCTGTGAATACGTTACAATGCTGATCAATAAACTCCATTGCAGCACTTGTGGTTGGCGATGGAGTTTCCCGGCCCTTCATGAAATTGTAAACACAAACGTACCATAAACAGATCATAGATACACAATTACGTAAGAATGTAAGTAAATACAACGTAGCATGACTTACGATAACTGGGTTTTGAGGAACAGCATCAACGGACGTAGGCGTTGTAAATGGATTTCCGTTGTCGACAGCCGGTGATGGTTGTAAATGACCATCCGCTGGTGGTGCGCTGCTTGAATTGTCTTTACTCATTTTTCCTTTGGCTGTGACAGTGAAATACGACAGTGAAATACGACAGTAAACATCTGGTGATTTGCCTGCTATTTATATAGGAAGATTGACAGTTTATATGTGTCAATGGACAAAACAACCCTTGCAGAAACTGAATTTGAAATCGTGGGGTTGTAATGGTAGTGGGCGGTTTTCCTATACAACTACCAACAATAGAGACCATACATTAATATTTGAACTAATATTCCAATTTATCGTCGCATTTTAAATGTTACAAGATACGATCGAAACCAACGTTTTATAATATACTTTTCTGTTAAATAGCATAAACTTTGCCATATTTATTATGTAATGTTTTAAATTTATTAAGGAGTTAAATCAAGGGTAAACAGTTAAGGTGACATGCACTGCATTATGCATATATATATATATATATATATATATATATATATATATATATATATATATATATATATATATATATATATATATATATATATATAAATTCTAGTTAGACTTTAGAGATAACTTTTTTCAAATATATTAATAATTGTAGTAAGCTTCCATTTAACGCCGCCTTTTATCTGTTATAAGATACGATGCAAAGCGTCGTTTTATCATATAATTTCTGCTTGATAGCATACACTTTGACATAGTCATCACGTAATGTTTTAAATAAAGGTATTAAGGAGATCAATCAAGTGTGGAAACTTTACCTGAGTTGCATTGAATGATGCAGTGTAGATATATGAATGCAGGTTAGACTTTATAATTTGTTTTTGGTAAAGTCATGTATTTAATTCGAGAACCATGGTTGGGTAAATGCACATTTTTGGTGACAATTCATGTGGGATTGCGCTAGGTTGCATCTTGAAAATAAACTTTTTAACGTGTATTGTTCCACGACGATGATGATGAATATATTACTTGTATGACAGAGTCCATGACGTGTTGGCAAGACTTGTATGCTGGCGTGGCATATGCACATGTTTATGTGTAATAATTGCAGCCCGTACGTGTGTCATTTTACTATAATTGATCTGAGTCTACACGGATCATACTTTTTATAAAATACTTTTGAATTTTAAAAGAATAAGAGTTGTAATAAAAACCCACAAAAGTACATAATCTGCGTTAATGCAGTATCGTGCATACAATGGTAGTTCGATATAAAGGAAAAACAAACACATATCACAATACCATAATTGTTAAACCAATACAAAACAGAAAACTGAAACTATGCAATAGAAAGCAAATTATGACAATAACATCTAGATCAAGTTTTTCCATGTCAAGCCTCGTCTTCATCATCTTCGATTAATCTGGAACATTTCTTTCTCTTACGTAGACTTTTCCTCTTGACAGTTTGACAGATTAAAAAAGTGAATTTTGTTGAAAAATGTCTGGTTAATTTAAATTAAAAGACATGCAATACCTCGTTTTCTTCTTGCGCTTTATGGGTATGACACTTCACTTCGCCTGTAACTAAAGTATCACACTTTACCTCGTTTTCAGATTTTTCAACTGTAACATCATTTTTTACAGCTACTTTGGCGGCTTCCTGTATCAAATTAAACAGAAAGGTTGAGAAACAGAAATTCAATGTTTCAGGGTATACAGTATGGTTACCTCCTTGGCCTTTTTTTCTTCTTCCGCCAGCCTCTGTTCATAGCGTTCAACATGGCGTAAGATTTCTTCTTCCCACTCAATATCAACCTGCAGTCCATGAGCAGTATATACGAAAATAAAACAATATTTGCGTATGTTGTAACACTCAATTTGAACTTGGTGTCCATGAATGCGAATGTATTACCTCATCATCAAAGGTGAAAAAAGGAATTTGTAACCTGATCGTCTGCAGTTGTATATAATGTATCAGGTCGTTATATTAAACCCTCTAATTTATAGATTAATATACAGCGCATACCGGCGAAGATGGTTTTCCGGTAATGCCTTCATCTGGTTGTGAAGATAACGCTACATCCCTGTCGGGTACGTTTTCAACGCTCGCTTTCTTTGGGTGCTGAAACCGGAAACAAATGGAATTAATAACAACATACGGCATAACGAATTACCGATGAACTCCTGACCATATGTCGTAAAAGCAAATACCAACCATGAGCTTGTCATCTTTTCCAGCTTCAACCTTTATGTTAATTCTCATCTCCTGCAAGAACATTACGACTAATGTTAGTAACCATAATAAAACAAGCAGAAAGTAACAAAAGATATTGTATACTCGGCCTACCTGGTTTTCCACCAAAACAGAGCGAAGTAGGGAGGAAAGTGCTGCAGCAGATAGAAATTTATAAAAAAAGTTGATCATGGCAGATTCAGGCATTAAATAGGAAAAAAAATAACCGGAACTTGCGCATTTTTAAAATGGACCCATAAATTGTGGAGATAATGGATGTAGTGGTTGCAACATTATAGGAGCAGCTCTGAATAACTGTGGAAAGTGTGCTTTATGAAGATGTAACGTATGCATTGTCAGAAGTAAACGAATTAAAGCGGTCAGGATTAACTCTCAGAAGATCGGACGGCTGATAGTTAGTAGGGGCAAACTTTTCTCTCACTTGCTTGGGTAATATATAGGTAGAATTATATAAAAAGCGAAATTAAAATTTATGATCGTAGGATTGATTGTGCCATCATACGATTAGGATCCTTATTTTGATAACCATGGTTTCGAGAACATAATACTACCTTACCTTTGGTTCATTTTTCATTCCCATTTCGAATGAAAGAAACTGTCACTCTTTTTAATTCTTTCCATTAATTTTGTTTTCTTTTGTTGTAAAATTTCAAAGAACATGACAAATTAACGGTTAAACTGATGAAAATATCATTAGATATGAGATATTAACAAAATATAATTAATGTAGTTTTTGAAAAAAAATATATAAATATCACATATATATAAACATAACAAAAAATATATTACATAAAAGATAGGGTAAATTACAATTTTCGTCCCTGTGGTTATATGCAAATTATGGATCACGTCCTTTTCACGTCGAAATTACAAAATAAGTATCTATGGTTGGCTTTTTGTTATGTTTTAGTCCTTTGACCAGTCATTTTTTTAAATATGACCATTTTGCCCTTGACATAATTATAAGAATAGGTAATAAACTTTCTTTTTTATAAAAATAAAAAATACCAGAACTCTTTTATTTTAATTATGGGCTAAAGCCGTACAATAGCAGTATACTTTTTAAGGTGTATCGATATAGTACGTGTACTATTTATATCGTTAATATGATAACTTTACTTTTTTGTGACCGGTTATTTTGTCTAGCTTTGCGCAGTTGTTGGAGAATCGTCGGTACGAACTTGTTCACCGTTGGATTTGCGTGAAGTTTGAGGAGAAGCTTCGCAACACATAGTTCTTCGATCTGGACGGTGGAGATCGTCATTGGAGATTTCTACAGAGGTCTGTAGGTGTTTGAAGTTGGCTGTGCTATGTGATTTCTCCTACCAGGTTATCACAAGGACGAGAGAGTGTATTTGATGCTTCAATTGTGGAAATTTGAACATTAATAAAAAGAGAAATTCCACTCTTAACAGGTATAGCCGGTAACCGGTTACCAAATGTATCATATTGGTATGAAAAAATGTAGTACACGTATCAAATTTGAACGATTTAGAAAGTACACATGTAATATGAATAATTAAAATAGTACACGTACCATATCGATACATTTTAAAAAGTACACAATTATTCTACGGCTTTAACTCTTTAATTATCAACTAATTTTAGTGATGGATTAGCTAGGTTGTTCCATGTCTTCTGAAACGCATGGTCAATATTTTAGGTGATGTTGACGAGGTCAAAGAGAGAGAAAGCAAGCAAAGAGTATAATCTTCTTTGTGACTGGATGAAGCAACAACTTGGTGACAAAGTTGCAAAAGTGCAAATCTCGAACCATTTGAGCTCGTCTCCTTGTGTCCTTGTGTCTAGCAAATTTGAGGCTTCTCAGATACATCCCAACTGCCCGGCCAAAATAGCACCTCCTCCGACAACTACTTTCTTCGAGGCTTCCATCGAGTAAATAGAAACGAGGCTTCTCAGATACATGATCGGTTCCTTATGATCGAATCATCGAAGCCTTACTGAACGAAACCACCCTCCTATAGATCTCAAAGCTTTAGGTCTGGATCTGGATCTATTTGAACCACAAAGCATGGATCTGTTAGAGAGAAACGATCGAATGGAAGTTGGCTGACCGGTGGTGGCGGGATCTATCTGAACCACCACCCTCTAGATCAAGTGGTGGTGGCGGGGTGGCTGACCGGAAGTTGGTGGCCGGGATCGAATGAAAGAGGCAACAAAGAGATACAGAGAGAGATATTTATTTAGAGAAAAAGAAAAAAAAAAACATTTGTTAATAATTAAAATAAAAGAGTTATGAGTTTTTTATTTTTATAAAAATGAAAGTTTATTACCTGTTCTTATAATTATGTCAAGGGCAAAATGGTCATATTTAAAAAAATGACTGGTCAAAGGATTAAAAACATAACAAATAGCCAACCATAGATACTAAATTTGTAATTTCGACGTGAAAAGGACGTGTTCCATAATTTGCATATAACCACAGGGACGAAAATTGTAATTTACCCTAAAAGATATTAGAAAAATAATACATAGATACTCATGATTAGTAAAATTGTATTTTAAACATTACGAAATCTTTTTATAAAATTAAAAGGTTATATATGTTAATACTTTTTCATTCCATTCCTTGAGAAAATGAAAAAAACTACTTATCTTCTAAGAAATAAAAAATATATTGTGGTGAAGAAATGACATTCTTTACGTCATAATGTATTCCATTACAGCAAATGATATGTTTGGCACGATTAGCTATAACTTCGAGCTGTGAGCTATAGCTTTTAGCAGCTAAAGCGTTTTTAAAAGAGCTGGAGCTTTTTTTTTTATGAATTAGTTTGGTAAAAGTAACTGTAGCTGTAGGCTTTAGTCTTAAATGACATAAAAAGACATTAATATTAATTAAAAATTATAGTTTATAGTTATTTAAAAGACAAAAAAGTAAATTTGTTTAACTAAAAGCTCAAACTTAATTTGAAAACTACTTCAAGTAGCTTCTTATGGAAGAGCTTTTGAGAGCTTTCAAATCCGAATCAAAAGCTTTACCAAACGTAACCAAAATAAGCAAACATGTTTATTTTTTATCGTAATGATTTATTTTATTTCACATTTTAATTCTGCGTACCAAACACTATCCGAGACTCCGAGTGGTCACACACAATAACCAAATCGTGAAAGATAATATATTCTATTTATATTTTTTAATTAATGCATGAAAGCTATAATAATATTCGTGTAGCGAATAGCAATTAGTCTTATGTTAAAAAGAAAAAAGTGGTTCTGATGATTAGCCAATACTCACTTAGCAGCCATGCATGCATGATTAGTCCCTTACTCTCTTGTAACCGACAAAACTTGCAAATATTGTTAAAAGACTTTTTCTTTGTACACCGGCCATACTCTAACTTCTCATACACCATACTTTATAATTTGAGTAAATTACAGAAATGGTCCCTGTGGTTTGCATAAAACTTTGGATACGGTCCCTGTAGTTTCAATTTTGCATAAACGGTTCTTATCTTCACTGTTTACTTGCAAAATTGGTCCCTCTGCTGTTAACTTTAACCATAAAATGGTTAAATATTTCATAATGGCCATTTTACCATTTTCTTTAATAACATTTTGGTCCTTCAAGTTTGTTGTTCATTTTAGTTTTGGTCCCTCACTCTATTGTACTTATTATCATTATTATTATTATTGTTATAACTATTATTATTATTATTAATTTACATTTTTACATATTAATTTTTTGTTAATTAAATTTTTTTATTTTAATATATTTTTTAATTTAAATTACAAACTTATATATTTCTTTTATTATAAAACATTGTATCAAATTAGAACCCATTTTCTTTTTTAGTTTTTCCGAATGAAAAAATACAAACATTTTATATTGTAGTTTTCCAAACCAAAAAAATTTTGAACCTTAAACTTTTAACATTTTTTTCAAACGAAAAAGAAGTTGCAAACCAATCTTGTTTTATGTTTTTTCATTTTCTAAACGTAAAAAGTATGAAAACCAATCCGTTTTTTATTTTTTTGCACAAAAAAATTCAACCATTTCTGATTTTTTGTTTTGGGAAACGAAAAAACTACGAATAATTCTGATTTTCAGTTTTTCCAGACAAAAAAATCATTTTATTTTTCTAGTTTTTCGAACGAAACCATAGCCTTTTATTTTTTTCCAAACAAAAAAACTACGAACTATTACGTTTTAAAAGAATTTTCTAAATATGAAATACTGTGTAGTCTTTTTGTTTGGAAAACTAAAAAATGAAATGACTTGTATTTTTTACGATGAGAAAATTTTAAAAACGTAGTGGCTAGAATAATCTATAAATAAAAAAATACGAATCATTCCATTATTTAGTTTTTTTAATAAAAAACAACAAACCCTTTTATTATTTAATTTCTCCGAACAAAAAACTTCAAACCATTAATTTTTATTAATTTTTAGTTTTAACTTTTTCATATCGTAAAAAATACAAATCATTCCGTTTTTTTAGTTTTTCCGAACAAAAAGACTACACAATATTTCGTATTTAGGAAAAGCTTTAAAAACATAATAGCTCGTAGTTTTTTCGTTCAGAGAAAAAAATAAAAAAGAATGGTTACATTCGAAAAACTAGAAAAATTGAATGATTTTTTTGTTTGGAAAAACTAAAAATTAAATCATTTGTAGTTTTTTTCTTTTGCAAAAAGTTATAACAGAATGGTTTGTATTTCTTTTCGTTTCTCAAAACAAAAAATTAGAATGAGTTTTGGTGCAAAAAAAAATAAAAAAACGGATTGGTTTTCATATTTTTTAAGTTTAGAAAATGAAAGAACCTAAAAGAAGAATGGTTTGTAACTTTTTTTGGTTGAAAAAACTAATAAAAAGTTTAAGGTTCAAAATTTTTTGGTTTGAAAAACTACAATATAAAATGTTTGTATTTTTTTCATTCGGACTAATATAAAAAATAAAATGGATTCTATGTTGATACAATTGTTTATAATAAAAAATTATTAATTGGTAATTTAAATTAAAAAATGAATTAAAATAAAAAATCTTAATAAACAAATAAATTAATATGTAAAAAGTTAAATTAATAATAATAATAAGTAAAATAGAGTTAAATAAAAAAGTTTACTTAAGGGACCAAAACTAAAATGAACTACAAACTTGAAGGACCAAAATGTTATTAAAGAAAAGGGTAAAATGGTCATTATAAAAGATTTAACAATTTCATGGTTAAAGTTAACAGCAGAGGGACCAATTTTGCAAGTAAACAGTGAAGATAAGGACCGTTTATGCAAAATTGAAACTACAGGGACCGTATCCAAAGTTTTATGTAAACCACAGAGACCATTTCTGTAATTTACTCTTATAATTTTGACCTATAATTTCACTAAATTGTTGTTTATGATAGGGTGTATGGTTCCTCTTTTTCATTAAAAGCGATGTAGGTTGATTGACCTAAAAATTAAGTGTTGTAGAGTATGGTGTTGTAAATGTAGGTTGATTGACCTAACTAGTATCATAATTACAAGAAATAGCAACATATTTTATTAAAAGTTAAGATTATAACGGCTTACTTTTATCATTAACAACAATATACTTTTTAATTTTTAATATAATAACAACATATTTTACATTTAATAAATTATAGCTATCAACTTTCTATTGTTCGGTTACATGAACCACACATATCGGGTTTTTTTTAATGAGGTGAAATATAATTAGGTGATGTTAACCCATATCATTAAATTAATCCAACGAAAGACAAAAATGATCAATCGATAATTAATTTTATGATGTTGATAATTTTGCCAAAGAATATTTCAAGTCATTTGAAAATTGATCCGAAATTTAGGTAATTGACTGGTTGCTATAATTATTAAGAATCGCGATCCAAATCGAAAAAAATTGACTCGACGTTTAAAAATCGTTAGTGCAGATTAAATTTTGTAGTTTCAAATTATTAATAGGGTAAAAAGTAAGGGTATGTAGAAAAACCGTAATCCAAACCAAACGAGAAAAACCAAAACACTGAAACCAAAAAACCAAACCATTTGAAATTTGGTCATGTTTAAATTCTAGATTTTTGAAAATGGAAACTTCCGGTTCGATTTCAGAGTTGACCTCTAAAAAAAGGGAAAAGAAAAACCGAAACCAAACTGACTTTATAATCTATCTATATTGATAAAAGAGTATATATAATCAACTCTTATATGAAGTCACGTGTAATCACCATGAATCGACACGTGACATTTATAGTTTTAAAAAATAATAAATAAATTTAAACTATATCTATCCATATCTAATATAATCTACTTTTAAATTCAAATCAAATCCAACAAAATCTAATACTCTAATAACTTATTAATTATAATATAATATAATAAAAGTTTAAAATATTTAAAAAATAATTACTATTCATGTGTGTGTAGAATTAGACAAAATGATTATATTTTATATATATTAAAAATATCCGCATAATACACGGGTAATAAGCTAGTAATACTTTAATATCCCTATCTCTTAATTAGTTAATTTTTATATTCGGCTGAGGTTGAGTATTTGGATGCTTGAAGTTGAACACTTTATTTTTATATTTTGAAAAATAGATGTTTGACACTTTTGAATACTTTAAATTCGTTTTTATGGATCTTGATTGTTTAGGTTGTGTTTAGTTACTGAAAATTTTCATCTCACTTTAGAAAAAAAATGAAAACTACATGATTTACTTAATAACAATTCTTTAAATTTTCATTTCACTTTTTAAAATACTGTTTTTCATACTTTCTTTGATACTTTTTTTATTACCTACCCTATATTTCTTTATGATACTCTCTTTCTCTCTCTTACTTAATAATCACATTTCTTATTTTTCTTATTTTGTAATCACTAATCTTATTTTTCTTGAAACTAAAACTCCATCATCTAAACAAGTGTTCACTTTTTTATAAAAGCCTTTGTTTTTTTACCTGAAAACTATAACTTGAAAACTGAAATTGAAAAGTGATTATTCGTTAAATAAACGCAACATTAATGGTTTGAATTTATATTGTTT
This sequence comes from Centrapalus pauciflorus, assembly GCA_020465985.1. Classification (NCBI taxonomy): domain Eukaryota; kingdom Viridiplantae; phylum Streptophyta; class Magnoliopsida; order Asterales; family Asteraceae; genus Centrapalus; species Centrapalus pauciflorus. The sequence continues at coordinate 372,905 of JAANYP010000029.1, forward strand.
AACTTCGAAATGGATGTTTATATTTGAAGAGGTAAAATGACTTTTTATGACGTTAGAAATATGAAAATCAATATACCAAAATGTGTCTAAATATATACCGCACTGAGCAAAAATAATTTCATAAGTATCTTGGGCCCGTTTCGGGTTCGTATCATTTTTTAGGGTCAAGTTTGTGTCGGGTTGTCGATTCATGCTCAAAGTTACTTGCCAAAATTCTAGTCACATATTGATTTCAAAATTGAAAATGTCGATTGACCTATTAGTGTAATGGGCCTATTGGGCTTTTAAGTTTAAACATTCTACGATTTGTAGTCTATATACAGGGCTACAATTATATTTTTTATTTATTCAGTATTGTATTTATCTTTTGTTTGCAGAATAAACCCTTTAATCGTTCGATCATATATTTGTCATCACCGACATCTTAATACTCACTTGGGTTATGTTAATCTATTGATTTATCATGAAAACACATTTAGTTTGTTGTTATTTATTGTTAGTCTTGCCATTTGATTACATGATTAATTAGTTTTTTTTTTTTCTAAATCATTAAAAACTAGCAAGAAACAAAACAAAACATTTAAAAGCAATACATTTGGTAGAAACACCACAACTTAACGCCCATTGATTAACATCATCCATCCATGTTTAATCAATTTTTAAACCAAAAGAAAGACATCACATGTATCTTGCTTACGATCATGTTTTCGTTTGTCCGTAAAAGATTACGAGAAGACCTTCCCATTCCTTAACTCGCTAACACACCACACGCATGCGTAAATTACCCCCGTAAACCCCTTTAGATTGTCTCCTTTTACATTCGATCAAGTGAACGCTTACACCAAAGAGATAAAGAGAAATTTTAGAAACCATTTGAAGGAACTCAGTTACTTTTAAAAAATTGATTATGTCTACAGGGCTGGCCTTGAGGGCGTCCAAAATGGGCAACCGCCCGTGCCTGAAAGTTTAATAGGGCTCCTAATTTCATAAATTCTCAACGTAAATAAAGTATATTTGATTTGTTTAACTTATGGACGAAAAGAAAACAAAAAATATGTTTGTACACACAAATGGATATGTGTGTGTAGGACCCTTTTACACGTTTTCGTCCGGGACCCTAAAAATCAATGGAACAGGCTTGTATGTCTAACCGAGAGATAAAAATTGCCAAAAGCTTATCAAAGAGATGAAACCGAATAATAGTTTATGGGTCCAATGCCCACTTTACATCGAAGCCAAAAGAAATATATACATCCTGCACTTGAAACCAACTAGAGATAGGAATGCTCAACTTCTCAAGATCATTATGCACTTTGAGGATATGATCCATATTTCTCCATAATCCTGATGTTTTATCGTTTGGATTTGAACGATCCAGACCACCCGACATCTCCGTGAATAGATTGAGTATATAACCTTTTCCGTATGTAGTCATCTTCATGTTAGAAACGCCACCACCATTTAAATAATAGAGCGATGTTGAGTACCTTAAAACATCTTAAAGTACGAATGAGTTTTGAGATGTTTGTACCTGACCATTCACCGATGAAAATTACATCATCGCAAATTGCATATGAGAGATCATCGGGTCAGCAATGAGTTTTCTCGTCTTCCACACGCCTTTCTCATGACGATATTAATTAAGAGCTTCGACAACAATGATGAAAATAAAAGGTTACACACTCCTTTTTCCATTCAGAATTCTTTCCATATTCTGCATTTCTCACCAAAGTTCATCAGGTTAAGCACCTCATCAAGAAAAAAACCAACTAAGAGAATCAAAGGATTTCTCTCCTCATCGATTTTTCGAGCTAAGAAAGTTTTTCGCAGATGATGAGAGGGTCGTTAAGAATGCTTTGGTTTTCCATGAAGGTTTTCTAAGAGAATCAAAGGATTTCTCTTTTAGTCTATTGGCCGGTACCATAGCAACAATTTTGTGCAAACAACCCAATAGACTAATCTGCAACTGTGTTCTTTAACACAATTTAACAAGAGAAAGTTAACAAAAAGAAAATAAAATAAAAAAAAACTAAAAAATTGTTATGTTTTTTAAACTTTTAAATGAAGGAAAAAAAAGAATTAGAAGGACAGAATGGTGAAAAACTTTCTTCCGAAAATGAGAAGAAAGGAAAAGCTAGAAACAGGCCAGTCTGATCATGTTCGAGACAGTGAGCAAAAACTTAAAAGAGGCCATGTATATATATATATATATATAGGGGTGGGTTCAATGGAAAACCACTATGCACGTGAAAACCATGGAAACCTACGCATACCGTCCGATTTGATGCATCACGCGGGATTTTGATGCATCACGCGGGAAATTTGATGCATCACGCGAGATTTTGATGCATCACGTGTGGAATTTGATGCATTTGTGGTGTTGCAGTGCGGTTTTCACAAGTTTTCAGGTGCATTGTGGTTTTATATATATATATATATATATATATATATATATATATATATATATATATATATGTTTTATGGGTTCATAGAAGGGTTTGGTAGTATTTTCAACAAGATTCGTAAGATTCAAAGCTATTTTTTGGTTGTTCACAATGTTCACAACGAATAAAGTGTTCACACGTGAAAACCATGGAAACCTACGCATACCGTCCGATTTGGTGCATTTCATGAAAAACGCGGTGGCATGATCGTAAATAAGGTGATGCATCACGCGGGATTTTGATGCATCACGCGGGAAATTTGATGCATCACGCGAGATTTTGATGCATCACGCGTGGAATTTGATGCATTTGTGGTGTTGCAGTGCGGTTTTCACAAGTTTTCAGGTGCATTGTGGTTTTCCATTGAACCTCCCTCTATATATATATATATATATATATATATATATATATATATATATATATATATATATATATATATATATATATATATGTTTTATGGGTTCATAGAAGGGTTTGGTAGTATTTTCAACAAGATTCGTAAGATTCAAAGCTATTTTTTGGTTGTTCACAATGTTCACAACGAATAAAGTGTTCACAAAAGATCTCTAGTCTATATATATATATATATATATATATATATATATATATATATATATATATATATATATATATATATATATATATATATATATATATATTCAAAATAAACAAATTCAAGTAAAAATGATAAATAAAAAACAAACACTTATAATTATATAATCTAGAGTAAATTACAAAATTGGTCCCTGTGGTTTGGTCGAAATTATAGATATGGTCCCTGGTCTTTAAAAATTACATAGAAGGTCCTTCAAAACACTATTTACTTGCAGAAATAGTCCCTCTTTCTTTTAACAATTTTTAAATTACGATATTACCCTTTTTATCAATAATAATTTTGGTCCCTCAACTATGTAATTTATTTTCGGGTTTAGTCCTTTTCATGAAATTTTAGTTTTATTTAAATTTTAAATGGTAATTTAAAAAATTAATTATTATTATTAGTATTTAAGATATATTTAATTTATAAAATATATTTTCTCTTTATTTATTAAAAATATTAGAATATTTAATTTATTTAGTTTATGATTCTTTTATATATTCAATTTATTTATTAAATAATTATTTATCTTATATTTCATTTGATAGCATAATAGATTTTTATTTTTTATATGTTTTGATTTAACTATTCCATAACGTTAATATACTTTGATTAAATTATATATTTTTTTAAAAAATATATAAACTAAGGGTTTTATTCATTTTCATTTAGTTATCTTTTTAATATGTTTGGATTAAAATTTAGTCTTTATTTATTTTATTTCAAAATTTTATTATATTAATACGTTTTAATTTAAATTAAGTATTTTATTTATTTTTTAAACTATTTTGTTACTTATTACATTTTAATTTAATTATAATTTCTAATAAAAATATATAAACTTAAACATTTTATTCTTTTGTATCAAAAAAAAAATTTTACGTTAATACAAGTCGACTTAATTATTATATTTAATACATTTCGACTTAATTATTATTTTTAATAGAAAATATATAAACTTAACATTTTATTCGTTTTTATCTTAAATATTGTGTAACATTAATACATTTCGATTTAATTTTAATTTTAAGTAAAATATATAAACTATATAAACTTAACATAAGCATTTATATATTTTGATTTAACGCAGTGTATACATTTTGGATTGTATACTTTGTTAGGTACATTTTGGTTTGTATATTTCGTAATTAAATCAAAACATGTCGAAACATACTAATGTAACAGAATAAAATGAATAAATCAGTAAAATGTATTACAAAAAAATATTTAAATCAAAATGAATAAAACCCCAAAATAATTAGAATAAAACAATATATAGGATGGGCGCCACCATGTGTACAAAAAATAGTTAAATTAAACTGTCCCTAAGTTTATTTTTTTCATAGAAATTATAAATAATAAAATATATTAAAATAACTAAGTTAGATGCAAACAAATAAAAGATAAAAATGTATAAATATTTTTACAAATAAAACGTAAGATAAACAAATTCATAATAATAAATTGGATATATAAAAGTATATACACACACAAATATATATATATATATATATATATATATATATATATATATATATATATATATATATATATATATATATATATATATAATGTATGAATAATAATAATAACAATGAACTTTTTTAATTAACATTTAATTTTAAAACAAAAAGTAGAAATTTATGATAAGGACTAAAACTGAAAATAAATTACATAGTTAAGGGACCAAAATTGTTATTGACAAAAGGGCAAAACCGTCATTTTAAAAAATTAAGAGAAAGAGGGACCGTTTTTACAAGTAAATAGTGTTTTTAGGGACCATTTTGCAATTTTTAAAGACCAGGGAGCAAATCCATAATTTCTACCAAACCATAGGGACCCTTTTTGTAATTTACTCTATGATCTAAAATAAAAGTTTTGGCAAGTCAATAACATTGTTTAACAATTAATAGACATAAGTATATATAATAGATTTTTTAAAAATGGACGCCTATGATTAATGGGTCCTGTGCGGTTGCCCGTGTTAATATTACTTAGGTCGACCCTGACTAGAAACTAAGAATTCAAAAAATTATGGTCTTTTAAAAAACTATTTTTAATTCTCTTCCTTTCCTTTAAGTTTCTTTTCTTTAATATCTTTCTCATTCTTTTTCTTTCATCTAAAATTAAAGACGAAAGGGTTAAAAAATATTAAAGAGTCATTTTCGAAAAAAGGGCAATGAAAGGCATTGCAACCACAGTCAAAAAATAACTAGAAAAAACTAAAAAAAAAATAACTATTAATTGAATTTTCGTATTATGGTCACACCAAATTTTTTTTTCCCCGGATCCGTCCTTAGGCCCTGACAGAAACACCACCCAGGAGGTCTCGGTTTAGAGCCAGTGCCACCCCTCTCGGCCTCCTCTCATTTTTTTTCTTCCACGGCCACATGACTGTTTATATATATATATATATATATATATATATATATATATATATAGGGAGAGGTTCTTTTAAGAACCTTAAAGATTGTGAGAACCTAGGAACCTTTTAGAGCCCTTGGATCAAAAGGGTATTTTTAGAATAAAAAATATTATCTTTCTCTCTCCACCTTTTTTATTATATGCATCTCTTTTTCACTTTCTCTCCCTTACTTTTTTTTTTTCATTTTCATTTTCTCTTTCTTTCATTAGAATTGATTTTAATATTAAAAACACGTTTTTTATAAAAAAAAAATTTCTATATGAAAAATTATTTAATTGCTAAAAAATTAATGTATTTTATATAGAAATATTATATGTCTATATAGAATGTTAAATAATTCTATATCTTTTTATGTAGATTAACATTACTATTCATAATCTATGTAGAATGTTATGTTTCTTATATATTTCATATATTTTTATGTTTATTATACAAATCTATATCTTTTTGTATATTACCTTTACTATTCATTGTGTTTTTGGTATATTTTATATCAGTTGCATACCAAGTGTTCGACAAAATGTCTAAATGAAATCTTATTTTTTTTGTTTCAATGTGTTTTTGGTATATTTTACCATTTAATCTACGTAGAATATATGATACTTGACATTCTACACGACATTCTACATAGATTGCATGACATTCTACGTAGATTGTATGTCATTCTACATAGATTGAATGTCATTCTACGTAGATTGAATGTCATTCTACGTAGATTGCATGACATTCTACGTAGATTGTACATAAAATATGTTCGTCGATACTCTACGTAGATTGCATGTCATTCAACGTAGATTATATGTTATTCTACGTAGATTGCATGTTATTCTACGTAGATTCACAGTTTTATTCTAGGTATTTTTGGTATATTTTATATCAGTTGCATACCAAGTGTTTGATAAAATGTCTAAATGAAATCTTCTTTTTTTGTTTCAATGTGTTTTTGATATATTTTATCATGTAATCTATGTAGAATATATGATATTTGACATTTTACACGACATTCTACATAGATTGCATGACATTCTACGTAGATTGAATGTCATTCTACGTAGATTGAATGTCATTCTACGTAGATTGAATGTCATTCTACGTAGATTGCATGTCATTCTACATAGATTGCATGGCATTCTATGTATATTGTACATAAAATATGTTCGTTGATACTCTACATAGAATATGACAGATTCATTTTCAATGTTTTATAATAAAGATTATTTGTAAAATATTAGATATATATGAATGTAATAGTTATTAGATGTTTTACATGATAATCTACGTAGATTACATGATAATCTACATAGAATATATGATACAAGACTACTTGTAAAAAATCACACGTAATCTATGTAGAATGTTATGTTTCTTATATATTTCGTATATTTTTTTTGTTTCTTATACATTTCTATATCTTTTTATGTAAATGTACATTAACATTAAATGTGTTTTTGATATCTACGTAGAATATATGATACTTGACATTCTACATGACATTCTACGTAGATTGAATGACATTCTACGTAGATTGAATGACATTCTACGTAGATTGCATGTCATTCTACGTAGATTGCATGTCATTCTACGTAGATTGAATGTCATTCTACGTAGATTGAATGTCATTCTACGTAGATTGCATGTCATTCTACGTAGATTGAATGTCATTCTACGTAGATTGCATGACATTCTACGTATATTGTACATAGAATATGTTCATCGATACTCTACGTAGATTGCATGTCATTCTACATAGATTGCATGTCATTCTACGTAGATTGAATGTCATTCCACGTAGATTGCGTGACATTGTATGTAGCGTATCGACGAACATATTCTATGTAAAATCTACGTACATTGGACAGATTTATTTTCCATATTTTATAATTAAAATTATTTGTAAGATATTATATTTATAATGAATGTAATAGTTATTAGATGTTTTACATGATAATCTATGTTGATGTCATGATAATCTACATAGAATATAATACAATACTACTTGTAAAAATCACACATAATTTATGTAAAATGTTATGTTTCTTATATATTTAATATATTTTTATGTTTCTTATGCATTTCTATATCTTTTTATGTAGACTAACATTACTATTCAATGTGTTTTTGGTATATTTTATCATGTAATAATCTACGTAAAATATATGATAATTGACATTGTACACGACATTCTACGTAGATTGCATGACATTCTACGTAGATTGCATGTCATTCTACTTATACTGCATACCATTCTACGTAGATTACATGTCATTCTACTTATATTGTATACCATTCTACGTAGATTGCATGTTATTCTACGTAGATTGCATGTACGTAGAATGCAGGACATTCTACGTAGATTGTACATATAATATGTTCGTCGATACTCTACATAGAATATGACAGATTCATTTTTCATGTTTTATAATGAAGATTATTTGTAAGATATTATATTTATAATGATTGTAATAGTTATTGGATGTTTTACATGATAATCTACGTAGATTACATGATAATCTACGTAGATTAAATGATAATCTAAATAGAATATAATATAAGACTACTTCTAAAAAATAACACATAATCTATGTAGAATGTTATGTTTCTTATATATTTCATATATTTTTATGTTTTGTATACATTTCTATATCTTTTTATGTAGATTAACATTACTATTCAATGTCTTTTTGGTATATTTTATATCAGTTGCATATCAAGTGTTTGATAAAATGTCTAAATGAAATCTTTTTTTTTTGTTTCAATGTGTTTTTGATATATTTTATCAGGTAATCTACGTAGAATATATGATATTTGACATTCTACACGACTATCTACGTAGATTGCATGTCATTCTACGTAGAATGAATGACATTCTACGTAGATTGTACATATATGTGTATATATATACATATTCTATATAGTAAAAATATTTTATATAGACATATAATATTTCCATATAAAATACGTTATTTTTATAGATGATATAAATATATATTATCTATATAGAAAAAATAATTTTTTTTTTATAAAAAACGTTTTTTTACTTTAAAAATCAATTATAATGAAAGAAAAATAAAATGAAAATGAAAAAAAGTAAGAGAGAGAAAGAGAATAAGCAGATCTTTTTCTTCCAAAAATACCCTTTTCACACATTTTCAAGATTCTCCACTATCAAAGTTCAAAATAATTACAAAATTGTCATCCAATATATCAACCATTGATTATCATTAATCCAAAGGCCATAAAAGGTTCTTAGGTTCCCACATTTTTTATGGTTCTTAGAAGAACCCTCCCATATACATACATATATATATATATATATATATATATATATATATATATATATATATATATATATATATATATATATATATATATATATATATATATATATATATATATATGTATATATATATATATATATATATATATATATATATATATATATGTATATATATATATATATATATATATATATATATATGTGTATGTATATATATATATATATATGTATATGTATATATATATATATATATATATATATATATATATATATATATATATATATATATATACATACATATATATATATATATATATATATATATATATATATATATATATATATATATATATATATATATATATATATATATATATATATATATATATATATATATATATATATAGGGGTGGGTTCATTGGAAAACCACTATGCACGTGAAAACTATGGAAACCTACGCATACCGTCCGATTTGGTGCATTTCATGAAAAAAGCGGTGGCATGATCGTAAATAAGGTGATGCATCACGTGAGATTTTGATGCATCCCGCGGGAAGTTTGATGCATCACGTGGGATTTTGATGCATCACGAGGGGAATTTGATGCATTTGTGGTGCTGCAGTGCGGTTTTCACAAGTTTTCAGATGCATGATGGTTTCCATTGAAACCCCCTCTATATATATATATATATATATATATATATATGTATATATATATATATATATATATATATAAAATTTTATCCTCTATAAATACATAAATATGTTTCAATTTTTCTCACACAATTTTTACTACTCCATGTCTCTTCAACATTTAACCCATTTCCAATTTTAATTGTGACGGAGTGGAATCCACAAACAATTACAGTGTTTGTACATCTCGCACTTTCAATTTGTAATAAACCTACACTCGTACTCCACCTGGCTCAGGATTTAGCCTGTAGTCACGGAGCTATGTATCAGGCACGACACAGAGTGATAGAAATCAGAGAAGGGGAATTCACGGAGGTGAGCGAGAGGTCACCGAGTTATTCAAATAAGTCGTGTTTTCCCATGTTACAACTTCCGTACCAATTCAGTCAATCTGGAATGGACCGGTTGCCACTTTATAGTCCCTCCCGCCAAATAATTTCATAGATATAAATGTTTCAGCTCCCTTCTAAGCCACAACTAACCGAGTTCCAATTGACATGTTCTTGAATCGCGTTTTAAATAAGGTGCAAAGTACATCAGTGCAGGATCCGCATTAATGGTTAATCATAGCATCGCATAAGTACAACGATCCTACACCTTAGATTAACGAATAACGATGTACAAAGAATCATTATTCATAGAGACCGTTAAGATGCAAATCAATGTCTCATGTAAGATTACTTTTACATAATCTCGTCTTTGGAGCTGATATATTCAGACAGAGGTTTCAGATGTGCAAAGAACTATTCCTATGAATAGTCATCGATATGGAACAAAAATAAGAAGTGTTTACCTTGTGATCAGATCCTAGAGGTAGAAAAGGATTTATAACATCACAAAAATGCACATCTGCAAACATTTTGTAAAGGATTTATTCAGATGTACAGAATAGAATGTCTGCATAAACTAACTACAAGCGATGTTCAAACTTTATACACGTATCAAGAATACAAACATGGGTTTCGTAAAATGTTCGGAGCATTGACTGTACATATTGGTCATGAAAAAATTGTCAAACTGCATGGCGATGTCAGTTAATGCAAGATGATCACGAACATATGATGATTATGTTTAAGGCGAGATCAAGTGTTGCCGGTTCCAACAACGACATCAATGTGCTTAGTCAATCAACGTTATTCAATGACATTTTAAATAGGATAACATCAGAGATTCCGTTTGTGATTAACGAAACATAATACAAACGTGGATACTATCACACCGACGGGATATACTTCGACTGAACGACTCTTGTGAATACTTTTTCATATCCAACTGATGATAAACGAAAGAGATTAAAGCAAGCACAAGAATCAATAAGAAAAAGAAATTAAAGTAAAAGTCGTATTTGGGGATCAGCTAAGGGTCTTAAAAAATTTATGCCATAAGTACAGGGGTACATGTTGATAATTTAGTAAAATGAAAGGTTTAAAAGATAAATACAAAATTAATACAGTATTGCTTAATTACGCAATAATGCAAACAATTATGGTTTAATGATTTATGTGATATGTGAAGTGGAGGTGATTTATACACAACACATTTTTATCATAGACAATAACTTTATCTAAAATGACAAAATGATCCTTACTTTTATTAACATTATAAAAACATAATTAAAGATAAAATAGGTCACTACAAGAAAAGTGCATGTCATTTAGTGGCACACAGTTTTAGTGACACAAAAACAAGTGTCACTATATCTTACTTTTAGTGACACTTATGCAAAGTGTAGGTATAGAGCAATCTTTTACCCATACTTTTTCTAAATTAGTGACAGAAACACATACATTTTTAGTCACTGTATATCTATACCCACTCCACTTTTACCCACTATTCTTGTTATAAAAAAGTGTCACTATGGTATCATAATCTTTTACCTACACAACAAAAAATGTGCGTAAAAGTGGAGTGTGTATAAATATATAGTGACTAAAAATGTATGTGTATGTGTCACTAATTTAGAAAAACTGTGGGTAAAAGATTGCTCTATACCTACACTTTTTTGTAAAAGATTGCTCTTATACCTACACTTTTTCATAAATGTCACTAAAAGTAAGATATAGTGACACTTTTTTTGTGTCACTAAAAGCGTGTGTCACTAAATGACATTTTTCTTGTAGTGGGTAGACATTTTAGTTTGTTATTAGTAACAAGTTTATGAACTCATATATTATGTGAATAACTTTTAATAAACAATTGGTTACATAAAATGTATACGAACTTAGGATTGGGTTCACATGAGAACCCCTCATTACCGTGAGAACGTAAGAACCACTCTAAAAATTGTGCATCCAGTGTATAAAATTGTGCATTTGATACTAAAATTAAATGTTTTCGATATATTTATGCATTTCATGTAATAATTTACGCATCTCATGCTATAATTTATCCATTTTATGTACGAATTGTACATTTAAGAAAATTTGTGCATTTGATGTTTAAATTTGTGCATTTAGTTTATAATTTAATGAATGTAAGTTTTGAATGTAATTTTAGTGTTAAATTATGATATTTATTAATATTTAAGACTAATAATGATTTTAAGTAAAACTTTTAATTTTAAAATTTGTGCATTTGATGTACAAATTTGTGCATTTTGAAGTGGTTCTCACGTTCTCACGGTAACAAGGGTTCTTACCAGAACCCAACCCTACGAACTTAATATTATTTTATATAAATATGAATTTTTGTACAAAAAATATAAGAAAACTATAATTGTTTGTAATAGATATTCTTTTTACATATACATGAGTATTTAACATTCTTTTAAACTTTTTATTTCTAAATTTATATATATATTTATTTGATATTATTTGGATGATGTCAAATAGTAGATATAATTAATTAATTATTAAAGTTTTAAGATATTAAAAATAATTAATTGTGTTTATCTTTATTTTATTTTAAAAATAATAAAAACGTATATAATTTGTTTATCAAACAGTTTCCGTGGTTTGTGTTTTTCTACGTATTAACGATTTGTCAAATGCCCATACTTGTGACTTGTGTCATCTTTAGTAATATATATAATAATATAAAAATAAGTCGGCAAGTGGACAAGAAATTCAACTTTTGTCAATCAGAAACGGGGACGGGTACCATTTCCTGAACCCGAACCGGTATCGGTACCGAATTAATATATTCGGTTCGGTATTCGGTTTTTAAATTAGCTAAAATTCAGTATTCGGAACCGAACCGGCACCATATAAAATTATACGGTTCGGTATTCGGTTTCGGTATTTTCGGGATCGGTACCGATTCGGTACGGTCCGGTACCAAGCTCACCCCTAGATTTATATGTGCAATAAAATTTCGAAATAATTATTTTTTTGAAGCACTATATATTATCATTATTAATCAATCATACTAGTTTATTAACCCAAATGATGTAGATATTTTTTATAAAAAAATTATATAAAATGGTATATAAACTCAAAAGCAAAACATACAAATATTAATTTAAAAAATAATAAAAATTTCATTATTATTTGTCATAACTATTGGTTTTCTAGATTTATAAATTAATATTAATAGTAGCTGGTTTTTAATCTTCTAAAATTTTATTTTAAAATTATATTGATATAATTTGAAGTTAAATTTTTACATAAAATAGAACCTTTATGTATTTTATTACAAAAGTAAATAGCATTGTTTTATTTTTAGTTTTTAAACATTTAATGTATAATTTGTATTTTTTTTCTTCAACATATTTTAATAAATTTTTAAATGTATAAAATATTTTTTTTAATTAAAAATATTGATTGATATTAATAAATAATACTTAGATAATTAGATGTATTGATAAGCAAAGAGAAGATAAAATTTAGAGTTTTAAGTATAAATTAAAATTTATTTTAAATTACTATTAATAAGAGAAATTTTAGATTTTAAATTTGATTTAAATTAGTTACATTATATTGAATATTGATTACTTTTAAAATAATAATTTTTCAATGACAAGTGACATTTAACGATAAGTGTTCTAGTTTATTATATATAAAAACTAGATTAATACACATGTGTTACATGGATTGATATAACAAATTAGTTATAAATTAAATATTTATAAAGAGGTGTGATCCCTTAGTAATCCTTTTCTTAAATTAAGATACAATAAAAACCAATAAAAATATAACATACAGACAATATCATTGAATCAATGGTGAATAATGACGACTCTAAGTCAAAAAAAGACAGTTGAGATATTATTCAAAATATTTGAATTATTGATTTAAATATATTATTTTATGGTTATTACATATGTGATTCAATTCAATTGTTATCTTTTTATCAGTGATTCAAAAATGTTGAACCTTCACTTTATTTTATTTATTGTTGTGTTATCATGGATATCATAGAAATCAACAAAATAAATTTTAAATGGTAATTGTTTTATCTTTTTAATTTTTTTTTGAAGTATATTAATCTAAATTGTATACATTTGTTACAGACTATTAAATTAAACTATATATAAATTTTCTTATTGAAGATGGTTTAATTAAAAAGAAATATCTATTGCTTAATTGATTAAAACTTGATATAACAATTCGAGTGTCAACTTAAAAAATAATCAAGATTATTCGAAATTAAGTTATCTTAAAATATAAAATTTGCAACTTTAGTTTTGAAGTTTTAGAAAATATTAATACACAATTCTATTAAAGAAAATACATTTGGAAAATTGAATGATTATTTCATTATAATGTGTGAAAGATTTGAAAACAAAATTTTTGTTCAAAATTATTATATACCAAGGTTTTTAGTTCTTATTTCATAAAATTATTTATTCTTTCGGATAATTAAATTTGAAGTTTATCATTTTATAGAGCTTTTAAAAAAATTTATTTTAAATTTTAAATTTGAAGTTTTTATTTTATCATTTTTAAGATTTATTTATTTTTCGGATATTTAAACTTGAAGTTCATTATTTTATTTATTTTTACATTTTTATTTTACATTGTTAATTTTGAAAAATTTAAATAAGTATTAATTATAGTTTCAATTAGTTTAGAAAACACAAATAATAAGTTTCAATCATAAAGTCTAATTAAATCAATTAAATGACATGTGTGTTACTTAAATTAATATTAATTTTATTTTTGGAAAAAGAGCGGGAAAATGAAAAAGTGATGTATTAGGATAATGACACGTGGCAAAAGTTGTTCTCATTTATTATAATATATAGATATAGATATATAGATAGATTATCTCAAGTATGGCTTAATTAAACCCACACCTAATTAGTTGAATAAACATCTTGATATTGTTAGGTTAAATGCCATTTACTAATTTAAAACATGATTAATATTAAAAAATCATCATGTCTTTTTAGTTCGATCAATTTGATTTCTTAATGTTATTTTTTTTATCATTTAAGTCATTATATTATTTTTGTTACTGAAACCGTAAAACTTGTTACCTTGAATTTTTGTTTAGGTTAAAATAACGATGTCATGTTAACAAACTTATGTCACATTTTTGTTTAAGTTTTGTGTCATTTTTTTCCAGCACTTTATCAGTTTGATCCCTAAAACGTTTTTTTCACTAGAAAAACATAAAATTATTAAAATAATTTACTAAAATTCGATATAACTAGTTGCTTAAACTACATGTGGATTCTATAATGGATCCAGTAAGAAAAAAATTATCTTGTGACCAAATTAACTGATAAAAAATTAAAACCAAAATGGTAAAATTATAAAATCCATCTTTTATATATATGAATATATAACAAAAGTATTGACAATGGCCAAAACAAATCATTGTTTGATATGTATGCATGGTTCATGATTGTAAACTATTTTTTAAGGCAAAAATAACATTTGTCACAACACCAAAACCAAGCCTAAGAAAAAAGCCCTCAAACAGCACCAGAAGCCAGAAGGGCTCTGAGAAGGAGCCAATATATTACAAAAACAACTACAAACTATAAATAGTTTACAAATGACACTGCACCTCTAGAGAAGATCATGAACAGTTGAACACAACTAAACGTACACCTTCGCACATCTGTCATCAAGCCAAAGCATTAGGGGTTCGAAACCTAACATGCAACACGTACAAGCTTGTTGCTTTTGTTAGAAATCCGAAGAAATTAGGAAGTATAAATGTTTGGGAAAATGTCTTCGGTTGACACATCGTTAGCTAGCATAGTAGCATGAACAGTCCCAAATCCGAAGAAAATAGGAACTTTAATTTGGCCAGACAGCAATTGATCGATCTACTGCATTGGAAAATGATATGTTTCAACCGAAGAGATTTTCCAATGCAGTAGATCTATTGCTTCTAATGTATATGGAACAATACATACATTATTATACTAAGTTTAACAAACCAATTGAAATAGATCGAAGCTAAGTTTAAGAAACCAATGTATATGGAACAATAAGACATCGATCGAAAAGCCAACAAGATCGAAGCTAAGTTTATAAACCAATTGAAATGGATACCCTCCTCGCAGATATTAATTAGAACATACATACATTATTATACTATTGATGTAACATAATCGAAATCATATTGAGTTAATTATGACTAATTATATTTGACGGATTTAAATGTTTTCTTTAATTATATGTCATATATGGTATATTGTAATTCAAAATATGCTATTTTTGGTAGTTATAAAAGCATTATTAATTTATTATTAAGAAACGAAAAATAATAATAATAAAAAGAGTATAACAACAACTTATTAATTAACTGATATCCTTTTATTGAACAATAATGAGAAACCGAATAAACCATAACAAAACAAGATAATATTAAAACAGAAGAAAGTAACTATTTATTGAAAATATGAATGAAAATACATTCTCTTCCCGTACAACTTTGAATGCTTCTTTTTCATGTGTGCCTTATTCATCTTGAAGTTCCAAAGTATTTGTTTAATCCTGAAGAATAAATGAAATGAGAATTAAGATCCATTAAATATAGAAAGAGAAATGAAAAATGCAACTGAAAATAAGATTTCATGCATGAGATTAGTTACCTATAACGTAGAGGGCATCCCTTAATGGTAAGGAGGTGGTGGTGACTTATAAATATAATGTGGTGGCGGGTACTTTTTCACCGGTGAAGGAGGAGGTGGTGGAGACTTGTAGACCGGCGTAGGTGGTGGGGGTGATTTGTAAACCGGGGTTGGTGGTGGCGGGGACTTGTAGACTGGAGTAGGTGGTGGTGGTGACTTGTAAACTGGTGGAGGTGGTGACTTGTAAACCGGGGGTGGAGGTGGTGGTGACTTGTAAACCGGAGGAGGTGGTGAGTTGTAAACAGGAGGTGGCGGTGACTTGTAAACTGGTGGAGGTGGTGACTTGTAAACCGGCGGAGGTGGTGGTGGTGACTTGTAAACGGGTGGAGGTGGTGACTTGTAAACCGGAGGTGGCGGTGACTTGTAAACTGGTGGAGGTGGTGACTTGTAAACTGGCGGAGGTGGTGGTGGTGACTTGTAAACTGGAGGAGGTGGTGACTTGTGAACTGGAGGTGGCGGTGACTTGTAAACTGGTGGGGGTGGAGGTGGTGACTTGTAAATGTAACGATGCCTAGGTGGTGGTGGTGGGGATTTCTTTGGTGGTGGTGGTGGTGGAGATGAGTAGTGGTAGCTAGTGGTGGCGTCGGTCATTGCCGGCAAGCTTAAAGAAATAATAACCACCAAAATAGTGAATAAGAGGGTGGCCATTGGAGGCATCTTTTCTTTTGTTCCCATTTCTACAAGAAGAACTAGGATCCAAGTTGTGATTTTGAGCATACCTCTTCATCCTTTATATAGCTAAATTTTCCCTTTTTCACACTTAAATATAAAAATAAATCTTATAAATTAAATTAATTTAAATTTACGTTGAAAATTATACCACCAAACTATATTAAATAATAACAACAAAAAACAATGCATGTTATAAAACACAATGCATGCTACTCCCTTCTTCCTAAATTCCTGAACGACCTATTACCCTTTCAATTAATTTTAGGTCTTTGGCTTTCAATTCCTTTTTTTAATGTTATTTTTAATTTTCTTTTGTCAAAATTATTTTAAATATAGTATATCAACAAAATCTTTATATTACAAATTGAATGATATATGTTTTAGCACCTCTTTTCTTTAACCGATGGTATAAAACACCAAGCGAAAAGTGCCTAAAACCATACTCAACGTTAAACATGGCATCCTAATTGGATCATAGTCGGTTGAGATTCTTGTGTGATGAAAAATGTTTGTGGGTTTAAAGTCCGTACTTAGTAGCGTATTCCCTGTAATTGATAGATCGTTGTTATCTTCTATTGTTTAGAAATATCCTAGACATCTTGTAGCTTATTCTGACCTTCAATATCAAATGGTAGATTATATGACTTACTATAGCTTATTGTTGACATTAATCAAGTGACTTGCTAACTCTTTTAAGATGCATATTAATACATACATGATATTTTCTATAGCAAACACTTTATTTATCACTTCATGATCATGTGTGTTTGTATGACATGGATCGAGCATGTTGTATTAATTAATCATATATCCACTTGTTATCTGGAGTGTCATGTTAGTAGAAACCTTTGATACCGTTGGTTTGGAGTCAGTTGGATCACTTCCAACTTGAATATTCTAGTGGTGACTCAGAGTCTTCATTAGCTGAAGATTATACTTGTTATGATGATGTGCTCTTGTCGCATTGAGCATCTTTACATGCTGGATTGTGATTATTATTTTTGTTGCTATATTATTGTGATTATTATTAACGATGTTTTATTTCAACTGGAAAATGTTTGACTATTTTATTAAACATTCATCCGCTTTTGCTAATCAACTATTATTCCAATCCCCGCATTTAAGGAGATAGAAAGCCAAGTAATTCATGAGCAGGTGAATATAAGTAAGAGACACCCGCAACGATTTAAAACTGTATTATACTGGTATTTTATACAAATTTAATGATGATGCTAACCGTAACTATACCAAATATAGGCTTATATTTGATATGTCATGTGCTTTTGTATAACGTTATCCCAGTTAGGTAATTCAGGGGTTTATATGTGTGTGTATGTGTAAATTTAAAATGTTATCAAGGTTGGTACTTTTGGTACTTTCTAACATTTGCCACTAACATTTGTTTTTTTTTTTTTTTTTTTTTTTTTTTTTGTGATCTTAATTATATATATATATATGTGTGTGTTCAAGTGAGTATAACTTATTATGCAGCGCAGCAGAAGATACCACACTTAAAATAATTTTTTGAAATTTTTTGATGTCTTAATTAACGTTATTTAGATGATACATAAATTTCATGCACATTTAAACATTCTCACTACTAGAAAAACTGCAAACTGCAACGATTTTTTTTAGCAACGATGCATGTCTCGTTGCTAATATCTTCAATTAGCAACGAAATGAACAAAAAGTTATTATATTATGTTAGCAACGAATTGTCGTTGCTAGATTTGTTGCTAATCAGCAAAAATAGGAGGGAAAATTTCCCGCTAGGTTTTTGCAACAAAATTTCTAGCAAAAGTGGTTGCTAAATTTGACAAAAATAATTAGCAACGATTATATGTCGTTGCTAAATATTTTATAAGCATTTAACAACTATTTATTAACTTTAGCAACGACCATGTTCGTTGCTATTTATGTAAAAGTTGAAAGAAAAAACCTACTTTATTTTAGCAACTATATTTAGTCGTTGTTATATATCCAGATATTGGAGTGAAATTTCCCGCTCAAAGTAGCAACGATATTTAGTCGTTGCTAATATATATTTATTAAAAAAAAATTCAAGTCGCAACAACGTTTTATTTTTTAATGTTTATAACAACATTGTTTATTTTTTTATCATTAATGGTAACAACTTTTATATTTTTTATCATTTATTAAGAAGTTTAAAAATGTAATAATTGATATTATTAATTATAAAAATTAATATTATTAATAATATAAAATATTAATATTGTAAGAATTTACCTAATAAATAAATACTTTTTTAATTGAAAATAAATTTCAGAAGTGTACATTAGCCATTTACCTTCACATGTTCTTCAAATGTAAAAAAACCCTACTTGCGCCTCCTTTCCCCTTACCGTGCGACCGACCTCTCGCCTCTGCCCCTGGACACCTCGCCGTCGCCGCCGACATTCTCTCTCTTTCTCCCTCTCCCTCTCACTGTCGCTTTCTCCCTCTCCCTCTCACTGTCGCTTTCTCCCTCTCCAATCGATATTGACATCGATTTTTATGTTTCTGAAATTGATTTTTTTTCTTCATTTTGTAAACTTGTATTTTGTGGTGTTTTTGGATACAAATCGAAGATGGATCCTACTTAGGTTTTTAATTGTATAATATGCAATTTTTTGTATATAAAATGAAATTGTGCATTTTTTATACAATGTGTATATTTGTATAATTGAAGTTGTGTATTTTTCGTATAATGTGCATTCTTTTGTATATATAGTTTGAGGTGATGTGTAGATGTTGTTTCTGATTTTGTTTACATATCAAAGATTTTTTTTCTTTTAAAAAAAGCGATTTTTGAGTCTTGGGGGTTTGTCTAAATATGGATACCACTTAGGTTTGTAATTGTAAAATATATGGCAATTAGTTAACATTAGCTTTCAAGTTTCAAGTTGTCAAATTTGATGGACTGATGAGTTTATGTTACAATTTGTCAAATTTTGATGTACTTGTAGGTTTATGTTATATTTTCATCTTTCAAGAAGTTTTGTGATGCATTGATAGGCTTAAGTTAAATTATATCAAATTTTGATCTATGAAAGTGGGTGATAACTTATTGATAGGATGATGATTTAGGTATATATGTGTGTGTATACAATATATAATCTTTTTCTTCTTAAGCTCCACCTACAGTAAGTAGAGTAACAATGGCTTACATGTTAGATAGTGGGTGCTAACTTATTGATGAATGATGATTATGTATATTGTTATTTTGGATAATCTTGCTTGAATATTTCATTGAGCAAAGTAAAGTTAAATAAACATTTAGGTGGGCCATTGGGCCAAACTAGGAAAATACAAATAGAAGTCCACTAACAAATACAAATAAAGGTCCACTAACAGTCCCCCGCAGTTTGAGGGGGAGGAGAACGGACACTTAAACTGGAGCGGAAATCGGCAAAGAGATGAAACGACAATCCTTTGGTGAAGATGTCAGCATATTGAAATTTATTGGGGACATGGAGAACACGAACCTCGCCTTTGGCAACCTTATCCCGAACAAAGTGAATGTCGATCTCGATATGCTTGGTACGTTGGTGGTGTACCGGGTTTGCTGAGAGGTACACAGCGCTGACGTTATCACAGTAGACTAGCGATGCAGAAGAAAGTGGAAGACATAGTTCGCAAAGGAGATTGCGGATCCATGTCGTCTCAGCAACTACATTAGCGACGCCACGATATTCAGCTTCTGCACTAGAGCGAGAGGTGGTCTGTTGCCGTTTGGAAGACCATGAGATAATGTTGTCGCCAAGAAAAACACAATAATCGGATGTCGATCTTCGAGTTGCAGGGCAGCCAGCCCAATCGGCATCAGTGGAAGCAGTGAGCTGAGATGAAGAGGAACGAAATAGTTGAAGACCCAAATCTGTGGTACCGCGTAAGTATCGAAGAACGCGCTTCATGGCATTAAGGTGAGGCTCTCGAGGGTCATGCATATACAGGCACAGTTGTTGAACGGCGTATGCAATATCCGGTCGAGTAAATGTGAGATACTGAAGTGCACCGGCCAGGCTCCCATATAGTTCTGGATCGGAGACGGGAGGACCATCCGGTACAAGTTTTTTATCAATATCGACCGATGTGCGACTGGGGTTGCAATTAACCATTTGGGCGCGTTCCAAGATTGCCATAGCATAAGTCGACTGTGAGAGAAACAACCCAGATGGGTTGCGAGTTGCAGAAATACCCAAGAACTAGTTAAGGGATCTGAGATCAGTCATAGCAAACTCACGATGTAAGAGACCCATAATGCGATGAAGAAGAGTCGTCGCGGATGCCGTGAGAATAATGTCATCAACATATAAAAGCAGGTATGCCGTATCCGAACCTCGATGAAAGATAAAGAGAGAGGCATCAGATTTGCTGTGAGTAAAACCAACCCTGGTGGCGAACGATGTAAATCTTTGGAACCAGGCGCGAGGCGCCTGTTTAAGACCATAGAGGGACTTCTGCAGAAGGCAGACATAGTCATGGTGGGTCGGATCATGGAACCCCGGTGGTTGATGCATGTAAACCGTCTCTGCCAAGAGGCCGTTAAGAAATGCATTCTTAACATCAAGTTGGTGTATGGGCCAATCTCGAGATAAGGCGAGGCTAAGCACAGTGCGAATTGTTGCTGGTTTGACAACGGGGCTAAGTGTATCGTGGCAGTCTACACCCTGTAATTGGTTTTTGCCATTTGCAACAAGCCTGGCCTTGTAGCGACTAGGAGAGCCATCAGAATTAATTTTGTGGCGAAATAACCACATGGACCGAACAACATTCACATTTTTAGGTCGCGGGACAAGTTTCCATGTGCCATTTTTAATTAAAGCATGAAATTCGTCTTGCATAGCATTTTTCCAATTATCATCACAAAGAGCTTTAAGATGAGAGATGGGGAGAGGAGATAAATGGGAGACATGAAGATTGAGACGAGTGATGGGTTTGGTTATACCGGATCTGGAGCGGGTGACCATTGGGTGAGACGGATTTTGCGATGGAGATGGAGGTTGGGGAATGTGGACCTCGGCAGAAGTAGATGATCCGATAGGATTGGTGGAGGGAATTAATGGCGAGGCGACGACGGTAGGGGGTTGAGTGGTCTCGGTTGGAGAGGAGGAGTCGAGAGGTTGGATGATGGACTGGTTTGGTGCATCGAGAGATGGGGATGGTGAGGGTGTGACGTTTTGAGATGAGGAGGTAATAATGGAGCGAGCGATAGGTTAAGAATCCGAGGAGGAATCTAGAAATGTATAGTCCGAAGAAGAAGAAGGAGGTGTTTGGTAAGGAAAGGAAGATTCGTCAAAAGTGACGTGTCGGAAATTATTATTTTGTGGGTTTTGGTATCAAGGCACCGGAAACCGCGATGATTCGTAGGGTAACCGAGAAAGATACACGGTGTGGATCGATGTTGGAGTTTATGAGTAGGATTGGTGTACGGATAGCAAAGGCAACCGAAGACACGTAGATGAGAGTAGGTGGGTGTTTTATTGAAGAGTTTGGTGTATGGAACTTGATCGTAGATAGCCGTGGAGGGAAGAATGTTGAGAAGGTGGACCACCATAAATAAAGCTTCGGTCCAAAAGGATGGGGGGAGGTGAGCATGAAAAAGGAGTGTACGAATATGATTATTGATAGTGCGAATCATGCGCTCGGATTTTTCATTTTGTTGAGACGTTTGGGGGCAAGAGAAACGAAACTGAATACCCGTGTTGTTAAAGAGGGTATGTTGGGAGATGTTGTCAAATTCACCACCATGGTCACATTGGAATGCTTTTATTTCTTTGTTGAATTGAGTATTAACATAGACGCGGAATTGTAAAAATTTTGCAAAAGCATCGGATTTATGTTTGAGCGTATAAACCCATAAAAATGAGAATAGTGATCAAGAAATAAGACATAATATTTAAAACCACCAACACTTACAACCGAAGAGGTCCACAAATCAGAATGAATAACATCAAAAGAACTAGAAACTAAAGTACGAGAGCTATGAAAAGGAAGTTTTGTGTGTTTGCCAAGTTGACAAGCATGGCACAAACCGGAAGGTTTTGTGTTATTACATTTAATGAAATTACGAGAAGCTAAAAAACGTAACACGTCATCGCCAGGGTGGCCAAGGCGTTGGTGCCACGTGGACTGTGTAGAAGAGAGAAGGGCGACCGGAGCGTTGGTTGTGAGAGGATATAGGTCTCCGGAGCTATCACAGCGAAGGAGCACCTCGCGGGTCGGGTGATCCTTCACAGAAAAGCCAGATTTGTCAAACTCAACTGTACAATTATTATCGCGAGTGAAACTACGAACAGACACAATATTTTTTATAATATTAGGAGCAACAAGGACGTTTTTTAAGTGGAGTGGACGTGATGATGTTGGAAATATGCTATGCGCAGAATTAGTAACGGGAATGGAATTTCCGTCACCAACAATTATAGACGAATGAAATGCATTATTAAAAATAGTAGATAGGTTACCTGTGTCCACAGTGAGATGTGAGGTAGCCCCGGTGTCCATGTACCATCTAGCATCAAGGCCCGCATTTGGTTGTTGGAGAGGCATGGTGCTAAAGGCTTGGGGAAGAGTGGTTAATTGAGGAGTGTATGGGTGGGGAACATATGTCCAGAAGCCTTGTTGAGGTGGTGGTGGGATGGTGTTGGTTTGTTTTGTAGGGAGTGGGCCTAGAAGACCGTTGGGAGTATGTGAGGGTTGAGTGGGGCGGGGTGGCGTGGTGGTATTGGGGTAAGGCATTAGGGCAGTGGGGTAGGGTGATGGTGTAGGGTATGTAGGGTTGTTCGGATATGGGTTGGTCGAGGGGTAGGGGGTGTGATTGTGGGATATGTTAGGTTGGTTGGTGTTACTCATTGAGAGGAGTAGGAGAAAATATGTAAAGGGGTCGGCGGCGGCAGCAATATAGAGGCAGGGATTAGGCTTGGCGGCCGCAAGAGAGAGGCGGCGATTAGGGTTTTGAGGCGGCGGCAGCAGGTGGCGGCCGCAAGATAGAAGGAGGGTTTTGATTTTACGGTGCCGATTAGGGGAGGCGGCGGTTGGAGGCGTCAAGCAGGTAGAGTAGGCGGTAGTAGGCAGTAGAAGGAGCTGGCGGCGACTAGGGTTTGCGGCCGGCGGCGGCAGCACCCGATTTAGGGTTTAGGGTTTGAGGCGGCCGCAGGTAAAGGAGACGGCGGCTAGGGTTTGAGGCGGCTGGGGAGAGGTCGATTAAGGTTTAGGGTTTCACAGAAGGCGGCGGCGGCAGTTTTTTTTTTGGCCGGAGAAGATGAAGAGAAGATTAGGGTTTAGGGTTTCAGAGGAAATAGCGGCAGCAGAAGGTGGCCGTTGGCAGTGGCGTTGAGCGGCAGTACGCGGCGGCGCAGGGCGGTGGCCGGTTAGGGTTAGGAAGAGGAGGAGAGGGTAGAGATTAGGGTTAGGGTTATATCTCTGATACCATGTTATTTTGGATAATCTTGCTTGAATATTTCATTGAGCAAAGTAAAGTTAAATAAACATTTAGGTGGGCCATTGGGCCAAACTAGGAAAATACAAATAGAAGTCCACTAACAAATACAAATAAAGGTCCACTAACATATATGTGTGTGTATATATACAATACATATTCTTTTTTTCTTGAGCTCCTCCAACAATCACCTTTCACAACAAGAATAACAAAGCCTTCTGTAATAAAAAAAAAAGTAAGTAGTATATTGTAAAATATCATCTAGTGATTCTCAATTGATGCAAAAGTATGTGAGATGATCGTAGTTGGATGGAACGTCAAATTGAGTATCATGGTTGTTCAATTACAGAAGAATTTAGAGTTGGTGTTGAGAAGTTTTTGGATTTCACATATAGTCATCCACGATTTGTAACTTGTACCATTAGCAACGACCTTGTATTGTTGCTAATATTAGCAGCCATTTTTGTTGCTAAAATCTCGTTGCTAATATTCTAAGAGCAAGGAATAGAATTCGTTGCTAAACGTAGAAATTAGCAACGAATAAATATCGTTGCTAACTTAGCAAGAAATAATGGGTCGTTGTTAAATGTAGAAATTAGCAACGAAATCAACTTCTTTCAATTTTTACGACCAAATACAAATTTCGTTGCTATTTTAGCAACGAATTACAAAATTTCATTGCTAAATTTATTTAGCATCGGGCGTTTCAGTTTCGACTTTATTTCGTTGCTAATTTCGTTGCAAACACGAATTAGCAGCGATTTTAAGGCAGTTAGCAACGAAAAATGGTCGTTGCAATTTGCGGTTTTTCTAGTAGTGTCTAAATTCATAAAATCATGAATCACATAAATGTACATTCACATACATGCAAATTTATGTAAATGGTCACATCAGAGTTCAGAGATGTAAATGTACGTGACATTTACATATCATTATTATAATGTTAATAAAAATATATTTATGAAAAAAAAATTTTAAGGTGGTACCTTCTGGTTTGCTGCATAATGAGTGGTACTCTCTCGAAACACACACACACACACACACACATACATATATATATATATATATATATAGTGTTAGGTTCTATGGGGAACATGTATGCTGATAACTATTGGATCAAAGTCATCTTGTGATGCAAAATGCATGTGTATTTGTTGATGCAACATCTCAGATGCATCTATCGAAAGGTAGTTTCGGAAAAAATATATATTTAGATTAATCAAATTTAATTTATATTAATTGAATATTCCATCAAATGATTAAACAATAATATCTAAAGAAATTTAACTAATACACTTCAAAATTTAACAAAAACTATAAAAATTCAACAAAAATGGTGAACATGTCGATGCATCGTTCAATAAAAAAATTATACAAATTCAAAAATTATAAATCTTCATTGTATGAGCCAGTCGATGCACCACGGTTATCATAACACGATGCACAGTAGAACTTCAGGTTCATCATCTTCGTGTTGGTTCATCGTTTGTGTTCATTATCTTCGTGGAGATCACGATGCATCATTGTTGTTCATCCTTCATCATCTTTGTGTTCAACGTGTCCATCAATCCATCATCGTGATGCATCTCCTCATCGTGAATTACCATGAACATCAAACAACCTTCGAACCACCATTCAATTTTCATGAACAGACTTCGTTGATCCTTAAATTTGTCTTCTTCACATCGTCTACGTTCATACGTTCAACGTGATAGATCGTCTTCATCATTGTTCATCTCATCATCTTCATCTCATCACATCTCCATCTTTATTCATCTTTATTTATCTCTATTTATCGCATCATCTTCATCACATACAACAACAATGCATAGCAACATTGAAAGTGGATGCCAATTGTGAATGGTGGCCGGCGAGTTTGAGGTTCCCCATTGAACCTCTCTCTCTCTCTCTCTCTCTCTCTCTCTCTCTCTATATATATATATATATATATATATATATATATATATATATATATATATATATATATATATATATATATATATATATATATATATATATATATATATATATGGGTGAATTCAATAGAAATCTGTATGCATCGGAGAACCCGTGCACCACTTTATAGCCATGGGATCAGGTGATGCATCACGCAGAAAGTCGATGCATCACGCGAGAATTTTATGCATCACGCGAGGAATTCGATGCATCACGCAGAAATTGTGATGCATTTGTGGTGGTGCATGAAGGTTTTCCAAGGTATTCTGATGCATGTTGGTTTTTTAATGAACCTCTCTCTCTACATATATACATACATATATATATATATATATATATATATATATATATATATATATATATATATATATATATATATATATATATATATATATATATATATATATATATATATATATATAAATAAGGGGGAGTTCAATGAAAAACCAACATGCATCGGAAAACCTTGAGAAACCTCCATGCTCACTACAAATATATTACAGTTCTCACGTGATACATCAAATTCTTGCGTGATGCATCGACTTTCTGCGTGATGCATCACTTGATTCAATGGTTATAAATTGATTCCCGGATTTTCCGATACATATAGGTTTTCCATTGAAACCACCCCTATATATATATATATATATATATATATATATATATATATATATATATATATATATATATATATATATATATATATATATATATATATATATATATATATATATATATATATATATATATGGTCAGGTTCTATGGGGCACCTGTATGCATTGTGCACTTTGGGAACCTGTATGCACCGTTAGATCTTGAATTTTAATGGTTCAGATTGTAGTGGCAAAAGGGTAATTAACTTGAAAATGGGTGCACGGGTGCATAACTTCTCGCGCGCGGAAGGGCAAAATCGGAAGATGCTTGAATTCAGATAATATACTATCCGAATCTAAATAAACATGATGCATCTTCATCCAATTTATTGGATTCTTATTCAAACACGATGCATCTTCATCCAATTCAATTTCAAACATGATGCATTTCGACCATATTCATCCTCTTCTTTGTTCCATCATTATGCATCACCAAAATCGTGACGCATTTCGGCCATATTCATCATCGTCTTTGTTCCATCATTATGCATCACCAGAATCGTGATGCATTTCGACATTTAAACGTGTTAATTTCGTGATGCATCTCTGAAATTTAAACGTGTTCATCAACGTTTGAGAGAAAGGGAAAGAGAAAGAGAGAGAGAAAAGTGGAAGAATTTATGGAAAGGTGGTTGATCATTTTATTTAGTTTCCTAAATAAATGATAAATATTAAATTAAATCTTATAATTTAACAATATATAATTAAGCATTCCCAAAATGCCCTTAATGCACCATTTGTAAACAAGCAATGCATTTTTGGTTCCCATTTGGTTCCCGATGCATATGGTGCCCCATTGAACCTCATATATATATATATATATATATATATATATATATATATATATATATATATATATATATATATATATATATATATATATATATATATATATATATATATATATATAGGGGTGGGTTCAATGGAAAACCACTATCCACCTGAAAACTATGGAAACCTACGCAAACCGTCCGATTTGGTGCATTTCATGAAAAACGCGGTGGCATGATCGTAAATAAGGTGATGCATCACGCGAAATTTTGATGCATCACGCGGGAAATTTGGTGCATCATGCGGGATTTTGATGCATTACGTGGGGAATTTGATGCATTTGTGGTGGTGCAGTGCGGTTTTCACAAGTTTTCAAGTGCATTGTGGTTTTTCATTGAACCTCTATATATATATATATATATATAGACACACGTATGTCTGTGTGTGTATTTGTGTGTGTGCGTGGAAAGTGATCAATACCTACTTTGATCGAAGCACAACTGGCGGCGAATCGGTGTGTAGACTTTGAGTTGTATACATAATTCAATATTATTGAATCCGTACCAATTTTGGGTCTCAAAATCAATATTTCAACTTCAAGATAAGACAAACGTACCGTTATTTAGTCAATGGTTTTCTATAATAATAATATTTATATCTGATACAAAAAAAAAAATAAAAAACAATTTATAGTAAGAGAAATTAATAGTTTTGAGATTTTTATTATGAAATAATTGGTTGGCTTAACTCGAATATTCAAAATAATATGCTTAAGTCTGTCATGGTAATATGTATTAAAATTAAAATATATGAGAAATAAAAATTAATGATATTCATGAATTGCATAAGGGAACTAGGAGTGTACAACGATTCAAAATCGACCCGTATAAAACTGAAAACTGAAAATCAAAAATTTGAAAAGATTAGATACGTGAATCAGACTAGGGTTCGCTTTCAAGCTAGTTTGAACCTGATTTTCTTACTTTGATAAAGAAAAAAACAAAACTGGATCTAGACTGGAGCGAACCGAATCAAACCAAAAATTGACTTCCATAGATATGATGGACCGAGAACCCAACGTTATACAACCAGTGGAATCTCGTTCTAGTTCGATGCCTAATTCAGTTTACTAGCATTGAATCATTGAATTCTCACCTCGAATCCAAATACACATATATATACACTTACAAAAACCAATTTCAAAATCCACAAATTACACAAACACAGACGAATGGGTGTTTAAAAATCTGATAGCATATGCTCCCATAGATATTTCTTGATTTTGAAACATATGCCTCAACATCGAATTACGTTTATCAAACTACAAATCAGACAAATCTATTCATCAATTTGTGAATGAATAGATAATTTAAGTCAAGCGACATTGGTGGAATTAATGAGATAGCTAAACAGAAAGTGCACAGGGATATGATGATGATGGTCGATGAAGGTCGTGTCAGTAGCCGACGAAAGAGGGTGCAAGTCGCTGGTGGTGGGTTAGGCTATCGTCTCCTAACTATGATCGAAAAGGAAGTAGAAGTGATTTAATGCAAGATAAACATCTAAAAACTCTACTAGCAACCAAGTGCAAAGTTAAAGCTTAGATATGATACAAAAACCGCAAGAAACCTGGTTTTTGGGTAACTTATAATAAAATTTGCTTCGTACCAAGGGTTCTTTTATACTTTCTATAATATAGTGATGCTTTTTAAAATTTGACCATAATATAGTATTAAAATTTGATAAAATATATAATAAACTATGAAGAAATCTGAAAATTTTATATAAAGCTAATAGTTTCGTACTTAGGGTTCTTTTATACTTTCACTTGCGATTTCTTGTCGACACATATCCGACTAACCCTCTCCTCCACACACCTCTCTGAATGACCTCTTCTCCGATATAATTAGTTTGTACAATGTTATCAATTTCTCCGGTTGTTCCTCTTGAGTGACTCTTTCAACTCAATTTTATGTACGCTTTCACACATTTAAACGCAGTTTCCTTTTTTTTTTTTTTTCTTTTTGTTCTTGAACGAGATTTGTTATGTACTTATAATCGCTGTTGACTCGATTTGTGAATAATCTTGTTAGTACATAATTAGCTTGATTAATTTAACAATTCCATGCCTTGAATTGTGTTTTTTTATCACATATATTAACTTGATGAATTACTCATTTATCTGATAAATTTAAACACGCAGTGCAATAACTTCAAATATCTTGAACTCATGACGAATGCTTTGAACTTCTAGAATGGTTTTAAAGAAAGTATAAGCTCTTTATGTAATATACGTAGAGTTTTTAGATTGTATTATTTGTTCAAAGCATAGAAAAAGAATTACCTCTGAATTTATAATATACGTAGAGTTTTTAGATTGAATGGTTTGAATTGTGTTATTTGTTATGTACTTTTGAATTTAAACACGCCTTTCGCATTTGAGCATTCGTCTTCAATTCTATGGTGTAGCTTTCTTGAATTTGTAAATGTCAAATTCTTATATACAATTTTGTATTTCCGGCATAGAAAAAAAGTAATCGTCCATTTTCAGATGATAGTGTACTAATTAGTAACTCGTTTTTAAAGTAAACAATGAAAAATGAGAACTATAAAATGTAATTTGTTTTGTTTCGTAATGAGTAATGTTGAAACACTTGTGAAGACCACTCCTTACGGGGCAGTTCTCACGAGTCTAGGTCCCACATCATGCAATACGATATCAATCAAACTAAGATAGAGTAATTTTAGATGTGGAATTATAAATTACAGTACAAACTATTAAGATTTAAGTTTAATACAGATTAAGTTTTTAAATTAAACTTATAAAAGGCACAAGTCTAATCTAATTCATGTCATCATATAATCAAAATAAATCTACCCAGATCACCATAATATCGTCATCCAATTAATACCAAAATGGGGTCGCTGAGTAGAGGTCTATGAAACTTCTGTCTTGAGCGTGTAAGACCTAAGAACTAGGTCCGGCAGGTGACTTTCCTTTGTCTTTTCCTGTAAAAATGTAAGTGTAGCAACCGTAAGCAAAGCTTAGTGAGTAAATAGATTTTCAAATTAACATGTAATGTCAAGCGGATCATCAGTCTAGCGTGATATGTATTGGCTGCCGCTAAAGCCCTCATGATTGAGACATAGAAGTCATAGAGTCGGATGATGCTCAAGCCACGCTCACGCTTAAATCGTGGGGATCAGCCACATACTGGGCTAGCGACCAGTAAATCAACGTGGCGGAACATCGGAGGTCATTACCAATTCAATAGAATTGGTGAAATAGCCAGGTCTAGAACAATAGACCAACAAGGCTAGTCAAGCTGAATCAAATGTCAAAGTATTTGCAATGACGAAGCATATGTAATCAGTGTCATGATAGCAATAATCTCAAAGTAATGTAATATCAGGAATGAACTATAAATGCAATGACATAAGAAATGATAATCAAATAGCTATCATGATCCACTGGGCAACACCCAACCATGGTGCGCACAGGTCACAATCCAGCTGATAATATGAATGTCAATCAATCTAGCATCAACAATATGTCTCAACCGGAAGTTCAAGCATGTTAAATCTGAATATCTATAACTCACAGTGTTGGGTCTTTATCAAACAGATGTAAAATCTGCCACCTGAGTTATCTCAGGATTTTATCTCAATCTGTTCTCTGTCAAATCAAATCTTTGACCCACTTTATAAATCTTTAAATCTTTGTTCAGAATTTCACTGAACCTGTCCAGAATTATCATAACAATCTTTTGTCAATATCAACATCTTTTATCTTTAAAATCTTTATTTTATCTGATTCTGATAACTTGTTTATTCATAAATCATCTTTCATTAATATTCTTTGTTTCATAAATTTTCAAGGGTCAATATATATATATTAATATATATATATATATATATATAATTATTTTACTAACTATCTTGTTATTTCATACGTTGTCCAAATGTTTTATTCCTTATATTAAAATTTAAGGAGTGGGTTTCGAATTTATATATTAAATTCGAATATGTATGTAAATTCGAAGGCATCATTTTCGAATATATAATAAATTAAATCATGTATACTAAAATCAATTCCATGGCTTCTGACTCAAATTCGAATTCGAATATATAATAAATTAAATCATGTATACTAAAATCAATTCCATGGCTTCTGACTCAAATTCGAATTTCAACATTAAATTCGAATACCACATTTCGAATTTAATGCCAACACCTAACTCCTTTCGAATTTATTAAATTCGAATCAAGCATTTCGAATTTAATAATTGATTTCGAATATATTTTCGGATTTAACTAAATTTCGAGTTTGTTCTATGTATTTTCGAGTTTGTTCTTGACATCTCGAATTTGTTCATAATTTATAGCTTTAAAACACACATTTCTTAGTTAAAAATCACGAATATGATAAATATTAATCCTAGGTTCGATTATAATATACAAATTCTAGTTAAACTCCATCAAAATAGCTTTAAATTTCATAAAAATGATAAATTCGAACTTATTGTTCAAAACCGAAAAATATAAAAAAACTTAAGAAATCGATTTTTACCTCTAATTTCGTACGAATCGAATATGTGACAGCAGATTCGTGTAGTATTCTCCGAGATCCTTCTAACGATATATAAAGCTTGATAATCGGCCGGTCGGTTTGGGAGATAATTTAGAGAGAAGGTAGAGAGAGAGAGTGTAGAGAGAGAGTGTGTAGAGAGAGAGAGAGAGTAAAAGTGTTTAAATGAATAATAAATCTCGTTTATATACTTCATCTAGTTATATTTGCTAGTTAACCCACTTTTATATTTGTATCTTATATCTTTTTTATTTAATTATCTTTAATAATTTATTAAATCATAATTTAATATTTATATAATTTAATTAAATATTTCATAACTTAATTAAATTATAATTCAAATAATGTAATAATATTACATTATCGGTTCAAATACTGATTTTAAGACTAGATAAAAAGTTAGGTTGTTACAGAATGGGCTCCACCACGCACAAACTTCGTCCCTGAAGTTAGCTATGTTCGAATAGACTTGGATATGTTGCTTTCATAACATCTTCAGATTCCCAAGACTGATGCGAACCTTTGTGGTGTTTCCACTGGACGGGCACCATCTGTATCTCTTTGTTTCTAAGCTTCTTCATCTTCGAGTCCAGAATACATTCTGGCTCTTCAACCACTCGAAGCTTTTCATCAATCTGCAAGTTAACGTGTGGTATTTGAACTTCTCTTTCATCTGCTAAGCTCTTTCTCAAATGACTAACATGGAATACCGGATGTATTCCAGATAAGTCCGCTGGCAGTTCAAGACGATAAGATTGATTTCCTATCTTTTCGACAATCTTGAACGGACCGATGAATCTCGGAGCTAGCTTGTTTCTCTTTATGAATCTTACCACATTCTTCATTGGAAATACTTTCAGCATCACCCAATCGTTAACCGCAAAACTGATAGATCTGTGTCGATTGTCATAATATGACTTCTGCCTGCTTTGAGCTTCAAGATTGTTTCTTCTGACAAGTTGAATCTTCTCATGAGTCAACTGTAGAAGGGCAGGACCCGCTATTGGCGATTCGCCTGTTTCACGCCAACAGGTAGGAGTTCTGCATTTTCTTCCATATAAAGCTTCAAAAGGAGTCATCTTGATCGTTGAATGTTAACTGTTATTATATGAGAATTCGACCAACGGCAAGTGGTCATCCCAGTTACCACCTAGATCAAGAATGCAGTACTTATAGAAATCCGAGTACCCATCCCTTCTTGCAATGCTTGCCAGAATCTCGAAGTGAAACGACTATCACGATCAGAGACGATTGATTCAGCACACCATGTCGAGAAATGATTTCAGTAATGTACATCTGTGCCAATCTATCAAGGGAGTTTGTCTCTTTCATCGGTATAAAGTGAGCTGACTTCGTTAATCGGTCCACGACTACCCAGATGGAGTCGTGCTGTCTTTTGGTTTTCGGCAACTTCGTGACGAAGTCCATTGTTATATGCTCCCACTTCCACTCAGGAACTGGCAGTGGTTGCATATTCCCGAAGGGTTTCTGGTGTTCTGCCTTAACCATCTGACAGATTCTGCAGCTTTCAACATATCGACCGATGTCTTTCTTCATTCCTGGCCACCAGTAATCAGCTTTCAGATCGAAATACATCTTTGAGCTGCCAGGATGAACAGATAATTTGGACTTGTGAGCTTCAGATAGAAGAGTGCTACGGACTGAACCATACTTAGGGATCCAGATTCGGTTTCCCTTGAGACAATGAAGTCCCAAATGATTCAGAGTTAGAAATTGTAGTTGCCCTTTAAGATCTTCAGAACAGAGATTCTCTTCTTTCAGTGCTTCAGCTTGAGCAACTCTGATGTCTTCAATAAGATCAGAAGAGAATATAACCGGAGTTAGGGCATAACAGCACTTTTCTGGATAAACTTTTCTACTCAAAGCATCCGCGACAACATTAGCTTTGCCGGGATGATATAGGATCTCGCAATCATAGTCCTTGATAAGCTCCAAGGACCGTCGATGTTTCATATTCAGATCCTTTTGAGTAAAAAGATGTTTGAGACTCTTAGGATTGGTGTAGAGCTGACACCAAATCCTATAAAGGTAATGCCGCCAGATTTTCAGTGCAAAGGTAACGGCAGCCAACTCAAGATCATGAGTTGGTACACTTTTCTCGTAGTCTTTCAATTGCCTTGAAGCGTAGGCAATAACTTTTCCCCTTTGCATCAGAACACATCCTAAGCCAGTAGCAGATGCGTCGCTGTAAACGACAAAGTCATCATTGCCTTCTGGTAAAGCTAGGATCGGCGCTTGAATAAGCTTTTGTTTCAAAGTTTCGAATGCCTCTTGCTGTTTATCTGCCCATACGAAAGGTGTATTCTTTCGTGTTAGCGTTGTAAGCGGCACAGCAATCTTCGAGAAGTCCTTTATGAATCGTCGATAATAACCGGCCAATCCAAGGAAACTTCTTATTTCGGAGGCATTGCGAGGCGTTTGCCATTTTTGAACGGTCTCGACTTTAGACGGATCAACAGAAATACCTTCGCCAGGAACAACATGGCCAAGGAATTGAATCTGTCTGAGCTAGAATTCGCACTTAGAAAATTTTGCATAGAGTGTTTCTTTTCTCAGTAACTCTAGCAATCGTCGCAGATGAATAGAATGATCAGCCTCCGTTTTGGAGTAAATCAGAATATCGTCTATGAATACGATAACTGACTTATCCAGCATCGGTCTGCACATGCGATTCATGAGATCCATGAACGCCGCTGGTGCATTTGTTAAGCCGAACGGCATCACGAGAAATTCGTAATGACCGTATCTTGTTCGGAAGGCTGTCTTTGGAACATCCTCATCTCTGACTTTTAATTGATGATACCCAGAACGAAGATCGATTTTCGAGAAGTAGCTGGCTCATTGTAGCTGATCAAACAGATCATCGATCCTGGGCAGAGGATATTTATTCTTTATAGTAACTTTGTTCAACTCGCGGTAGTCGATGCACATACGGAAAGTTTCGTCTTTCTTTTTGACAAATAAGACAGGTGCACCCCACGGAGATGAACTCGGTCGGATAAACCCCTTTTCCAACAGCTCTTGCAACTGCTTTGACATTTCCTGCATTTCTGCAGGTGCAAGTCTGTAAGGAGCTTTTGCAATGGGAGCCGCACCAGGAACTAAGTCAATGCCGAATTCGACTTGACGTTCTGGTGGCACTCCAGAAATATTATCGGGAAAGACGTCTGGAAACTCACAGACGATAGGAATGTCAGCTAGGGTTTTCTTTTCAGAGTTAGATTCAGAAGAGACGTAGCACAGATAAGATTCGTGACCCTTAGACAAACATTTGTGAGCTTTCTCTACAGAAATGAAGTAGTGAGCACCTTTTCTTTTCTCTCCTTTGATCTCCAATACTCGGCCGTCTGAGAACTTGATTCTGATGATCCGACGGTTGCATACGATCGTTGCTTTGTTGTTCATTAGCCAGTCCATGCCGATGATAACGTCAAACTCTTTTAGCGGAATTGGTATAAGATCGAGGTTGAATACAATATTATTTACGAGCAGGGTGCAGTTTCGGTAGACAGAATCAGCCACAACGTAGTTGTTACTGGCTATCTCGATATCAATTACAACAGGAAGCTTTGACGGGGATTTAGATAATCTTGATGCAAAAGAAGTCGATATAAAAGAACGACTAGCGCCAGAATCAAATAATACACGAGCAGGTATCGTATTTAACAGAAACGTACCGGTAACTACGTCAGGTGTTTCTCTCGCTTCTTCTGCTGTTATCTGAAACGCACGTGTCCTTGCTGTCGGAGTTGCAGCAGAACTCTTTACTGTAGAACCTCCCGCTGATGATTGCGACTGAAATCGTTGCTCGCTGCGACACTGATACATGAAATGTCCTCTTTTCCCGCATTTCGCACATCCACGTCCTTGCTGTGGGCACTCTTCACTGCTATGACCAATTCGGTTACACGCAAAACAAGTAACATCATCTGGGTTACACAGTCCCATATGTGACTTTCTGCATCTCTTGCAGAATCGAGGTTCGTTTGTAAGTGAATACGCTTGGGCTTTCGGTTGGGATTATTGAGATTGCTGAGTCTGAGATTTGTTTGGCCTGAAAAATCTGCCGAATCTCTGCTTCTTTGGGGGAGATGGACACGTCGGATTCGCTGATGAAGCATAAAGCTGATCGCCGTACTCTAAATAACCCCTCTCGATCTGTCTAGCTGCTTTAACCATATCTAAGTAACTCTTGTATTTTATCGCACTCATCGGATGTCGGTATCTCGGGTTGAGCCCTCCGCGGAATCTATTCATCTTCCTTTCCTCAGTAGCTACTTGATACGAAGAGTAGCCGCACAATCGTGAGAATTCATGCTCGTATTCATCAACAGTCTTTGTTCCTTGAGTCAGCTGCATCAGTTGTACTTCCATCTTGTCTTGCTAGTCGACTGGACAGTACTTTGCGTTAAACTTATCGAGAAACTGATCCCATTCCAAAGTCTGAATCACCTCCTCTCCATAGATACTCCTCTGAGTCTTCCACCAAGCACGAGCAGCACCGACGAACAAAGCGGATGCATAGCTTACTTTCTTGGAGTCTAAGCAATCAGAAATCCTGAAGATTTCTTCAGTGTGGCTAATCCAATCCATCGCATGAATTGGATTAACTGTTTCTTCAAAATTCAAAGCACCGCTAGCTTTGAAATTTTTAAACTTGCAACCTTTTGGCTGAGCAATTTGGGTTTCAGGATTTGTGTTATCAGAATCAGATTCATTAGTCTGGACTTGCTTTTCTTTTCGCTTATTCTTTTTATCTTCCTGTCTTTTAGCTTCGGCCTCATCTCTGGCCTGAAACTGTTCTTGCATTATTTTATTTTGTTGCTCAGAGTGTTGGGCTAAAAGTTGTTGCGTCATTTCGAACATTTGTTGTGGGGTCATGTTGATTGGTATGTCACTTGATCCTGATCCTGACATCTTCTACAAAAAATTAAAATCATTTAACTATCAGTCTATAGACTTAGATCTATGTACCCTTTTTCCCATCCTAATAGTCTGTACATCCTATCTCAGTTCAAACCACCTAAATGATTGATACATATGTATTGCTTCAGTTTGAGACCAAGTATACTCACGTAATACTTGATTCACTCAAACTATGGGCTCTGATACCATCCTGTGAAGACCACCCCTTACGGGGCAGTTCTCACAAGTCTAGGTCCCACATCATGCAATACGATATCAATCAAACTAAGATAGAGTAATTTTAGATGCGGAATTATAAATTACAGTACAAACTGTTAAGATTTAAGTTTAATACAGATTAAGTTTTTAAATTAAACTTATAAAGGGCACAAGTCTAATCTAATTCATGTCATCATATAATCAAAATAAATCTACCCAGATCACCATAATATCGTCATCCAATTAGTACCAAAATGGGGTCGCTGAGTAGAGGACTATGCAACTTCTGTCTTGAGCGTGTAAGACCTAAGTACTAGGTCCGGCAGGTGACTTTCCTTTGTCTTTTCCTGTAAAAATGTAAGTGTAGCAACCGTAAGCAAAGCTTAGTGAGTAAATAGATTTTCAAATTAACATGCAATGTCAAGCGGATCATCAGTCTAGCGTGATATGTATTGGCTGCCGCTAAAGCCCTCATGATTGAGACATAGAAGTCATAGAGTCGGATGATGCTCAAGCCACGCTCACGCTTAAATCGTGGGGATCAGCCACATACTGGGCTAGCTACCAGTAAATCAACGTGGCGGAACATCGAAGGTCATTACCAATTCAATAGAATTGGTGAAATAGCCAGGTCTAGAACAATAGACCAACAAGGCTAGTCAAGCTGAATCAAATGTCAAAGTATATGCAATGATGAAGCATATGTAATCAGTGTCATGATAGCAATAATCTCAAAGTAATGTAATATCAGGAATGAACTATAAATGCAATGACATAAGAAATGATAATCAAATAGCTATCATGATCCACTGGGCAACACCCAACCATGGTGCGCACAGGTCACAATCCAGCTGATAATATGAATGTCAATCAATCTAGCATCAACAATATGTCTCAACCGGAAGTTCAAGCATGTTAAATCTGAATATCTATAACTCACAGTGTTGGGTCTTTATCAAACAGATGTAAAATCTGTCACCTGAGTTATCTCAGGATTTTATCTCAATCTGTTACTGTCAAATCAAATCTTTGACCCACTTTATAAATCTTTAAATCTTTGTTCAGAATTTTACTGAACCTGTCCAGAATTATCATAACAATCTTTTGTCAATATCAACATCTTTTATCTTTAAAATCTTTATTTTATCTGATTCTGATAACTTGTTTATTCATAAATCATCTTTCATTAATATTCTTTGTTTCATAAATTTTCAAGGGTCAATATATATATATATATATATATATATATATATATATATATATATATATATATATATATATATATATATATATATATATATATATATATATATATATATATATATAGAATATGGTTCGTGTGAGTACCTAAAAAATGCAGAGTACCGTGAGTACCTGTGAACACACGGGTTTTAGATGTGAACATGCTCCGAAAAAAAGTTTTTTTTTTAATTTTTTTTTCATATTAATTTAGATACAAATAATATAAGCCTATTCGTAAAAGAATTACACACATTCACACTTTCTAGCCTCTTAAAAGTCATGTGAACGTGAAAAAATTCATGTGAACATGCTTAGCTGTGAACATACATTCACAACAGTGCAGTTCATGTGAACTTGCACGTTTCACATAGTTATAGTGTGTGTTTAGGTGTGATTTTTTGCAAGTAGTCTTATATTATTAATTTAAACATGATTATGAAAAAAAATTTCAAAAAAAATGGTTTTAAGCGAGGTACCTCCGGTACTCCGCAAAACTAGTGGTACTCATTTGAACCCTATATATATATATATATATATATATATATATATATATATATATATATATATATATATATATATATAGATTTGGGTTCAAATGAGTACCACTAGTTTTGCGGAGTACCGGAGGTACCTCGCTTAAAACCATTTTTTTTGAAATTTTTTTTCATAATCATGTTTAAATTAATAATATAAGACTACTTGCAAAAAATCACACCTAAACACACACTAGAACTATGTGAAACGTGCAAGTTCACATGAACTGCACTGTTGTGAACGTATGTTCACAGCTAAGCATGTTCACATGAATTTTTTCACGTTCACATGACTTTTAAGAGGCTAGAAAGTGTGAATGTGTGTAATCTTTTACGAATAGGCTTATATTATTTGTATCTAAATTAATATGAAAAAAAATTACAAAAAAAAAACTTTTTTTCGGAGCATGTTCACATCTTAAACCCGTGTGTTCACAGGTACTCACGGTACTCTGCATTTTTTAGGTACTCACACGAACCATATTCTATATATATATATATATATATATATATATATATATATATATATATATATATATATATATATATATATATATATATATATATATATATATAATTATTTTACTAACTATCTTGTTATTTCATACGTTGTCCAAATGTTTTATTCCTTATATTCAAATTTAAGGAGAGTTTCGAATTTATACATTAAATTCGAATATGTATGTAAATTCGAAGGCATCATTTTCGAATATATAATAAATTAAATCATGTATACTAAAATCAATTCCATGGCTTCTGACTCAAATTCGAATTCGAATATATAATAAATTAAATCATGTATACTAAAATCAATTCCATGGCTTCTGACTCAAATTCGAATTTCAACATTAAATTCGAATACCACATTTCGAATTTAATGCCAACACCTAACTCCTTTCGAATTTATTAAATTCGAATCAAGCATTTCGAATTTAATAATTAATTTCGAA
The DNA here is from genome assembly GCA_020465985.1 of Centrapalus pauciflorus. Classification (NCBI taxonomy): domain Eukaryota; kingdom Viridiplantae; phylum Streptophyta; class Magnoliopsida; order Asterales; family Asteraceae; genus Centrapalus; species Centrapalus pauciflorus. The sequence continues at coordinate 413,321 of JAANYP010000029.1, forward strand.
TATATTTTCGAATTTAACTAAATTTCGAGTTTGTTCTATGTATTTTCGAGTTTGTTCTTGACATCTCGAATTTGTTCATAATTTATAGCTTTAAAATATACATTTCTTAGTTAAAAATCACGAATATGATAAATATTAATCCTAGGTTCGATTATAATATACAAATTCTAGTTAAACTCCATCAAAATAGCTTTAAATTTCATAAAAATGATAAATTCGAACTTATTGTTCAAAACCGAAAAATATAAAAACTTAAGAAATCGATTTTTACCTCTAATTTCGTACGAAATCGAATATGTGACAGCAGATTCGTGTAGTATTCTCCGAGATCTTTCTAACGATATATAAAACTTGATAATCGGCCGGTCGGTTTGGGAGATAATTTAGAGAGAAGGTAGAGAGAGAGAGAGTGTGTGTAGAGAGAGAGAGAGAGTAAAAGTGTTTAAATGAATAATAAATCTCGTTTATATACTTCATCTAGTTATATTTGCTAGTTAACCCACTTTTATTTTCGTATCTTATATCTCTTTTATTTAATTATCTTTAATAATTTATTAAATCATAATTTAATATTTATATAATTTAATTAAATATTTCATAACTTAATTAAATTATAATTCAAATAATGCAATAATATTACATTATCGGTTCAAATACTGATTTTAAGACTAGATAAAAAGTTAGGTTGTTACAACACTGATACAACACGATAAACATTTGTACAATTATGGAAACTAATTTCTAAAGAATTTGTCTCTGGTTCAGCCACAGCAAGCAACATGCCTAAATGCATATACACATACAACACATAAAAAAACAGACGACTGAAGGGAGGATAGATAATGTAACATTACTTGTATTATTATTTTGATTAAAAATAATAATTATAAAGTGATAATACTGATAAGATAGTCAATTTATATAAAATTTTTATGTATCTTAAAATTTTGTTGTGTACAAATCACTTTTCAAATATTAAAAAAAAACTCTAGAAGCATAACTCTTGGCCATTAGTGTTAAAAGACTTTGAAGGTTCAAAAAGATAGACCGCGACCATTTAAAATATAAATACTGAAAACAAGGTTCAAGATAAGGCGAACTATTCATAAGTCAATGTTTTTAAATTTCAACAATATTTATATTTATTTGTGCAATTAAACAAAACAGTTTAATAATAAATAATAATAAATAAAAAGTGAAATGTGGGATTCTTTTATTAAATTACGTTAGAGGCCAGGTTAATTTAATTATTCACCGACATATATACACATAATTTAAAGACATGTGCGATCATTGATCTCTGTACACAAATATGTTGCCTTTTTTTAATTACATGACTTAATTAACCCTTAAAATAAGAACTTAAAACACCTTATTTTTAAGGGTAGTCTATTTACACCTCATGATGGGTAGAAAAAAAAAAGTTAGGTTGATCTTAAATGGTATCTGTCATTTTTTTATTGGCTAATTAATTATAAAAAATTGATTTTTAATAATATAGTATTAATGATGAGGTAGAATTAGACATTTATGGTGTGAGAATGGTAGCACCCTATTTTTAATTCTTTCCATCATGGTTACCGAAATCGCGATTTAAATCGTAGGATCGTACGATCCTACAAGTGGAACTGATCAGGATCGCTAGTAGGATCGATTTTGGGTATGATCATAAGCAAGATCGTAGGATCGTTAGTAAGATCGTAGGATCGTATGACGATCCGATCCTACATACAGTTTGTTTTCGTAAGCAAGATCGTAGAATCGTTAGTAAGATCGTAAGATCGTACACGTGTATTTCAAATTTTTTATGACTTGTGAATGGATGTACGAAAATAACTTTCTTTATTATTATCTTTAATTAAAGTTTGAATGCTCTATGAAAATGTCTAACTATCTTTTGATTGAGAACTAGTTTATAACCCACGTATTACGTGGATATTTTTAATTAAATTTATTTATATAAAATGTATATGAGTAAATATAAAAACATACAAAACTAATAATTGTGTTTATTTTTTATTATTTACAGATTAAAAAATAGAGTATATTTATCTTTTTTAAAATATTAAATTGTATTTATCTTTTATTTTTTATTAGTTGTAATTATCTTTTTGGTGAACGTAAAGGTGACACGTGACATTTGATGTTTTCCTTTATTATACATAATAATAATAATATCCACAACTAATTCAAATTTTTATATTTGGATCTAATTATGATTATTATGAATAATGATGATAGATATTTATTTTAGATAAACATTAAATTTAAATGTTACAAAATCTAATTTATTACTAATTAATTAATTGAAAAAATAAAGTCAAAAGTTAATGCAATTAAGTTAAGATGTTAAATTTAGAAAAAAAGGAGGAAAAATAAAATTTTCTTGTATTGTAGGAGTGACATATGACATGAATTGTTTTGTTTTATTATAATACATAAGTTAATCAACCCATGTATTACATGGGTTGATTTGGAAAATACATATCTTTTATATTATAATAAATTATTATAAAATTTATATATAATTAAAATAAAATTTTTTTGAAAGCTAGTTAAATTAAAGATAAAAAATACTTAGTTGTTTGATATTAAATAAAAAAATATTATTATATTGTATTATTGAAAACAGATGATATGTGTTTGCAAAAAATGTTTTTTTTTAATTTTTATTAACTTCAAATATGAAATATCAATGTAACAAACAAAAAACTTCAATTATGAGAATGTGTATATATTTTGAAAATGATAAAATATAAAGACGAAATATCTGAAAATCAACAATCAAAATTTATCATATTCACGATTGAAGTTTTGTCATAAATCTTGATAGCAAAATAATTAACAAAAAATTTTAACTTTTATTACTACACTACTACATTTAAATCCAAATTTTCACATTTGAATTTAACTATGATCATTAAGGATAATAATGACACATATTTATTTTAGGTAAATATTATTTTAATATTAATTCATTAATGAAATAATTAAAATCAAAATTTAATGTAATTAAGTTAATGTAGTAAATTTGGAAAATGAATTTAAAAAAATGACATAGGTATAATTATTGATTTTAATTAAGGGTATAAGAGACATTTCATAAATAATTATGAGTTGTTATTAATCTGGACCATTGATTTCTTTCCATCCAATGGTCCAGAAACTCCAAGTGGTTTTCTTATTATATATAGTATAGATTACTTTCTTTATGAACACGATTTTTTTTTTTTTGATGGAAATGACTCTCTTTGTTTGTGATAAAATACTGTGATATATAATATTTAATTTCGGTAGGATCTTACGATCACGATCCGATCCTACGATCTCGATCTTGCAATGACAAAAACGATCCTAGGTAAGATCTCGATCTTGACAACCTTGCTTTCCATGTCTCTCTCTCATATACATACATACATACATACATACATACACACACACACATACATACATATACACACACACACAGATATATATATATATATATATATATATATATATATATATATATATATATATATATATATATATAATTAGGTTCATCAGCGTACCTATGAGATTCCAGCGTACCCTAATATGGATGATCATTCACATATATATTTTTTTGAATAAACATGAATAAGACAACATTATAAGATATTTTTTTCAAAAAGAGCAATATCATTATAAGATTCTAGCGTACCCTAATGTGAATGTCCTTTTTCATATAAATTTATATAATACTATTAAATAAGTAACTATTTTGCCACTTGTCATCATCTCATTCACATTAGGGTACGTTGGAATCTTATAGGTACGTTGATGAACCTAATCATATATAATTGAGAACTTTTATGCATCGAGGTACAAAGGAACCTATATCATCCATTAGATCAAAAAATTGTGTGGATCAGATTAATAGCAAAAGGGTAAATAGTTGGACAAATTTATGCATCTTGTGCAATATAGAAACAAACAAAGAAAGACATTTTGGGAATTTGCATATTTTATTAAATTTAATATTCAACAAATAATCAAATAATAAATGTTAAATTAATTCAATTGATACATTTCCAAATTTAACACAAATTACACAAATTCAAAAAACATGATGGAGATCGATGCATTTCATCATTAATCGTGTTTATCTATGCATCATGTTCAAAAAAGACGCATTTAACAAAAAAAAATACACAAATTAATTTATGTATCGTGTTCCACTTGTTCATCATTCATCTATGCATCGTGTTCGTCGTTCATATTCTTCATGCATTTATGCATCGTCATTGTTCATCATCCATCTATGCATTGTCATTGTTCATCATCCATCTATGCATCATCATTATTTATCGTTCTTCATCCATATATCTATGCATCGTGTCCTTTATAATCATCATCGGTTGCATCTCTTGTTATTGTTCATCATCATCGTTGTTCATCGTTAATCTTCGTCTTCAAATCATCATTACTAAGAAAATCATGAAGAACACGGTTAGAGAGAAAGTGAGAGAGAGAGAGAGAGAGAGAGAGAGAGAGAGAGATATGAGGAGGAAAATGAGGAATGTAGTTAATATGAGATTTTAATTCAAAATGTAACTCCTAATTATCTTTTAATGATTTTTAGAAATAAATTAATTACCATATATTTAGTTTTCCCTAAATGCCCTTTGTGCACCCTTGGTAGATTATCCGATGCACAAAAGTTTCTCGAGGTTCTCGATGCATAAAAGTTCTCAATTGAACCTCAATATATGTGTGTGTGTGTGTGTGTGTGTGTGTGTGTATATATATGTGTGTGTGTGTGTGTGTGTGTGTGTGTGTGTGTGTATGTGTGTGTGTGTGTGTGTGTAGGTTAAGGATCATTTGAGCACCATTTATAATTAATTAAGCACTGGTGAGCACCAATCATAATAAGTCTTTATACGTACAATTTTTTATATATACAAGTTTTGAACAAATAAAAATAACCTTTCAGTGGATTCATTACATTTATAGCTTTAATATACACAAGATTCATTAGATTCATTGCATTATCATGCTTTTATATATACAAGTTTCATCAGGTTTATTGCATTCATAAGTTTTAATATATAAAAGATTAATTAGATTGATCACATTTAAACTATGTAAATAAGTATATCTGTAACATGCAAATGTTTTAATTGATGCTAATTTGTTAAATATTTATTGGTGCTCTTGGTACTTATTATTAAATAGTGCTTCAATGATCCTCATTCTGTGTATGTATATTATTATAATAAAAATAAGTTATTAAAAGTAATAATGTAACATATGAGTTAATAAATTATATGATTAAATTAACAAGTAGGAAGTAATCATAAGCAAGTTAACTATACACAAAAATAGTTTCTTTTTATAAAGTAAACCCGTGCCTTTTATATAATGTGATAAAAACGCGTTACGTTTTTCTTTCTTACCTTTTTTTTTTTTTTTGTAGGACCCAATCACGAAACTCAAATAGGCCTACTTTGATTTTCATTCTACGTTAAAAAAGTAATAAATTCTGAGCATGTGGATATAAAAGTTCCCATGCATACCGATATTTGAATGAAAACGTGTATTTATTTTCATAAAATTTAAAATAACTATAAAGTTGTGTTTGAAAGAAAAAATCGAAAAAAGTTAAAGAAAATTAAGATAAAAATAAATGGTTTTTTAGACCATAAAATATATTCTTACTTTTTTCCCCTCTCGTTCTTCTTAACTGATGATATTCTTACTATCTTTCTTCTCATCGATGTATGTATATTAGTTTTCATTCATTTTTATTTCAAGCCGCTACAATGCCACCGCAGTTATAACCTTTTGCCATCACAATTATAACTTTTTTCGCCGCAGATCGGTAGTCACCGAAAGATGTTATCTTGCACAACCTCTCTTTGGTCACAAATCCATTACGGCCATGCTGCCACGGAATTTATCTTACCTTATATTATGTTGATTTTTTTATTGTGTTTCGTTCTGATTTGATCATACGGTTTCCTCTCACTCTAATCATCGGGGAGCATTATATGCATTAGGATTCAGTATAGATGATCTAACCCGAATGAATAGGTGATATTAGGATTCATCATAGTTTTCATTGTACCGATTGTACTCTACATGTCATGATCATTATAATACATTAAATCTTTGGAGTTTTCATTATTTTCACACACTTAACAACTTCCATAAAAATTTTTGTCTTCAGATAGCATTTGGTTCGTAAAAATGTCTCTGAAAAATATAAATTATATCAAATAATTTTAGAGTATGTCATTAACTAAAATTTGACTTCCTACCCATTCATATAATGGTACTGTATTGCCATGTTCTATCAACTTTTGTAATCCAAAACTAGTTCAAATTAAAAGATTAGAAGTTTTAAGGTAGTTCCAACTTTATCCCTTTACCTTTCATGTTTAATCAAAAAATTGCAGCCTAAAACTGATCAGTGAAATGTAGACCCAAACCACCAATAATCTAGCTTTCAAAAATAGTACCTAAATCAGTAAAAAAAAAAAAAAAACCAGAATCTGGAAGCCAAAATATAGCATCAAAACATTGTTGAGTCCATCCCAAAATTAGCTTCATTAATTTGCACCCATTCAACATTTCAACGGCCTTATAATGATGGGTTAAGTGTCATTTTGACTATCCAACTTTCAATTTTTTTTATTTAGTCATTAAACTATTTTTTGCCACTAAACTATTTTTAATGTATATATTTAACCACTAAACTTTCTTTTTACCGATTTAACTACTGAAAATTGTCTTGATTTGACCACTAAACTATCATATTTTGTATTGATTTAGTCATTGGTTTTATTCATTTTCTCCAAATTAGAACACTAAAATAAAGTTTAGTGGCTAAATTGGGACAAGAAATAGTTTAGTGGCTAAATGAAACAAATCTGAAAGTTAGATGGTCAAAATAGTATTTAACGTTAAAATGATCCATGCATCTAAAAATCTATCACAACTTAACCACTGCCCTAAATATCTAAAATGATTAAGAAAAAGCATCTAGAATACCCACAACAAGGCTTAATTTGGTTTTGGGGATATGAAGAAGCCCTCAATCTGATCACAACAGGGCTAAATTTGGTTTCGAGGGTTGTCGTTATTGAGTTATCAATCGTTCGTAAAAGGGTTCAAATGTTTTGTTTTGCAATAAAAATTACAAAATCGAAATTAGATTAAAATGACCTTTTTTCAGTCAAGACTATGTTTGTATCAAAAATCAAAATGTTAGTTAGGATAGAATACCCAACTTTGTTAATTAGAGTACAAATTGTTTTTCACTTTGACATTTTTTAGCTTGAAAGTTGGCAACTTTTTGACTTCTTTTTCGGTATTAAGTACATGTGCTAGGTACGGACTACCGGACTAAAGTATTGGAACGATAATTTTATCTAGGGTTAAACGCAAAAAAAAACAACCATCTTTCATTTTTTTAACGATTATAGCAATAATCTTTTTTTATTAACGTTTATAGTATTCATCTTTCATTTTTTAACGTTTATAGCAACTAACCTGTTATAACAGGTTAAATGCAAATTAAGTGGAGTTTGTTAGCGAGACTTCAAATTAAGATATATTAGTCGTCTATAAGAAAATATGTATGAAAATCAGTGCGTTATCGTGTTTATTTTAGGACAGAATATCACAATATTAGATATATTTTGAATTTGTTTAAAATAAATAATCAGTCACGTGTAAAAAAATATTATTAACAAAAATCAAATTTTAACAATGGTTTATATTAAAAATAAGTTGTTATGAATCACTAAAATATTTCATTATCACAATGTCACATATCTTTTTATATTAAAAATTCCCTACGACTCGTTAGAATACACTAAATATATCCGATTAATAATTGTTTATTTTGTTAATTAATCCTATTGATAATTTATAATTTAGAGAAACAAAATCTAAAATGTTTAAAGTTAAATTGGTAATAATAATAATAATAATAATAATAATAATAATAATAATAATAATAATAATAATAATAATAATAATAATAATAATAATAATAATAATAATAAGAATAATAATAAACAAAAATGTTATAAACGTTAAAAATACATCATTGCTATAATCGTAAAAGAAAAATAAAGATAGTTGCTATTTTTTGCAGTTAACCTGTTGGTAATTTGTTATAACAGGTTAGTTGCTATAAACGTTAAAAAAATGAAAGATGAATGCTATAAACGTTAAGAAAAAAAAATTGTTGCTATAATCGTTAAAAAGATGAAAGATTGTTGTCATTTTTTGCGTTTAACCCTTTTATCTATTATTTCGGCAAATAAATATAGTTTATAAAAGGGAAATTTGCGCAAAAAACCCTAAACTTGGACCATTTTTGTGATTAAAACCCCAAACCATTTTTTATTGCACAAAAAACCTCTAACCGGTAAAATCTTTTGAAATTAGGACGTTACATGGCAAACTCGACTTACGTGACGCCTACGTGGCACTACATGTATAATTTTTAAACTGAATTTTTGCATAAAACCCACGAATTTGATGACTTTTTTTATTAAAACCCTTAGGGTGCCTTTAGTTCCCGAAAATTTTCAAAATTTCCATCTCATTTTTCATCAAAAATGAAAACTTGTTTACTTAAGAACAATTTCATAAATTTTTCATTTCACTTTTTAAAATACCACTTTTCATATTCTCTCTCTTACTTTTCTACTACCTACCCTATTTCTTTATAATACTCTCTTTCTCTCTCTTACTTTTCCATCACCTATCCTATTTTTTTATTTTATAATCACCCATCTTATTTTTCTTAAAACTAAAACTTCATCATCTAAACAAGTTTTCATTTTTCATAGAAACCCTTGTTTTTTTATAAAAACTATAACTTGAAAACTGAAATTGAAAAATGACTAGTTTTCGTTAACTAAACACACCCTTAACTATTTTTTTTCTCACATCTAACCAACAATCATATTTACCTCTTCTCTTTTCCTCTACCTCCAACAACTCCGATTACTCTATCTACTCCTTTATAATCAATGTTGTTTATTTTATGTATGTTCGATAACTTTTGCCGCTTAATCTTGAATTTTAACTTCAATTGTGCGGATGAAAACGATTTCGTTTTGTGTTTACGAGTTGTATTTTTAGGTTCAGCTTTATGTTCAATTTCGTTTATTTATGTTCAATTTTAGCTTCTGAATATGATCAAACAGAGCAATGAGGTTCGCTAGAGCCTAGAGGGTGGAGGTTTAATTGGGAAACGAATGTTTAATAAATAAAATTTTAATAAATATCCATGTCATCAAAATGCAATCAGTGAAAACTCAATTTTAATTATCTTTGTTGGTTGGTGGTTTTTTATCTAACGAAAAATGATTTGGGGTTTTAATTGAAAAAACTAAACAAGTTGGGAGTTTTTTACGCAAAATCTATTTAAAAATTTTACACGTCATCAAGTTGCAACCGGTTTAGATTTTTTGGAAAAAACCCAAATTTACAAAGTTTTAACCGGTTGAAGGTCTTTTGTGCGATGAAAAATGGTTGGGGGTTTTAATCGCAAAAATGATCAAACTTAGAGGTTTTTTGCGCAATTTCTCTATATAAAATGAACAGTCTTACTAAACTCCTATATAATTTCACATCCATAATCAATCCCAAATTCATATACGAGAATACAAAATCAGATATTTAGCTCTTACTAAACAACATCGCCTTAAGATTTAGTGTTTTTTTTTCTTTTTTCTCTAATAACAAATATCGTGTGGCTAGATTTTCTAATCGCTAATAATCAGTGACGACGTATTTTTGGTTATTAGTGGACATTAACGACACATTACTTAACCCGAACTACGGCCTATTTTGTGGCCACTAACTCCAATTAAAACTTTCACCAGTTTCGTGAGAATTTTGGTCGTAAAAAATATGAGCACTTTTAAACACTTTATTTTGGTCGTTATGTATTTAGTGACCAAATTATATTTGGTGTCTAATAGAACTTGATGAAAATTAATGTTTGGTCGTTATATATACGAGGTTGTTTAACCCCTGTTATCGCCAATTTTGTGTATATTTATCAGGCGAAATCTGTTTTGATTTACATATTAATATTGCTTATAGTACTCTTTTTAAACAAATTTTGGTATTTAGTTGGAATTCTCTTCTTTTGAGCAGGTTTTGTGAAAAGTACTCAATGTAGCTAATCTGAAAAAAGCGCGGCGCGGTAATTTCAGCAGAAACACAACCCGATTCTATCACTCAAAAGCGCGGCGCGCCCATCCTAAAGCGCGGCGCGTAAATGGCTCCAGCAACTTGCAATTTTTAAATTAATTTCAATGGAGGTCCAATAGGAGAGTAGCCTTTTGAAAGCGTGACGCATAAATGACATTATATATAATTTCAGAAACTCGTTTTTGAACAGCAGATTTCAAACAAGGGGTGTTGCTGTGGCGATTTTAGGCGATAGAAGTTGTATTGCTGCTCGATTTTTGAAGGGTTTTCATCCATTTCAACCATCTAATACCAATTTCATCAATAGGGGAGTGATTTCATCTTCATTTTGTCTTGATTTTGAGTTGTAATTCGATGTTCTTGGCAATTTGTGTTGGAAAACTCTTTAAAATGATGGAGTGGTAACTTTTTGATCATTTGGGTATGAAATATCCTAACATTTGATGATAGTTATGTACTACTTGGAATATTAATATGTTTAGTTGTTATTATGGATGAATATAATGATTTGTTTGCAAAAACATGTTTTGATTCATTTTGGATGTTGATTAACCTTTGATGTGAGTTAGGGTTTATTAATATCTATTCTAAATGAAGTGATTTTTATTGCTTTGTTTAAATCCTTTAACTTGTGAGAGTAATGGAAAATGGATATAGAAATGTTTTGCTATGAATTATGATATTATTTGTGTAAGGATGTGAGTCTAATGCAAATTATGTTAACATTGTGACGTGAAAACATCATCCATGATAATAACCAATATATGAGTATGAATGTATGTTCTTAACTTTTGTAAAATAATGATTGAGTGATCTTTATTGTTTTATGAATGTATCTTTTAGTACCAAATGTTATTTGCATAATATTTTGATACTTAAATTCATACTCATATCTTAATTGGTATAAATTCTCAAGGGAGTGATCCTTTGATAGTTTTATATTAATTAAGGAGTTAAGCTATTTGATAGTCTTTGAGTGGTCTTGGCTATTGAATAACTTAAGCAATAGCATATTTCTATTCCAATGCATTATCATTTTTTAATCATCCATGTGTTAGGGGAAATAATCCCAAGTGATCATCCTTTAATCATCATGTTTTAATCCTTTTCTCGTTGCTATTGTCACGGTGTTTGTAAACTCATTTGATAATCGAAATCTTAATGATAAATCTTACACATTTTCGGTTATCGAACTTTTAATCTACTTCTTATTGTTTTGCAAATCCAATTATCCCTGAGATCGACAACCCGGACTTACTTAGCTATACTAGTATAAGATAGGTAATACTTGCCTATTTGTCTGCTAGTTTTAGTTAATTATTTCCGTTTTAATATTTAAAACAAAGGTGCGCTAGCGGCACATCAAGCTTTTTGGCGCCGTTGCCGGGGATAAACGGTGTTTGTCGTATAAGTTGAAGATTACTTGTTAGAGATCCTTTAGGGGATTCATTCCCTAAAGTTATTTTATTGTTCACTTAGTTCATCTATTCAAATTTCCTTGTTCCGGTTTACACGAACCTCTTTTTGTTTTTGATGATCGTGTATGAATAGGGACCCAAATTCGGAATTGGTTGAAGCTTTATCCGATCCGGAGCGCCTCCTTCGAAGAAGAAACAAAAGCAAGAAAGGAAACGTGGAGACAAGTCAAGGAGAACCATCAACAACTATTATTCCACCGCCCATTAACGTTGAAAATCTTGAACATTTCGAGCCCAAGACCGAAGAAGTATTTGTGGAAGAGATGGCAAATTAACCACCACCACCGGATAGACGTACTATGAGGGACCGGTCGAGGCCCACGAATGTTGGAACAACTTCACCAATAGTTAGACCGGGAGCTCGAGAGGCCAATTGTGAAATATAGACTCAACATCTTCAATACTTGAGCCAAATGTGTCCTTTTGAGGGATTTGACTACCCGACCGATCCCACCTCTTCCCAATATCAATATGAGAATGTATATCAATCTTCCTACCTATCCTCCACTCAACACTACCAAAGTCAAGACACCCAATATCCTTACCAAACTCCATCACAACATCAACCCGAGATAGAGTCAAGCTTGGAGGATCTATTTCATCAGTGCCAGATGGGCCTCCGTTACCAACAAAGCATTTCAGAAATCCTTGACAACCTCATGAGACAAAGGAGTCAAATGGATGAATTACGTATGGAAGAGCCATCAGAAAGTAGTTCAAGCAAAGTAGAGGAGAGCAAAGAAAACGAAGAACACATTCACATTTATGACGCCGATTTTAGTGATTCAGATGATAATATTGAGTGTGTCTATGATGAAACTTCGTTACATGCTCTTCGGTCATCAAAACGTCGTGGACAAGGTGCAAATCCTAAGACCACAAAGTATTGCACACGTCCCACCTTCGATTATCGATGATGAGGCTAAAGATGACTTCAATCCGAAAAGGGATTTGGAAGAGCTTGCTCGACTACTTGGTGTTGATATGCCTCCACCTATATTCAATGAGGGAGTTGACTCTGAATTTTTTGATGAACTTTCATTTATATCTGTTGATGTTGTGACACCATCGCCTGTCTTTGAAAATACTAATTCTTCGATGAATTTTTTTGAGTCACAGGTTGGTGATACTAGGAGTCTTGACTCACGACCGCCAAAGGAACTTCATAACCCTCCAGCGCCGAAACGTAAACATTTATACTTTGATGGAGGCAGTAAGGGTAAGGAGTCAAGGCTAAATCATCTAAAATTATTTATTGCACTCAACTCAAAGGTATGCCTTTTACCCTTTTCATTCCGTTGAATGTTAAGCCAAGTGGGATAGGGTCAAGCTAGGGACCCTATAAACAAGCGCTTCTTGGGAGGCAACCCAAGCGATTTAATTTATCTTGTCATTATTAGTTTAGATTAGCTTATATTTATGTGTAGTTAGGATATCTTTGGCAATCCCTTCCTCTAAGGATATTTTTCATTGCGCAGAGTCGTTGCACACTTCGCTCCAACTCTACACATGTGCAAAATTTTGGTTGGCTATCCTTTGAGCTCTTCTCTTCCACGCACTCAGGGAGTCTTTTTCCTTCTTTTCACTTACATGCTTGCATGATTATGTTGTCATTTTGTTTCATTGAGGACAATGAAATACTCAAGTGTGGGAAGGAGGGTTACATAACCCTTATTACATATTTTTGTCCCGCCATCTTTATATTGTCAAGTTAAGCATAAAATGCATGTTTAGTTTGGGACAAATTTTGGAGAAAATTTTTTCAAAATAAACTTTCAAGTAATTTCAAATATCATCTTGCATCATTATCTCTTTTGGATTGTATGTCTTAAAAATAAATCAAGTGATGTAAGTTGATGGATAGGGATATCTTTGGGTTTCATATTTCATGTTTAATTGATTAATAATCAAAGCTTGCACAACATAACCCATGTTCCTTTCATTTCGTAAGATTTGAGCCTTTAAGAGCATTCATGATATATTAGTTGCTCAAAAATTCATTTGGTTATGTGTGTGCCGATTGTCACTATTCATGGTAGAACTTGCCGGTTTTGATGCTTTTCAAGAACACATTTCTTGTTGTTATTGCATTCATGTGATAGAGGCATTTAGGTCTAACACCCCTCTTTTTAGCCTTTTATTTCTTTTCCTTTTTGCCTTAACATTCCTTAGAAGCCAAGTTGAGCCTTTACCTTTTTTTTTTGTTGTATTAAAACCCCTTAGCTTTTAGCCTTTCTATCCTTTTAACTTGAGCCACCCTTAGCCCAACTTCTATGTTGTCAAAATTAGGAGTTAGCTATCTTAGAAGAATAGACACTTGAAGTATATACTTGTTTATAGTAGTCCTTTCAAAGTGATTGTACACATGCTTTGGAAGTTATTATTTTTTAAAAAAAAAATGAAAATGCAGAAAAGAAAAAGAAAAAGAAAGAGCATCAAGGATGCATAGTAATGTAAATATAGAGTATTTTCAATTGAGTTGTTATAGCTAGAAGAATGGAAGGATATAAATTGCCAAATCAAAAGTAGTGGAGTCCATTCTTTGTTTAGTTGCATAGGTTGGGATAGATGGTGTCTCGTATTGCTTGATTAGTTAATTCCTTTATCTTTGATTCATTTTAGTTGGGCTAATTTCGTCACTTAACCAAAAGTTTCTCACCTAAACCCAAGCCCCGTTACAACCTTTGTAAAGACCTCTTAATGTTTGCAATTCAATAAGAAAGTGTTGGAGGTTAGATTGATTGGCAAGCCTATGCTCATGATAGTTTCAATTTCGTGCAATGAGAGTGCACTTTGATTTCGCCTAAACACTGAGTGCTTGAGTGTCTTTGTCTTTTTGTAAGGTGTTTAGCTTTGAATATTAATCATGATGACCTGAATTGTGAAAGCCATGTATGCTTAGTCGGATTCTTGCATTTTGCTTCAAAGTTTATCCTTCAAAATATGCAATCCAATAAGGGTATATTATGTTCTATGATATTGATTGAGTGCTTGAAAGTTTTAAATGCTTCTTGTAGAGCCAATCTTGTCCCCTATCTAATGTGTGTTTTGATGCTTGCTCGAGGACAAGCAATTGTCAAGTGTGGGAATATTTGATATCGCCAATTTTGTGTATATTTATTAGGCGATATATGTTTTGATTTACATATTAATATTGCTTATAGTACTCTTTTCAAGCAAATTTTGGTATTTAGTTGGAATTCTCTTCTTTTGAGCAGGTTTTGTGAAAAGTACTCAATGTAGCTAATCTGGAAAACGCGCGGCGTGGATCTTGAAACCGCGGCGCGGTAATTTCAGCAGAAACACAACCCGATTCTATCACTCAAAAGCGCAGCGCGCCCATCCTAAAGCGTGACGCGTAAATGGCTCCAACAACTTGCAATTTTTAAATTAATTTCAATGGAGGTCCAATAGGAGAGCAGCCTTTTGAAAGCGCGGCGCGCTCCCACAAAAGCGCGGCGCGTAAATGACACTGTATATAATTTCAGAAACTCGTTTTTGAAAAGCAGATTTCGAACAAGGGGTGTTGCTGTGGCGATTTTTGGCGATAGAAGTTGTATTGCTGCTCGATTTTTGAAGGGTTTTCATCCATTTCAACCATCTAATACCAATTTCATCAATAGGGTAGTGATTTCATCTTCATTTTGTCTTGATTTTGAGTTGTAATTCGATGTTCTTGGCAATTTGTGTTGGAAAACTCTTTAAAATGATGGAGTGGTAACTTTTTGATCATTTGGGTATGAAATATCCTAACATTTGATGATAGTTATGTACTACTTGGAATATTAATATGTTTAGTTGTTATTATGGAAGAATATAATGATTTGTTTGCAAAAACATGTTTTGATTCATTTTGGATGTTGATTAACCTTTGATGTGAGTTAGGGTTTATTAATATCTATTCTAAATGAAGTGATTTTTATTGCTTTGTTTAAATCCTTTAACTTGTGAGAGTAATGGAAAATGGATATAGAAATGTTTTGCTATGAATTATGATATTATTTGTGTAAGGATGTGAGTCTAATGCAAATTATGTTAACATTGTGACGTGAAAACATCATCCATGATAATAACCAATATATGAGTATGAATGTATGTTCTTAACTTTTGTAAAATAATGATTGAGTGATCTTTATTGTTTTATGAATGTATCTTTTAGTACCAAATGTTATTTGCATAATATTTTGAAACTTGAATTCATACTCATATCTTAATTGGTATAAATTCTCAAGGGAGTGATCCTTTGATAGTTTTATATTAATTAAGGAGTTAAGCTATTTGATAGTCTTTGAGTGGTCTTGGCTATTGAATAACTTAAGCAATAGCATATTTCTATTCCAATGCATTATCATTATTTAATCATCCATGTGTTAGGGGAAATAATCCCAAGTGATCATCCTTTAATCATCATGTTTTAATCCTTTTCTCGTTGCTATTGTCACGGTGTTTGTAAACTCATTTGATAATCGAAATCTTAATGATAAATCTTACACATTTTCGGTTATCGAACTTTTAATCTACTTCTTATTGTTTTGCAAATCCAATTATCCCTGAGATCGACAACCCGGACTTACTTAGCTATACTAGTATAAGATAGGTAATACTTGCCTATTTGTCTGCTAGTTTTAGTTAATTATTTCCGTTTTTATATTTAAAACAAAGGTGTGCTAGCGGCACATCAAGCTTTTTGGCGCCGTTGCCGGGGATAAACGGTGTTTGTCGTATAAGTTGAAGATTACTTGTTAGAGATCCTTTAGGGGATTCATTCCCTAAAGTTATTTTATTGTTCACTTAGTTCATCTATTCAATTTTCCTTGTTCCGGTTTACACGAACCTCTTTTTGTTTTTGTTGATCGTGTATGAATAGGGACCCAAATTCGGAATTGGTTGAAGCTTTATCCGATCCGGAGCGCCTCCTTCGAAGAAGAAACAAAAGCAAGAAAGGAAACGTGGAGATGATTATAATGATACAAAATATTGTTATTATAAAAATAGTTTAATACAAAATATTTTAATACAAAATATTGTTATTATAAAAATAGTTTGAAAAACAATTGATTTTATACTTGATGATAGATAAAAATATAATGATTATAATGAGGTATTTGAGTATTACAAAATAAAGTATATTTGAATACTTCTAAATAATATAAATGGTTAAGTGTTATTTTGACTATCCAACTATTAGATTTTTTTTATTTAGCCATTAAACTATTTTTTGTCTAGATTTAGCCACTAAACTATTTTTTGTATACATATTTAGCCACTAAACTTTCTTTTTACTAATTTAGCCACTGAAAATTGTCCCGATTTGACCACTAAACTATCATATTTTGTATCGATTTAGCCATTAGTTTTACTCATTTTTCCCAAAATTAAACGTTAAACAAAGTTTAGTGGTTAAATCAGGACAAAAAATAGTTTAGTGGCTAAATGGGACAAATCTGAAAGTTGGATGGTCAAAATAACACTTAACCCTAAAAATAAAATGAAGATTATAACTTTGAAAACAGCTATATGTTGTATAAAAAAATTTTGATATCATAAAAGTTGTTTTTAGTTTACACGGTACTAAATAATATATTTAAATGTTAATAAAAACAATATGATCATAATAATATGATCAATGTTTTATAAGTCTAA
Source organism: Centrapalus pauciflorus (assembly GCA_020465985.1). Classification (NCBI taxonomy): domain Eukaryota; kingdom Viridiplantae; phylum Streptophyta; class Magnoliopsida; order Asterales; family Asteraceae; genus Centrapalus; species Centrapalus pauciflorus. Next base: position 430,645 of record JAANYP010000029.1, read on the forward strand.
ACATATTTAAGGTTATAAAAGAAAAAACAAATAAGTAATATATTATATAATAATAATAATAATAAACATTAGCTACTGATCGTGATCCTCACCCGAGGACCACTCTCGGTTTTTTGTCTGAGTTTATAAATGGAAATAGTGTGATTGACTAGTCAAATAAATAATAAAATAAATCTTTATAATAACATTTAGGATGAAAAAAAATTTATATCGGAATGTCGATGAAATAATTTGATCATAATGCAATATTCAAATTTTTATAAAATATAAAATATCAAATCTATCTATATCTATCTATACTATTAAAAGAGTAACTATACTCAATTCTGGTGAAGCTATGTGTCGTCATCATTAATCGACACGTGGCACTTATAGATTTTAAAAAGAATAAAGAAATTTAAATCAAATCTATCCAAATCTAATATAATCCATTTTTAAATTCAAATCAAACAAAATCTAATACTTCACTAACTTATTAATTAAATCTATCCAAATCTAATATAATCCACTTTTAAATTCAAATCAAACAAAATCTAATAATCTACTAACTTATTAATTATAAGATAATATAATAAAAGTTTAAAAATATATATAAGAAAATAATCACTCTTCATGTATATTTAGAAATATACAAAATTAATAGGTCATGATAAATAATAATATCACCTTATATACTTTTGTTCAAAAAATAATATCTATATCTTTATATTTTTATTTATTATATTTTATTATATATTAAAAATACCGCGTAATACGCGGGTAATAAACTAGTATATTAATAAAAGAATACAATTCAGGACACATGTCGCTTCCTCATCGCATTAAAATATCATTTTCCTGCCTTTTTTCCATAATTAAATATTTCATTTACTAATTTGTCTATTATTAATAAAAGAAAATTTTATTTTAAATACTTTCCTATTTAATTCATAAAATTCAATAAAGGAAACACATTAAATATTAAATATTTCATTATTAATTTTAAAATTATTTTTAGTAAAAAATTTTATATAAGTAAATTTGTATTTAATTTTAGGGTTTATTACGAAAAAAATTCAACAAGTTTTTGTGTTTTAGTCTCTCCATTTTATTTTATTTTTTCAAAAAATCTTCAAGTTATTTTTTTTTTTTTGGATTTGTGAAATTTGTCTACTAGAGTCAGATTATAATTGGTAGATTGAGTTTTTAAAGACTGAAAAATCGGGTTCTTATAGTCAAATTTCACTAAACGAAAAAATTAACTTGATGATTTTTTTGAAAAAAATAATATGGAGAAACGAAAACACAAAAAAAATGAAAACATGTTGATTTTTTCATAATAAATCCTTAATATATTAAACTTTTAAAAAACATAAATAACTATTAACTATACCCATGTTTACATGGGTAAATAAGCTAGTGTTATAATAGAAAAAAACAAAACAGTCATATACTATAAATAAAATAAAAAATAAGTCAGTTGCATATCTGTCTGCTTAATGAAAATAATTATAAAGACAATAAGTTTTATATCGGAATGTGGATAAAAACAATGTGATCATAATGATATATTCGAATTTTTATAAAATATAATATATCAAATGTTATTTTAGAAAAACAAAAATGTTATATTTGATATATAAAATAACAAAATAAGTCAGTTGTTTCTCCATATGCTTAAGTTGTTTGTCCATGCACTTCACTGTTTATTAACGGATATTTGTGTGATAAACCCTAAAGTTGGATCATTTTGTGATTAAAATCCTTAATCATTTTTCAATACATAAAAAAACTCTAACTGTCTAAAAGTTGTCAAATGAGGTTTTTTCTCAAAAAAAAAAAAGATTTGCAACCTAATAAAATGGTTGCAATCTGCTGACCAAACATTCGTCTCCGACGAACCTTCTTTCAGACGAACTCACAGCTTATTTGTGTTTTATACTTCAAATTAACACTTCTTGTTGATTTCTTTGTTCATATCTATGTTTTTTTGTTGTAATTTACTTTTTTGACGAAATCATGGTGGTCATTGATGACTTATTGACGGTGGCCTATGACTTTCGTTCAATTATAACCGGTAACATCCTAATCCCTTGAGATTGTTTCGATAAGACTTTTTTGTGCAATGAAATATTGTTACAGGTTTTAGTCACAAAAATGGTCCAACTTGAGGATTTGTTGCACAAATATCCCTTCATTAAACGGTAACATGTTTACAAATAGTGTATATGATAATATATTGGTTGTCTAATACTTACATACATACATATATACATACATACACATAAATATATATTTTTAGGTTCAAAAATACCTTCCATTATAAGGGTACAAATCGTACTTCAAAAATATTTTTTTTTAATTTTTACATAAAATGTGTATGCTAATGTTAAAAATCTAAATTTACATCTAGAAAAATTAAACAAATTATGTGAATCATCGTATCATTCACACGATTTTTTATATGACTGTTGTGAATGATCTGAACATTCACATAATGTTTTGACCGTTCATATGATTAATTCTCCAAATATTAATATATAAAGATATTTTTATTTTAATAAAAAGTTTTATAATATTGGTTTATACACATATAAAATTTATGTGAATGATAGTACACGTGTTGGGTATGCTGGATATGATAGGTACGTTGTTGAACCTCATGCATTATACATACATACATACGCAGATTGTTATCGTTGGTTAAATTAAAAGTAGGTTGTTATAATTGGGAACCATGATAAAATTGAACTCTTTTATTGTTAAGGAACACAAAACAAATTTAAAAGGGTACATGACAGGAAGGACTTTATAGTATTGATTTCTTTATTATCAAACAGAAAGAAGAAAAGCAACTCTTTATTGAATATGAGAATCAAAATACAAGCTTTTTCCATGCGACTTTGAACCACTTCGATTAATCTTTACCCTGCATCTTTGCTCTTGTTCTTCAGGGTCCCCAATTTATATATGATCTCATTAAATCGACTTGTATTTCTTTAATTCTGCATTTATAAATGGTAAAATGAATAATTAATAATCAATAAGTTATATTAATTAAAATAACATTTGTATTACTTAAAAATAAAGCTTGATCAATGCATGCAATTACTTACTTTAAACATGGATGTAATCACCACTTAGTGGTGAGGAGGTGGTGGTGAACTGTAGATGTAATGTGGGGGTGGATACTTTTTAACTGGCGGTGGAGGAGGTGGTGGAGACTTATATACATAAGGCTTCTTGGGTGGAGGTGGCGGTGGAGACTTGTGAACTGGTGGAGGTGGTGGTGGTGACTTGTAAACGTAGTGTTCCTTTGGTGGTGGTGGAGACTTGTGAACTGGTGGGGGAGGTGGTGGTGACTTGTATACGTAGTGTTCTTTTGGTGGTGGTGGAGACTTGTGAACTGGTGGAGGTGGTGGTGGTGACTTGTAAACGTAGTGTTCCTTTGGTGGTGGTGGAGACTTGTAAACTGGTGGAGGAGGTGGCGGTGACTTGTATACGTAGTGTTCTTTTGGTGGAGGTGGAGACTTGTGAACTGGTGGAGGTGGTGGTGGTGACTTATATACATAAGGCTTCTTTGGTGGTGGTGGAGACTTGTGAACTGGTGGAGGTGGTGGTGGTGACTTATATACATAAGGCTTTTTTGGTGGTGGTGGAGACTTGTGAACTGGTGGAGGTGGTGGTGGTGACTTGTATACGTAGTGTTCTTTTGGTGGTGGTGGAGACTTGTGAACTGGGGGAGGTGGTGGTGGTGACTTGTAAACGTAGTGTTCCTTTGGTGGTGGTGGAGACTTGTGAACTGGTGGAGGTGGTGGTGGTGACTTGTATACGTAGTGTTCTTTTGGTGGCGGTGGAGACTTGTGAACTGGGGGAGGTGGTGGTGGTGACTTGTAGACGTAGTGTTCCTTTGGTGGTGGTGGAGACTTGTGAACTGGGGGAGGTGGTGGTGGTGACTTGTAAACATAATGATGCTTAGGGGGTGGTGGTGGTGACTTGTGCACCGGTGGAGGAGGTGGTGGTGACTTATAAACATAATGATGTTTTGGTGGTGGTGGAGGAGACTTGTACACCGGTGGAGGAGGCGGTGGTGACTTGTATACGTAGTGTTCCTTTGGTGGTGGTGGAGATTTGTGAACTGGTGGAGGAGGTGGTGGTGACTTGTACACGTAATGATGCTTTGGTGGTGGTGGTGGTGGGGATTTCTTAGGTGGTGGTGGTGGTGGAGATGAGTAACTGTAGGAGGCGGTGGTCGACGACGGCAAGCTTAAAGAAACCATAACCACCATAAGGGTGATTAAAAGGGTTGCCATTGGAGGCAGCTTTTGTTTTGTTCCCATTCTACTAAAAGAATTGGAATCTGACTTGTGTGATTTGGTGATAACCTCACATCCTTTATATAGCTGAAATCCCTCCATTTTTTAATTACTCTTAAATTATTATTGTAATTTAATTAACTCTAAATTAAAATTGGGTTGAAAATTATTCTACCAACTACAATTAAAAAACAAACCAAATCAATGCATGTCGATCAAGAAGTCGCATTCGCATCCTCAAATAATTCAATATTGGGTTTCTAATTAGTATTTAATTAGTGGGATTAAGTTTCCAAAAACTAAAGTAACTAGTATTTTTCCCGTGCAGTGCCCGGTTTTACCGTTTAAAAAATTTATAAAGAGTATTTTTAATAATATAATGTATCTTTATATACATAAGACTCAATTATTGTATGTATGAAGTTTAACTTACGTGTGTTATAAAACCAACGAAAAGAAAATATATGAAACTATCTTTTTAATGTTTTGTATATATAAATGTATTAAATTACACACTGGTTAAAAGTTTATAAATAGTCTTTTAATAATACAATTTATCTTTATATACATCAAACTCAATTATTATCTGTATGAAGTTTAACTTATATGTGTTATAAAACCAACGAAAAAGAAAATATATGAAACTATCTTTTTAATGTATTGTATATATAAATGTATTAATTACACACTTGTTAAATGAGTAAAGAATGACAATCGCCAAACCGAAGCTTTATGGGCCAGGTCCATGTCCTGTGTGACAAATTCTCGTAAGTACCCAACATCATCGTTATTTTTACATTATTTTAATAATGTAAATAACTGCTAACATTTTAACTATCGAAACTACTTTAGTTACCCATTTAATTATCTAAAAAACTTAGTAACCTCCCCACTATTTAAAAAACTTCATAACTCCCCACTATCTCCCCCACTATCTAAAAAAACTGCATAACTCCCCACTATCTCTCACAAATGACGTAAATCTAATACTAAAAATAATGGAAGTTGATGTGTAATTTTACGTGTATGCCCTTGTTTGTGTAACCGCTATAGTATGTAAAAGAAGGGTAATTTTGTAACTATCTAAATGACTCCTTATCAACGGCTCATGATCAATGGATTAAGATCGGACGGTTGAGAATTGCTGGAGGCTTTAAGCACCGCCAGCAATAGATAGTTATAATTTGTAAAAAGTAATTAAGTGACTATGTTTAATATAAAAACTACATAAAATGTATACAAAATAAAAAATTAAAACATACAAATTATAATTATTTAAAAAATATAAGAATAGTATTAGTATTAGTATTATTATTTGTCAAAATTATTATTTTCCTAAAACGGTTACCTTTTTATGATTGTTTAAAATATATTTATTTATAAATTTATATATACTAGTTGATAAATTTTGATATGTTAATTTGTATAATAAAGTGCGCATGTTTATATATCTTGTTACTATGTTTTAACTAATTATCATTTACTTATCAAATACTTAATATTTTTTTGTATAACTTGTATTTATTTTTAATATTATTAATTTATAATCATATGAAATCATTTCTTAAATAGATAATAGATAAACATAAATAATATAATATTAAATTCAGATATTAAATTTAAATCTAATTCTAATTCTAAATTTAATTTATGGTTCATATTAATAAACACATTACTTACTTTATAATTTGTTAAATTAGTAACATATATAATAATTTTAAGATAAGTTTAAGGTTGAGTATATTATTGCATTTAGAGGAAAAAACGAGTGAACTGTGTTAAAAATTCTAAGTTTTCGGATATTACGAATTGAAATTGAATATATTATCGTAGGTATGTAATTAGGATGTCAATTTAAGGGTTTGTATTACATTTTAAAGCTAGCTAGGTATATGCTTATAAAAAGTATATAAGTAATTGTGCACATAAAAATTAAAAAGGTAAAGTACACAAATGATCCCTGTGGTTTGGAATATTTACGGTTTTCGTCCTTCAAAGTTTTTTTTTAATCCAGAACTACTAAAAACTCATACTTTTCACACAAATGGTCCTTGTTGTCAAATGAGTCCGTTTGAACAGTTAAGTCACATTGTCATTTTCATCATTTTTCATCTCAAGCACTATTAACGTAATTTTTTATTAGTTTGCTTTTTTCAACGTGTAATACAAAAACCTCGTTTTATAGTTTTAAGAAAAATTCTTGTTTATTACAAAATCAAAAAGCAAGACACTGAAAATTAGGCATCATATGTAGGAGACAAAAAATTTCATCTGTCATCTTCGAACCCTCTCCTAATGGCAATTTCAACAAACTCATCTTAGAAAACAGCCGCAAAGCAACAAAGAGAGTCACCGAAGCCATCGAGTCAACAAAAAGAGACATTTGATTAGGGTTTTCAAAACCCTTTAATGCAAAAAGCAAGAACTTGTGGTTGTCTAGCATTGGCTTGCACTAGCAGAAGGGAAGTTGCGGTAGTCAGCGGTTAGTGGTTGTTGTCTCGTAAGGGATTGATGTTGGTAAGGGAAGAGAAAGAAACGGACGTTGTAAGTGGTGTAGAAAATAGAGGAAGAAGGATGTCACCGTTGCACCATCGCAAGTAGGAAAGAGAATCAGCAGGTCCGACACCATCATCGTCACATCCTCTTCAATTACATCATGATCTATTTTTGCACTCATTCATCGTGGTTACCGAATCCAGATCGTTCTTTTGCTCATTCGTTGTGTTGATCCCACTGCGTCCGAATCCAGATCTACAACTCTAAGAATAGAGGGGTTTTAGTAAATAAAGTTTGACTACATATTCATACTTCAAATCGTGATGAAGTTTGATTTCATAATTAGTTTGATCTAAAAATTCAAATTTATGGTTCATATATCGGTTTGACGGTTTCAGATTTATATATGTATTTGATTTAGATTAAATGATTGATTTTCTATCTATATTTGTATTCATGTCTCTTGATTACAAATTTAAGATTTATATTTATATTTGATTTCAAATTGATTAATTGATCAACCAAGGTTGTGGTTCAATTTTTTTTTTTTTTTTGTTGTTGATAATATATATGTTCTTGATTTTAGTTTGGTGGTTTAACTAGATCCTGAAAAATAGATGTTCTTGATTTTTAAGTTTAATATTAAAATAACTATAAAAAATTAGTAACTAAAGTAAAGACTAACTAAATGATAAATAAATTTACTTGAAAAAGTGAAATATTCATAACATACATAAACAAAAAGAAAATAATTATAAAAGAGAGAGAAAAAAAAAAAAGATAAACTATTAAAAAATTAAACAAATGGTTCCTGATATGAAAATGACAAATATACCCTTAGGACTTAACTGGTCTAACGGTCCTGTTTAACGACATTGACCATTTGTGTGAAATGTTTGCGTTTTTGGTACCTGTGATGTAAAAAAAAGTTTGAGGGATGAAAATCAAGAAAACCTTAAACCACAGGGACCATTTGTGTAATTTACTAAAAATTAAATTAATATGTACTTTGGATGTGATCATTGTAACTAGAAGATTGATGATGTAATAATACTGGAATGGTAACGAAAAAAAGAAAAATAAATCATGAATGCATACCGCAGGTAACATCTTAATTAAACACTGGAATTTGATTGGCCGAAAAGCGAAGACAAAAATGACTTGGTTGGTAGAGAAAGTGCAAAGTTCCAATCCGGACATGCCATGCACGTGTTAGTAAAAAAATGCGTGTGTGTGTATATATACTAGTTTATTACCCGCCTATTACGCAGATATTTTTATTATATATAAAATATAACAAATAAAAAGATAAATATATAAATATATTTTTTAAACAAAAGTATATAAGATGATATTATTATATATTATGACCTATTAATTTTGTATATTTCTAAATATATATGAAGAGTATTTTTTTTCTTATATATTTTTTTAAACTTTAATTATATTTTTTTGTAATTAATAAGTTAGTAGATTATTAGATTCTGTTTGATTTGATTTGATTTGAATTTAAAAGTCGATTATATTATATTTGGATAAATTTAATTAATAAGTTAGTAAAGTATTAGATTTCGTTTGATTTGATTTGATTTGAATTTAAAAGTGGATTATATTAGATTTGGATAGATTTGATTTAAATTTCTTTATTATTTTTAATATCTATAAATGCCACGTGTCGATTCATGGTTACGATACGTGGCTTCACCAGAAATGAGTATAGTTACTCTTTTAATAGTATAGATAGATATATAAGTTTCATGGAGTCCTGGAGTCCATATTAAATGTACATGTTCATTACAATAAAATATTTTATTTCATGCAAAAATGTAATATATAAATGTTCAAAAGTGTACTACTGTTGAACAATTCACATAATTTGAAGTTCATTACAATAAAAATGTTAAATTTCATGCAAAAATACAATATGCACATGTTCAAAGTGCATCATCAGATCACATATGCATATTGTTTAAATATTATAATTTGCATGATATAGAATTTTTTTTTTATCGTTATAACTTCAAATGATGTGAAGTCGTCAATTGTAATGCACTTCTGAACATGTGGATGTTATACATTGTATAAAGGGAGAATTTCATATACATCCCTCCAAAACTTCATAATATCATATATACCCAACCTAAAATTTTAATATCATATATATCCCTCCTAAACATCATAATATCATATATACCCAATTTTAGTTATTAATATCACATATATCCCTCTTAAACATCATTAATATCATATATACCCAAATTCATTAATTTAATTATTTTTTAAACATTTAAACCTCAAAATTAATTCTGCTTATTAATTAATGACCATTATTCCCTTACTCATTTTTTCTTTCAACTAAACTTCAAATATCATATTTGTCCAACTTAAATTAAAATATCATATCCCTTTTAATAATTTTATATAATTTATTTTTGTAAACTTTACTAAATAAATTCTTCAAACTAAAACAAATTAACATTAAAAATAAAAATAAAATTGTATCATATTTTTGCTCGTTTGTAATCAAAATATACACAACTAATTACATCAGATTACAAGTTATAACTCATATACTAGATTAAATATAAAAATTAAAAAAAAGTAAACTAAATAAATAATAGTTATAAAACGAATGCAAACTAGAAAAAAAATTTGAAACTAATGTATTAGAAAAAAAAAATATATATATATATATATATACTAAATTAAAAAAAATAAAATGCGATACAACTATAAAATTATAAAAAAAAAAGAATATAATATGTAATCAAATAATTGTATATATATTACTGTAAAAAAACAAATAAGAATATATAATAAGACGATACGATTTGATTACAAACGAGCAAAAACATGATACAATTTTTTTATTTTTATTTTTAGTGTTAATTTGTTTTAGTTTGAAGAATTTAGTTAGTAAAATTTACAAAAGTAAATTATATAAAATTATTAAAAGGGATATGATATTTTAATTTAAGTTGGAACAAATATGATATTTTGAAGTATAGTTGAAAAAAAAAATGAGTAATGGTATAATGGTCATTAATTAATAAGCAATATTAAATTTGAGGTTTAAATGTTTAAAAAAGAATTAAATTAATGAATTTGAGTATATATGATATTAATGATGTTTAAGAGGGATATATGTGATATTAATAATTAAAATTGGGTATATATGATATTATGATGTTTAGGAGGGATATATATGATATTAAAATTTTTGGTTGGGTATATATGATATTATGAAGTTTTGGAGGGGT